>OY759269.1:1922500-2465000 GCA_963662155.1 Lamellibrachia columna
AGGTAGAGTTACATTATATATATATATATATATATATATATATATATATATATATATATATATATATATATATATATATATATATATATATATATATATATATATATATATATATATATATATATATATATAAATATATATATATATATATATATATATATATATATATATATATATATATATATATATATATAATATATATATATATATATATATATATATATATATATATATATATATATATATATATATATATATATATATCTGAGCGTTCGACGAAGAGTGTTATTTACAACTAAATACCATGTATTATCGCTCGCGCACTTCCGGCATAGCAAAATCGATATGCATGGCAAATCTGTTTACTTTACTCAAAACAGTCAGTTTGGGGACATGAGCTTTGTGGGCTGATGTGCATTTAGACACCTTGTTACGCATATTTTAAGATTTTCGACTGATTCCACAGGTTTAAAAGAGCAGTTTTAGCGATAATCCATATAATGTTTTTAATGCCTGAAGCGAAATCCAATAATTAAATAATTATTTCAGGGACACTGAATTGGGAAATTACATTTCAGGTTCTTCAAGGTTGTCTGACACAGTTGTTCCTTGTCAATTTATATGTTCTTATGATTGTAGACAATTTAAGTATTTTACTGTGTCATTATTTATAATAATATTAAAATTGATACTGAAACATTTCTATTACATGAATTACGAAGCTTCTGATGTGACTGATTCGGGTGGGTTATATTTACAGATAGAGACCACCATTATTAGAGTCTACGGTATGTAACAGCATCAAAAGCAGTGAATAGAAAATCATTCAATATATAGTTCTGCCATGAAATTTGCCTTGAATTGGGTCGAGTTTTCTGCAGAGCACTGAGTTTAAGCCCGAAATTCTGATGCTTGAGTCAGAGACACACGAGTTGTTCTGCAAAAAGGACCAGTCTGATGTTCTTGGGTCTCGACTTGCAAAAGAAAGCCAAACTTGTTGTATATGTTGGGTGTTCCGACTTGAAGCGTAGAGGTACATATACCTGTCGTTTCTCACAGCCCACATTTACGTTGTCCCTTTTTTTGCTGTTTGTGTTACGTCTGTTACACCACTGTCGTCTTGTAAGTGAGTGTTTGTGTCACATATGTGTCACCCCAATGTGGTCTTGCAGGTGACCGTTTGTGTCACGTCTGTCACTCCACTGTTGTCTTGCGGTTGACTTATTGTGTCGCGTCTGTCACACAACTGTCGTCTTGTAGGTGACTGTTTGTGTCACGCCTGTCACACCACTATCGTCTTGTAGGTCGCTGTTCCTGTTCTTCTCTTGTTCTTGTGTCACGTCTGTATCACCACTGTCGTCTTGCAGGTGACTGTTTGTGTCACGTATGTCACTGTCGTCTTGCAGGTGACTGTTTGTGTCACGTATGTCACTGTCGTCTTGCAGGTGGCTGTTTGTGTCACGTCTGTCACAACATTGTCATCTTGTATGTGGCTGCTTGTGTGACGTCTGTCACACCACTGTCGTTTTGTAGGTAGTTGTTTGTGTCACGTATGTCACACCACTGTCGTTTTGTAGGTGGTTGTTTGTGTCACGTATGTCACGCCACTGTTGTCTTCTACTGTCGTCTTGTAGGTGGCTATTTGAGACGGAAGACTGCGACATCGGGTTCGGAGTTCTCTACCACGCCCAGGACGGGCCGGACGACAAGACGTGGGAAGAGATCGTTCCCATCAACCGGGTCAACAGCAACCTGGTCCCAGAAGACGGAAACATTGTGTGCAACAAAGTCGGCATTTGTAAGTTAAAGGTTACGGGGGGGGGTTCTCCGAAACGCTCATCTGGTGATTCCGAATCTGTACTTTACTTCCATGAGTTTTGAAGCCATAATAACTGAATTCTATATTAGGTTGATTGTAACTAATATTAATGTATTGAATATCTGTTATGCACGAGCAACGACAACTGGACTTTGCTAGCAATGCGATGTTTTTCAAAGGACCTGCAGAAATATATCATTAAAGCCCTACTCATCGGGATACACTAAATGATGATATATTTGATTAGTGTTTGGGAAAGCAAGGCAGGCGGACTAATTGATATATGTGGTTAGCTTTCTCCCACATGTGCCGATTTTACTTTTTTTATTTCACACTGCGGGAATTAACACGATCATTTATTTCACACTGCGATAATTAACATGATAATTTACTTCACACTGCGAGAATTAACATGATCATTACGTAATTTATTCCATTCTTTTTCGTCTTGTGTGAGAACTACATTCTCACATCCAGTCAACACTGTTCGTTTACTAATGCTGCTTTGTTCCTTCTGATTCTACTACCTTAAGTTTGAGGAACGCAGTTCTCTCATTATTTTCATAACCATTCAATATTAAAAAAACTGTTATTTGGTCTCCTCTTGGTCTCTTGATCTCTAGTGGTATCAAACCATATGATATTAGTCGTCGTTCACCTTTTATCTGGTCTCCTCGTGGTCTCTTGATCTCTAGTGGTATCAAACCATATGATATTAGTCGTCGTTCACCTTTTATCTGGTCTCCTCGTGGTCTCTTGATCTCTAGTGGTATCAAACCATATGATATTAGTCGTCGTTCACCTTTTATCTGGTCTCCTCGTGGTCTCTTGATCTCTAGTGGTATCAAGTCATATGATATTAGTCGTGTTTCACCCAAAGGTCTCTCAGTTCTGGAATCAGCTCAGTCGCTCGTCGTTGTGTTCTTTCAACATTGTTTCGTTGTTTCAGACACGTTGCGCTTCGACAACTCGTACAGTTGGGTGCACGGCAAGACGCTGTACTACGAGGCGGAGCTGATGGAACCGAGTCACGACGTCTCCTTCGAGCGGCAGACGGTCGGAGAACAAGCCGAGGCCTCCGAGACGACGCGACTATAGTCATGACGTCTGATGCCAACGATCTTGTCATCAAGTCTAGTTGACATCTCATTCGGCTGCATTTTCGTCGTGTGAAATTAGAAGCATCGTCGTTGTCGTTGTCGTTGTCGTTGTCGTTGTCGTTGTCGTTGTCTTTGTCGCTTTAGTCCTTTTTAACAGTTCAACAGAAATTAATGGATCTCTCTCCATTCGGGTCGAAAACATCAGTTCATGAAATATGTATTACTATTTCAATACGACTTGCAAAATACGTTGCCAAATAACAGATGGAGTATATAATATATAATTTTGTGATGTCTTTTTTCTCGTAGCATCATATAAACTATTTATCGTAACATAATTTTAAAACGTTGACTTACATAGCGTGTTTCATTATTAATGTTGTACAGGTATAGTTAGACATACACGTTTTCTCTAAAAGAATGCGAATGATTTTTATATTGTATGTATCATTGTCATATATGATTATATTTCGGTTTAATTTATTACAGTCCTAATTGAAGCATATTGTCGTGGCTGCAGTTTACGGACTTATACGTCATAATTTATGGCGTGATATGTTGTTATTGTTGTTGTCTATATTGTGGCTTTGCTTATTTACAGCACGTGCTGCACAAACACATAACGAATAAATGTATGAACTGTCAAGTTGGCATCCAAAGGATCAGTAGTCGGGGAGCAATTGAGTTCAATGACAAAGGTAATTGCAACATTTACAATAAAAGTTGCAATTAAGCGGATTGTAGGATATTACTATTAAAAACTACTAAAAATATAAACTATTTTTAAATAGTTCATTTTTCTTCCTACTGAATGTTCAGGACATTAACTCAGTTCAACCTAGTTTCTTAAATTAAACGTTTGGTTAATAACTTAATATTGTAGCTTATTTGAAATGCGTGTACTCTATGCAAAAAATTAAATAATTACTTGAAGGGCAGCTGAAGAAATCAACATCGTTACATTACCAATGGAAGCTACTTTCACACATCTCTTTTTCAACATCTACTAAAACCTAAATAATTTTTTCTGACGTACCTAGTCAGACGCACTCACGCGGAACGACGCGACAAGTAACGCTTGGATGACAATAGAACAATTGCCAACTCCATTGACAACAGAGTGCGCCATCCAATCAATGTGTTAGTGCGTATGGTGTATAGTATGGATTTAGCGAGCCTGCTATTTTCTAACGGATAGATTACCTTCTCCAAAAAGTACAACTTTAAACAATGATGATGATGATATATATATATATATATATATATATATATATATATATATATATATATATATATATATATATATATATATATATATATATATATATATATATACATATATATATATATATATATATATATATATATATATATATATACATATATATATATATATATATATACATATATATATATATATATATACATATATATATATATATATATATATATATATATATATATATATATATATATATATATATATATATATATATATATATATATATATATATATATGTATATATATATATATATATATATATATATATATATATATATATATATATATATATATATATATGGTCAATTATCACGTAACCTGGATACTTAGTCGAATAGGTGACTTTCAGATTCTCAGATAATGTTTTCATATTTTAATATAATAGAATAGGCATATTGAAAATCTATTAAAAAAAATAAGGAACAGCTTAAGATAGCTATTTGCGTCTGAGGGAGGTGTTTGAATGTGCACGTGCGATTCTCGCGATATCAGCGAAACACATAGTGTGTCCATTTTGCAACATCTCGTGTCTTTGTGATATTAATCATTAAGATGGTTTTTGATGGTTCTCTAAATGCATAGGACATATTAGCGGTCATGTGAAATGTCAACGTACAGTTGTCAACGCAGTATTTAATTGTCGTCTTATATTTCTTATTGATCATTACTGTTTACAGTTCGTGCACATCATATATCATAATCATGTCAACCGTCACAATGTGTTCTTATGTGGTGTGTACAGACGGTGTTGTTATAATTCATTAAATAGAAGATGGCTTTGCAATAGTATAAAATTTGTTTGTGTTGGATCATTTGTTTTAAGCAAAATGAGGGCCTAAAATGTGTTTTGCCTCTATCACTTACATTTTATAATGACTTGCCTATCGAATATCCTATAACGTATTTATTTTTAATATATCGCTTTATTGGGGAACATTTTATATCTGATTTGACAGGACCACGTAGATAAGCATATATAATAATATTTTGTATTAAAAATAATATTTAATTTACTTTTTGTCATAACCATTAATAAGAAATTAACTAATCAACACAATACTTTTTAATAGTTCTGCTTGCATATAAAATAACTTTTTAAGCAACTATTTAGCGTGTACAGTAAGTCATGCATGTATAGCAACAACGTGTACAGTAAGTCATGCATGTAGTAGCAACAGCGTGTACAGTAAGTCATGCATGTAGTAGCAACAACGTGTACAGTAAGTCATGCATGTAGTAGCAACAACGTGTACAGTAAGTCATGCATGTAGTAGCAACAACGTGTACAGTAAGTCATGCATGTAGTAGCAACAACGTGTACAGTAAGTCATGCATGTAGTAGCAACAACGTGTACAGTAAGTCATGCATGTAGTAGCAACAACGTGTACAGTAACTCATGCATGTAGTAGCAACAACGTGTACAGTAAGTCATGCATGTAGTAGCAACAACGTGTACAGTAACTCATGCATGTAGTAGCAACAACGTGTACAGTAAGTCATGCATGTAGTAGCAACAACGTGTACAGTAAGTCATGCATGTAGTAGCAACAACGTGTACAGTAAGTCATGCATGTAGTAGCAACAACGTGTACAGTAACTCATGCATGTAGTAGCAACAACGTGTACAGTAAGTCATGCATGTAGTAGCAACAACGTGTACAGTAACTCATGCATGTAGTAGCAACAACGTGTACAGTAAGTCATGCATGTAGTAGAAACAACGTGTACAGTAACTCATGCATGTAGTAGCAACAACGTGTACAGTAAGTCATGCATGTAGTAGCAACAACGTGTACAGTAACTCATGCATGTAGTAGCAACAACGTGTACAGTAAGTCATGCATGTAGTAGCAACAACGTGTACAGTAACTCATGCATGTAGTAGCAACAACGTGTACAGTAAGTCATGCATGTAGTAGCAACAACGTGTACAGTAACTCATGCATGTAGTAGCAACAACGTGTACAGTAAGTCATGCATGTAGTAGCAACAACGTGTACAGTAACTCATGCATGTAGTAGCAACAACGTGTACAGTAAGTCATGCATGTAGTAGAAACAACGTGTACAGTAAGTCATCCGTGTAGTAGCAACAACGTGTACAGTAAGTCATGCATGTAGTAGCAACAACGTGTACAGTAAGTCATGCATGTAGTAGCAACAACGTGTACAGTAAGTCATGCATGTAGTAGCAACAGCGTGTACAGTAAGTCATGCATGTAGTAGCAACAGCGTGTACAGTAAGTCATGCATGTAATAGCAACAGCGTGTACAGTAAGTCATGCATGTAATAGCAACAGCGTGTACAGTAAGTCATGCATGTAGAAGCAACAGCGTGTACAGTAAGTCATGCATGTAGTAGCAACAACGTGTACAGTAAGTCATGCATGTAGAAGCAACAGCGTGTACATTAAGTCATGCATGTAGTAGCAACAACGTGTACAGTAACTCATGCATGTAGTAGCAACAACGTGTACAGTAAGTCATGCATGTAGTAGCAACAACGTGTACAGTAACTCATGCATGTAGTAGCAACAACGTGTACAGTAAGTCATGCATGTAGTAGCAACAACGTGTAAAGTAAGTCATGCATGTAGTAGCAACAGCGTGTACAGTAAGTCATGCATGTAGTAGCAACAACGTGTACAGTAAGTCATGCATGTAGTAGCAACAGCGTGTACAGTAAGTCATGCATGTAGTAGCAACAACGTGTACAGTAAGTCATGCATGTAGTAGCAACAGCGTGTACAGTAAGTCATGCATGTAGTAGCAACAACGTGTACAGTAAGTCATGCATGTAATAGCAACAGCGTGTACAGTAAGTCATGCATGTAGTAGCAACAACGTGTACAGTAAGTCATGCATGTAGTAGCAACAACGTGTACAGTAAGTCATGCATGTAGTAGCAACAACGTGTACAGTAAGTCATGCATGTAGTAGCAACAACGTGTACAGTAAGTCATGCATGTAGTAGCAACAACGTGTACAGTAAGTCATGCATGTAGTAGCAACAACGTGTACAGTAAGTCATGCATGTAGTAGCAACAACGTGTACAGTAAGTCATGCATGTAGTAGCAACAACGTGTACAGTAAGTCATGCATGTTGTAACAACAATGTGTACAGTAAGTCATGCATGTAGTAGCAACAACGTGTACAGTAAGTCATGCATGTAGTAGCAACAACGTGTACAGTAAGTCATGCATGTAGTAGCAACAACGTGTACAGTAAGTCATGCATGTAGTAGCAACAACGTGTACAGTAAGTCATGCATGTAGTAGCAACAACGTGTACAGTAACTCATGCATGTAGTAGCAACAACGTGTACAGTAAGTCATGCATGTAGTAGCAACAACGTGTACAGTAAGTCATGCATGTAATAGCAACAACGTGTACAGTAAGTCATGCATGTAGTAGCAACAACGTGTACAGTAAGTCATGCATGTAGTAGCAACAACGCCACAAAAGTAACCATTTTGAAATTCATCTTGGCATTACATTTGCGAAAAAACATGCGTTTCGTCTGGTATCACATTTTAGAAAGGAGACGGTTTAGATCTGACACAATGCATAAATATACTGTTCTCGAAACATGACGTATTCTCACATGTCATGTAGCAACATTGAACTATAAACAGCTCTGAACTAAGCACAGTGCAGCCCATGACTAGCGCTGCATGTGTGCAAAAACGTCTAACAAGTCAAATAACAGATCATCGGATGTGGTCAGTATATCAAAATGTAATTAACTCATAATTAACAATTTAATGGTAAATCCATATAATTTTGACATTATTTTGTTCAGTTTAAAACAACTGACGGTAAAAGAAGAGGGAAATGGGATAAGCGTTATGCGCGGTATCGTGGTTTCGCGAGGTTTCACTTATTTATTGTCAATATATATCATATGCCTCCCGGATCTTGTTTCTGTCGCTGGTGAGAATGTCGTACCCGCTGCCGACAGGGGTTGGTTGTGTTATATGGCATAAAATGTCATCCAACACGACATCCATCATGTCCCGCTTCCCCCTTTTGAACTTGCCTCGCGCTGGTGCCATAAGGAGACGAACACTTCATGTGTAAGTGCTACAGTGACCTTCCCGACGTACGACTTGTGACCACACATGGCAGCGACGAAGTCACCTTCTCTAAGGTGCATCGTCGTGGCTTCGTCGTTGGTGATGTCGACATGTGTGGGATGAACAGTGGTTCTTTGGCGACATCACCTGTTGTGACATCGGTCGTGTCATCAGCGATGGCTGTGTCGTTAGTGGTGGTCGTGTCGTCAGCGATGGCTGTGTCATTAACGATGACTATATTGTCAGCGATGGTTGTGTCATCAACGATGGCTGTGTCATCAGTGGTGGTCATTTCATTAGTGGTGCTCATGCCATCAGCGATGACTGTGTCATCAGTGGTGGTCGTGTCATCAACGATGGCTGTGTCATCAGTGGTGGTCGTGTCATCAACGATGGCTGTGTCTTCAGTGGTGGTCGTGTCATCAGCGATGGCTGTGTCATCAACGGTGGTTGTGTTATCAGCGATGGTCGTGTCATCAACGATGGCTGTATCATCAGTGGTGATCGTGTCATCAGCGATGGCTGTGTCATCAGCGATGGCTGTGTCTTCAGTGGTGGTCGTGTCATCAGCGATGGCTGTGTCATCAGTGGTGATCGTGTCATCAGCGATGTTGCACGAATGTTGCACAGTTTGGTGTTTGCTGCTCTCCAGTCCTGACAGGTTTGCTGGAACATCATGTTGGAGTAGCAACATTCAGAGAAGCGAGATGTTTCTCTCACGTAGAGATCGCCTCCACTTGGCGCCATTGCGGGAGCGGTCATTAGGATGGTGACGGGGGAGATGTGCCATAAATTGGTTGTAGCATTTCTGCATTTGTTATCAGAATACTATTTCCTGTTTCTTTATTAATTAGTTAAACCTTTCAAGTATGAATGAATGCATCGGCTTTTGTTGGAGCAGACCAATATTACGTAATTTGTTTGCTCAATCATGCCCGTGTCCCTATCTACGGCGTGGACGGCGTGAGTTTGTTTGTCTTAGAGAATGATGCATATTAATTAAGCAAGGACCGGAGTATTACCCGATTTAGAGGTATTTGTCTTAGTGGATTAGACCAGGTGATTGGTGAACTAGTGTCAGTGTTATCTTAGAAACAAGGAGTACAGAGAGAATGGGCACCGGTATGAAGATCTCGGCGAGCAGATGACAGTGAAGTAGAGAGGACACAGAAGGTTCGTGTAGCCCAGCGTGGTCGCTCGGATGTCAAGTGTAGGGAACGTGTGAGTCAGTCACGTGGAAAATAAGACTTTGCATATGTCGGTAGAATGGTATACTCTCCACTAATGTTAGAAGAAGGAGAAGAAGGGGAAACGGAAGAGAAGTAGTGATCGAACACACAACCGAGAGGCGCAACAGAGATAGAAAGGGGTAGGTGGACGCCCGTCCATTGTGTCTATACACGTGAGGCAACGTAGCGCACGACAGGGCGCGGGACGAAGCGAACGGCCCGCTCTTCGACTGCAGACGGTGCGCTCTTCGGCAGAGGAAGGCCCGCTCTTCAACTGCAGACGGTGCGCTCTTCGGCAGAGGAAGGCCCGCTCTTCAACTGCAGACGGTGCGCTTGACGACAGCGAACGGTCCCCTCTTCGACTGCAGACGGTGCGCTCTTCGGCAGAGGAAGGCCCGCTCTTCAACTGCAGACGGTGCGCTCTTCGGCAGAGGAAGGCCCGCTCTTCAACTGCAGACGGTGCGCTCTTCGGCAGAGGAAGGCCCGCTCTTCAACTGCAGACGGTGCGCTTGACGACAGCGAACGGTCCCCTCTTCGACTGCAGACGGTGCGCTCTTCGGCAGAGGAAGGCCCGCTCTTCAACTGCAGACGGTGCGCTCTTCGGCAGAGGAAGGCCCGCTCTTCGGCAGAGGAAGGCCCGCTCTTCGGCAGAGGAAGGCCCGCTCTTCGGCAGAGGAAGGCCCGCTCTTCGGCAGAGGGAGGCCCGCTCTTCGACAGAGGAAGGCCCGCTCTTCAGCTGCTTCGTAACTTTTAAATTATACAGCGTTATATGTCTAAATACCTTTCGTCGGGTGGAAGCCCAGATTAACAGTGCACCTGCGCCGTGGACTCAAAGAGACAAGGGGCTCGTCAGTCCGTATGCAACGCAACAAACGTGTGGCCGAACTATTTGCAGACATACGTCCTGTCGAACCTTTCCATCCTGAAAGCAGCTTATTGAGTGCTGTAAACGATGAAATGCAGCATAAATTCATTGAGTGTTTCATAAATTCAGTATAAAATCATTGAGTTTCGTTGTACTAATTGCGTTGCGTTGTACTAATTGTTGAAATTGTGTACAATATGCTTTGCAACTAATACTACATCATATGTTAAATTGCATATAATTATATGCAAATAGATTATAAATAAAATGCATAGTTTTTCTAGCAAGACAGAGCCGACAGTCTAAGGCCTTCCGCTGATTATATGCCTTCCATTCTTCTTCGGACATATTTGCCTTTTTTTTCAATCAATCAATCCTTTATTCCAACACACAGTTGCAATACAATAAATAACAACAAATTACTAAAAAGTGCAACAAATGTGAATTGGTGAAGAATACACAAGGGTGAGTTGGGGTGAACAGAAGTGCAATACTTATCTATGGTTCACCCCTTGGCGTGTTAAGCCTCAAATGATACGTAATTATATATTTGCATTACTTACAACATGTAACAATTGAAAATCGTTTCTAAATAAATTGTGACCAATACGTTGCAATAACATATAACTTGTAGCACTTTTTAAATGCTTGTCTGGTTCTACAAGTGGTAATGTTTCAATTAAGGGAGTTCCATAATCTCGCTCCAGATATGGAGATGCACATTGATTATGCATTAGTACGAAAGCGAGTTATGCAGAATGAATCGTTCTGTCTAGTGCCATATACAGACACATACGGTTTAAAAAAATTTGCAAATTACTTAGTAATTCATTATGAAAAGCCCTGAACATAATTATAGCCGTCTTGAGCTTAACTAAATCTACACATTTTAGAACGCTTAATTGTTGAAAAAGAGCGTTCGTATGTACTAGACGTTTTACTCCACAAACTAACCGAATTACTCGTTTCTGTAATATAGTAATGCCATGAATGTTTGTGGTGTATGTGTTTCCACATATTTCGCAGCAATAACTTAAATGTGATAAAAACAAAGAACAGTATAATACATACATTCCATTACGATCAATGAGACAATTTGCCTTATAAATGACAATTTTCGACAGTTTTAATCTGACCGTATTTATTTGATATTTCCAGTTTAGAGATTCATCAATATATACACCTAGACATTTCGTTACAAGTACTCTGATTATTTATTGATTATTAACGAACAGATTAATTTCAATATCAGGTGGACGGTTCCGGAATAACATGCAATTTGTTTTTGACAGGTTCAATTATAATTTGTTCACAGCAAACCATTTAGCTAATTTGGCAAGTACTCCATTTATCATACCTTGTACTTCTTTTAAATTATTACCAGCGCAAAATATATTTGTGTCATCCGCAAAGAGTATAAATTTAGCTAGTTTTGATACGTTACAAATATCATTAATAATCTGTAAAAATTCTTCTTCTTATGACATGCGTTTTTTAAACCGTTGGACAACCAAGGTTTTTTCTACACGTGTCCTTGATCTTTACTTTCGTAACTGGGCAATAACTTTTGTATAATGTACTGAATGTATTGAGAAAAGTAGCATACGCGATGTTAACATCATCCGAATGCAACACGCTTTCCCACTCTTCTTGCTTCAAACTTTCCATAAACATAAGTAAATTGTCCTCTTTCAGGCGTCTTGCATGTTTAAACGTCTTAGAATTTTTTGTTTTATTTAAGTCAGTTTGCCATTGTTAATTTTTAGATTTTTAGGTCGGCATATTTTACTCTATGATGTGATGTTATGAGCTATCTTTGGGTTAAAAATAAGTTGTAGCTCCTGCTCTAAATACACATGTGTAATTGTTCTGCATGCAGAGATATGTAGTTATGCCTTTTGTATGTATTACGAATGTGTGGAGGCCATAGTATGTCCCCCCAACACAACATTGTCTGTCCCCCCCAACACATCATTGTCTGCCCCCCTTCTCAACACAACATTGTCTGCCCCCTCCTCAACACAACATTGTCTGCCCCCCTCCTCAACACAACATAAAGGAGTGTTTGACGTGCTTGTCGTGCATTGTTTCACTGAGCTGTTATTTCTGAAGAATTGGTCAGCCAACTGGTCTTTTCACATTGTTTCAATAACGGCTTAGCTATTGTCCGAACATTCCATACGACTACCTGGTTGTTACCAGTGAAAATTTGCAGTGATTATATAGGACATTAATAGACTATCCTGCATTCCACGAAGCAATTCCAAAAAAAGTTAGTCCAATTCCGATCGACTCATGAAAATACATTCCGAAATAGAATTGTCCCGCTAGTTATTACTGCTTTTGTTTGCTGCTATAATTCACAATACGAAAGTACATATGTCTGCTGAATACGGATTACTTGATGAATTGTACATCTCGAGTAAACAGGAGTTATGTATTGATCTACATCGACTGTATACCACTGGTTCATGAATGTACACATTGTCAAATAAAACATGTTTGTTTTGTTAGAACACAGTGAATAACTTTATTTTGTTAATATTTGTATAGTTTAAAAAAAAAATATTTAATGACTGTTAATTGACTGTTTTGACAAAGAGTGTCAACTTAGTGATTCTTCTGGTGTTCTATTTAATGTCTGTTTGATACTGAATACTACGAATTGTACATCATATCGGGCAAACATGAGTGATGTAATGTAAAAAGTGTAAAATTGGTGATTCAAGCGCTTCTTCAAATCCAACTAGTTTCAACATTGAAAACTCGACCTCGATACATCGTTGAAACCTTACGTAGATACATCGTTGAAACCTTACGTAGATACATCGTTGAAACCTTACGTAGATACATCGTTGAAACCTTACGTAGATACATCGTTGAAACCTTACGTAGATACATCATTGAAACTTTACATCGATACATCGTTGAAACCTTACGTAGATACATCGTTGAAACCTTACGTAGATACATCATTGAAACCTTACGTAGATACATCGTTGAAACCTTACGTAGATACATCATTGAAACTTTACATCGATACATCGTTGAAACCTTACGTAGATACATCGTTGAAACCTTACGTAGATACATCGTTGAAACCTTACGTAGATACATCGTTGAAACCTTACGTAGATACATCATTGAAACCTTACGTCGATACATCGTTGAAACCTTACGTCGATACATCGTTGAAACCTTACGTAGATACATCATTGAAACCTTACGTCGATACATCGTTGAAACCTTACGTCGATACATCGTTGAAACCTTACATCGATACATCGTTGAAACCTTACGTAGATACATCATTGAAACCTTACGTCGATACATCGTTGAAACCTTACGTAGATACATCGTTGAAACCTTGCGTAGATACATCGTTGAAACCTTACGTCGATACATCGTTGAAACCTTACGTAGATACATCGTTGAAACCTTACGTAGATACATCGTTGAAACCTTACGTAGATACATCGTTGAAACCTTGCGTAGATACATCGTTGAAACCTTACGTCGATACATCGTTGAAACCTTACGTAGATACATCGTTGAAACCTTACGTAGATACATCGTTGAAACCTTACGTAGATACATCGTTGAAACCTTACGTAGATACATCGTTGAAACCTTACGTCGATACATCGTTGAAACCTTACGTAGATACATCGTTAAACCTTACGTCGATACATCGTTGAAACCTTACGTAGATACATCGTTGAAACCTTACGTAGATACATCGTTGAAACCTTACGTCGATACATCGTTGAAACCTTACGTCGATACATCGTTGAAACCTTACGTAGATACAACTTACTAGTTTCCAACATCGCTACAACGAGTGTAGGCCTACCTGATGTCGAAACAACAAATTGTCAACGTAATTTTGCCTGCTTGGATGGTATACAGGTGTAGGGGAGCGGGGGGTTAGTTGTCACAAAATTAACTTTTTTTTACATCACTAGTCGATCTGTTTAGTTATCTTTAGTACATGACGCTTACATGGTGTATCCATCTTACATGGTGTATCCATCTTTAGTACATGACGCTTACATGGTGTATCCATCTTTAGTACATGACGCTTACATGGTGTATCCATCTTTCCTCTAAAAGTGACACTAGTCACCTGGCATAAATCTGTGTTATTTTAAAGTGCATGACTCACTGAAGTCAAGGCATCACAAGTGACAAGTTGCCCCCGGTGTGGGGTAAGTTGTCACGTAGCATGGGGTAAGTTGTCACATTATGCAAAATTGTAACACAATTATACAAACCATGAATTTTTACTAATGTATTCACATTCATGCTATTAATATATTGTTCAATGAACAGTGATCCAAATGGAATATGCGACATAGGCAGTCCTGGCCCAATGAACTAAGCTTACTTCTAAATGAAAACTGATTTAGGCAATGCGGACAAGTTCTTGATCGCTAGTTTTCCATTAGCTAACTGCTTGATTAATGTACATGACATCAGTTGATGTGATATTTCGATAGGGCATGACAGTGAAAGTCATACAGTTTGGCTGCCCTTTTGGTCTGCCCTGGTGTCGGCACAGGCAACTTCATGACTATATCTTGCAGATCATGTGTGCTTTTGTCCTGTGTTTCAGGAAAGCAAAACTGAAGTTGACCCCTTTCACATTTTGCTGATTTCTGTCTGCGCATGAAAGTGGTTTCAACATCGTCGTTCTGTTCGTCGATGCTCATGACACGTCCTACGTAGTAGGCTATGGTGCACTTTGTTGCAAACTTCACCAGGATGTGATCATCTATGTTCAAGTCAGCAAATGATGGTTTAAGTATGAATTGTCTTTCTTCGATTTCAGAGAACTCGCTCCCACTGCTGTCATCACAAAGCGCTTCAACGTCGCCTTCTCCATCCTTACTTTCATCGAACAATTCAGCAACGGGAACTTTGTTCTGGATTTACTTTTGGGGGAACTCTGGATGTTGAGTGAGCTTCCTTCTGGTAGTTGTGCCTCGTTTGTTGCTTTTGGATGCATGTGCTTCCCTCTCAATGGCGGCTTTGACGGGCGTATCGGTAAAATTTTGCGATTTGCCCTTTTTTCTAGCAGGTATCCCTTTCATTCTAGGTGCCAGTCTTCCGAATGGGCGGATCGCCTCAGCAGTGATGGGCTGTGCAGCACTCGATGATGACGGCCGATTTTCGGATGTTGTTGGGTCATCTTGGTGAAAAGGTCGATCAGTAACGTATCCTGCCAAGAACTTGTGCTCAGGAAATACATTTCTGTCGAATGAATATATTCCTGTGGCTTTGAAGCCTGCCGTGATGGTTTCGGGTGTCATTGCTTTTATGAAAGCATACGACACCAGTTTTGGGATTATGTGAATCGTCATTGACTTCCCAGCATTGTCCTTCTCTCTCATCCAGCTGTCGCTCGTGTGGTTGATGTATGTCTTGAAGGGACCGTAGACAGACTTGTCTAGCGGTTGCAGCTCGTGCGAGCAGTGGGGAGGAAAACTCAGCAATGTGATGTGGTTCGCTTTTGAATAGTCGATCACTTCCAGCGATATATGCGAATGGTGGTTGTCAAGTAGCAGGAGTATCGGTTTATCTGCACTCGGCTTAGCGTAGTTTACAAAGTGCTTCATATATTGGATGAAGTTATCCGTTGTTATCCAACCTGTCGCCTTGGGATGTCCCGACGCTGCACTGCCAGGTGGAGCGATAAGCAGCCAGTTGTCTTGCACGTTTACCCTTGGAAACACAAAGTATGGAGGAATGTGATTTCCAAGGGCATTTACTGCACAAGTGACCGTAACAAGCGTGCCACGTTCCTGCGAAACAACTGACCCTACTTGTCTGACACCTTTTTCGGAAAGGATTTTCACAGGTCTCTGAACTGTGGTCACTCCTGTCTCGTCCACATTCCATATTTGGTCTGGGCCGAACCCGCCTGCACGATTGAGAACCCTCTCAAGATTGTCCATGAACATTCCAACATTGTATTTGTTGAAATTGGCCATTCGTTGGATGGAGGTTGCCTCTGGTTTCCTTATGGACAGATCTTTATGGCGTTCAATAAAGTGCTTCGCCCAGTCCACTCCTGCCTTCTCCTCCTTGGTCCAGTTTTCTGGCACGTGGGAAACGTCATTTGCAACAGAAAGTCTGAAAGCTAATTGTCGCAGATCATCAACAGTTATGCCGTGGAATATAACTGCAGCTTTCTTTGCGTATTCGACCATGTCCCTTTCTATATCATCATTGAGCACCTGCCTTGATTTCGTGTAGCCGATTGTTATATTCTCTGCTGTTCTATTCTTCTCGAAGAGGGAGACAAATCGAGCAAGGGTGCGGTAATTCACACCGTTCAACGTCGCTGACTTCCTTAAACTCAGCCCACCATCGAGATGCGCCTCGGCTGCTGCTCTTAAGGCTTCCTTAGGAGAATTACCTCTATCGGTCTTTCGTTGGTAGTGACGAACCATCTGTAAAAAGATTGTTACGAATATGAATTTATTGAATTGGGATAAGTTATTTTGTTATATTCCGCCAAATTTTAAAATGGGGCAAGTTGTCACAGCCTGTGACAACTTGCCCCAACTGTTGTGACAACGTGCCCCAGCATGTCATTGAGCATATAAGGTCAAATATGGGGGAACCATTATAGAAATTTCAACTAGCTTGATTACGGACATATAGACAATGCATTGTGACATGACATTGTACACATACGTTGTCGATAATGCTATTATTCATTGTTACATACCGTTTTCCATGCAGAGGTAAAAAGCTGTTCAAGAGAGGTGAAAAACTGCAGAGTCGGTTACAACGTTTCGAATCAACGCAAAAGTGCCGACCCCGTTTTCAGCGCAGCTAACCCGCATGGCGTCTAGTCTGATGACATCACCTGGTGGTTCCCTTTAGGGGATTGTCTCAAAAATGGCTTGTGACAACTTACCCCTGTGACATCTATCCCCCCGCTCCCCTACCATGTAATTCTATAGTATATTTTCATAAGGGCCAGAGAATAGAATCCTTTGGGTATGTACTGTATATGTTATAAATAATAAAATTATAGTTCTTTATCTGTAGTTGTATTGGTCTTCACAGTGTCCGATGTGAGTGAATGGAACAGCCAGAAAGCGTTTCCAAACTGATAATTATAGTCCCACTAGCCCGCTTTAATTCCAATACCCCCCAGGGGTACTAAGCCGTTTGAAGCTCCTCGAAGTATGGTGTCAACCATGAAATTAGTAGTTGGCCTGTGTCGTCAGTGTTTGACCCAAAGGCGCGACCAGACTCTGCGTCATGGTGCAATAATTAATGACTCATAAAAAAATGGCCGCGTAACGTGCTACACCAATGCAGTTAGGGCACACGTGGAGTATGAGCCACTTTGGCTCACAAATTCAACAATAAAAAATGGAATTCCATAACAAAAGTCCACGCCTTGACAGAGCAACAAACCACTTCGGCAATTGCTATATACATATAACCAGTGAAGTGTAAGCTGTGTGTAAATATGCAATAATGGATAGACATACGACCCATCTTTGGATCGCGAAATACTGTAGGCACTGGCTTTTGCCTTTGGTCACCGACGCAAATATTTGTCCAACGCAATCAAGCCGTTTACCGACTCGTACATTGTGTACCAGGATGGCCGAGTGGTTAAGGCGTTGGACTTAAGTTCCAATGGACGTATGTCCGCGTGGGTTCGAACCCCACTTCTGGTAGATGACCTTTTTGTACAAATGGGTACTTCTACAGTTGGACTAATTCGTGAACTTAGATGCCACTATGCCACCCGTAGTATAATAGCAAAGTCTAGTGACGGCCCACGAAGAGGGTACATGGGTATTTCATTGGCCCGAAGGCAATGAGGTTTGCTAGCGGGATATAAAACAAAAGGACCAAAAATTAGGACTAACAGGTTATAAGATATTTAGGAATGAAGGAATAGGGAATGGACTATTTGTTTATTATACAATATTATAAATTATATCAAGTATTTTCCGAAGTAAAATTAGTGAGCCAGGCACGTTGTTACAGTCATTTTACAACAACAAAGCGCACATATGGAGATGCCGTCGACAGTAGTTGGTTGGTTGTCCACCGGCAGACACACTCTCCAACAATCGGGAGTTAAGAAGACAACATTACCGAGGTGTGAAAAAAAATTACCTTTTAGCAACCGAGAACTTGTTATGGTATGCCCACATAATAATCATTTCACGCAGCCAATGTTTAGGTTTCGTGAAACTTGTCTTCTATATTGTATAAAGGGATATGCCAAGTAACAAATTCAAGATTTGGTAACGTCCACGTGGCGTTCAACCGCACAAATTCAAGATTTGGTAACGTCCACGTGGCGTTCAACCGCACAAATTCAAGATTTGGTAACGTCCACGTGGCGTTCAACCGCACAAATTGTGTCGCTACACAAATTGCTCACACCGATGGTTCAGCCAGCGAGTTGTGTGCTGACAATAACTGAAAGAACAACGTTTATTTAACCACGACGTGTGAACGCTTTATTTCACTTGTGAAGCCTGGCGTACTGGTTTATAACCAGTACGAGCGGTAAATGCTAGCAGCGTCAAGCCAAACTAGCACATATCTCAAAAGGCCGGGTTACGCATATCTCAGAAGGCCGGGTTACACATATCTCAGAAGGCCGGGTTACACATATCTCAGAACGCCGGGTTACACATATCTCAGAAGGCCGGGTTACACATATCTCAGAAGGCCGTGTTACACGTATCTCAGAAGGCCGGGTTACACGTATCTCAGAAGGCCGGGTTACACGTATCTCAGAAGGCCGGGTTACACGTATCTCAGAAGGCCGGGTTACACGTATCTCAGAAGGCCGGGTTACACGTATCTCAGAAGGCCGGGTTACGCATATCTCAGAAGGCCGGGTTACACATATCTCAGAAGGCCGGGTTACACGTATCTCAGAAGGCCGGGTTACACATATCTCAGAAGGCCAGTTTAGACGTATCTCAGAAGGCCGGGTTACTCATATCTCAGAAGGCCGGTTTAGACGTATCTCAGAAGGCCGGGTTACTCATATCTTAGAAGGCCGGTTTACACGTATCTCAGAAGGCCGGGTTACACATATCTCAGAAGGCCGGGTTACACATATCTCAGAAGGCCGGGTTACACATATCTCAGAAGCCGGGTTACATATATCTCAGAAGGCCGGGTTACACATATCTCAGAAGGCCGGGTTACACATATCTCAGAAGGCCGGGTTACACATATCTCAGAAGCCGGGTTACACATATCTCAGAAGGCCGGGTTACACAGAGATGAACATTTGTTGGACCCTCGATAAGTTAATGGTTTCCTTGTTCACTTGTCATCTCGGCGTGTTGCCCTGAATGGCAATCTTGTCAAATCTTGTTAATTGTTTTTAGATTGGTATGGCACAGCCCTATTTGAGCAATTCATAAATTTTGAAATGTGGATGTTCGTGCGCGTGTGCGTGAGTGCGTACGTGTGTGTATCATTTAATCAAGTAAAAGTCGCATTATATATGTGTTGCCATTCACTATTTCATACTCCTTTCAATACCTTTCACAATTGTTTGTTATGTCAGAATCCGGGGAATGAGTCCCCTTTGGTAACTAAAAATTAAAAGCTTAATATACGAAGGTGTGAACACCTACATTGTCATGCACACTGTGTATAAGATGTATAAGTATGTATAAATATATAAGGGCTAGTTGTTGCAGTCGACTGCGCCTGGGAAACTTCACATATCTACCTAACTACAATATGGCATGTCAATGGTATGTTACATTTCATTAACACGAATAATAAATTGAACGCATGCGTTGACAGAAATAATGCATCCAACATACTTTTCACAAAAAGTGACTAACTGAAAATTGTAGCAAGTAGCCCCGGTCTCCCTAATGTTGCAGCCAATCTCGGTAGGAGGTGCATTCCTTTTGGACAAACTGGTAGGCAAGTAATCGAGTTGAGTCAGTTGTCAGGCCAGATTCTGGATGCATACATAATTAGCTAATTATTATGTCATCGGGGCGTTTAGCTAATTCGTAAAATAAAAGTGAACTTTTATCAGATGATACAGTTGTCAGGACACATGAAAGAGGTCGCCAGGAATAAGGGGAAAGTTGGAAGTGCAATCAATGAGTTGGACAAATGCATTTGTCACAACAAATCCATCACATCCTGACACAGTAGTCACAACAACTCCATCACATCCTGACACAGTAGTCACAACAACTCCATCACATCCCGACACAGTAGTCAAAACAACTCCATCACATCCCGACACAGTAGTCACAACAACTCCATCACATCCCGACACAGTAGTCACAACAACTCCATCACATCCTGACACAGTAGTCACAACAACTCCATCACATCCCGACTCAGTAGTCACAACAACTCCATCACATCCCGACACATTAGTCACAACAACTCCATCACATCCCGACACAGTAGTCACAACAACTCCATCACATCCCGACACAGTAGTCACAACAACTCCATCACATCCCGACACAGTAGTCACAACAACTCCATCACATCCTGACACATTAGTCACAACAACTCCATCACATATTGACACAGTAGTCACAACAACTCCATCACATCCCGACTCAGTAGTCACAACAACTCCATCACATCCTGACACAGTAGTCACAACAACTCCATCACATCCCGACACAGTAGTCAAAACAACTCCATCACATCCCGACACAGTAGTCACAACAACTCCATCACATCCCGACACAGTAGTCACAACAACTCCATCACATCCTGACACAGTAGTCACAACAACTCCATCACATCCCGACTCAGTAGTCACAACAACTCCATCACATCCTGACACATTAGTCACAACAACTCCATCACATCCCGACACAGTAGTCACAACAACTCCATCACATCCCGACACAGTAGTCACAACAACTCCATCACATCCCGACACAGTAGTCACAACAACTCCATCACATCCTGACACATTAGTCACAACAACTCCATCACATCCTGACACAGTAGTCACAACAACTCCATCACATCCCGACTCAGTAGTCACAACAACTCCATCACATCCCGACACAGTAGTCACAACAACTCCATCACATCCCGACACAGTAATCACAACAACTCCATCACATCCTGACTCAGTAGTCACAACAACTCCATCACATCCCGACACAGTAGTCACAACAACTCCATCACATCCCGACTCAGTAGTCACAACAACTCCACCACATCCCGACACAGTAGTCACAACTCCATCACATCCCGACACAGTAGTCACAACAACTCCATCACATCCCGACACAGTAGTCACAACTCCATCACATCCCGACACAGTAGTCACAACAACTCCATCACATCCCGACACAGTAGTCACAACAACTCCATCACATCCTGACACAGTAGTCACAACAACTCCATCACATCCTGACACAGTAGTCACAACAACTCCATCACACCCTGACACAGTAGTCACAACAACGACATACTGTGAACAGTACAGGCAACAACATGGGATGAAGTTCACCATCACAGACGATACGCAGCTGTTCAATGCAACAACACAGATCAAGTAATCCAGAAAGATGGCAGAACTTTGTTTTAAGACCTGGTGACATGCACACACTCATGTCATTCACTGGCTGCATTGGTACACTCGTGAAGGGGATAGGCATAGAGGAAATCATCAAGTCTGTATTCACTGGTGTGAACGGGATGCTCAACGGCAAAACTGGTTGCTACCGCTCTCCTTGAACATTACATTCTGGCAGGGAAAACAGGAGTAGAAAATCTGCAGAGTGGACTTGAAATGGCAAGTACACCGACCGGGCGGCTAGGGGTGGACTTCCTGATACCAACGATCCTCGTCCACTTTTTCATCCGGGCAGAGAGAGAAGTCGACTGGTTGCTACACATGTACTGCCTGCATGCCAGCACATCTGTCAGCACAAGGAGGGTGTTTGGAAGGTTGTATCTACCGATCAGTTCGTACAGACACACATCTGTCAGCACAAGGAGGGTGTTTGGAAGGTTGTATCTACCGATCAGTTCGTACAGACGCACATCTGTCAGCACAAGGAGGGTGTTTGGAAGGTTGTATCTACCGATCAGTTCGTACAGACGCACATCTGTCAGCACAAGGAGGGTGTTTGGAAGGTTGTATCTACCGATCAGTTCGTACAGACGCACATCTGTCAGCACAAGGAGGGTGTTTGGAAGGTTGTATCTACCGATCAGTTCGTACAGACGCACATCTGTCAGCACAAGGAGGGTGTTTGGAAGGTTGTATCTACCGATCAGTTCGTACAGACGCACATCTGTCAGCACAAGGAGGGTGTTTGGAAGGTTGTATCTACCGATCAGTTCGTACAGACGCACATCTGTCAGCACAAGGAGGGTGTTTGGAAGGTTGTATCTACCGATCAGTTCGTACAGACGCACATCTGTCAGCACAAGGAGGGTGTTTGGAAGGTTGTATCTACCGATCAGTTCGTACAGACGCACATCTGTCAGCACAAGGAGGGTGTTTGGAAGGTTGTATCTACCGATCAGTTCGTACAGACGCACATTCGTTACGGAAAAGCCAAAAGTGGTCTAGTTGGCATGACATTGTCTGCCGACCAAGTGGCAGGATGGGTTCTATCGCACCCTATGTGTAACTTTGTGTCACTCAGAATGGATAACATGTTCGACGAAACTCCCGCATGTCATGACGTCACACGCGACACACACAGGGAAGACGGCACGGCAAGGAAAATGATGAATGCAGACAAAGAATTCGAGACGAACTTGGCAAATGTTCAAACCCACCGAACACTGACATACACACTTACACTTATAAGTTCAATTGAGTGAGGGATTAAAGACCACCACCAAGCCGCCACCAATTACTGTTGAGCTACTTCCCTAAACAAATTACCTTTCGCCTTTCATTTTATCAAACGACCCCAAAAACTCGGAGCCCCGCTGCAACACTAACTAACTGACTAACAAACACACTAACTAATACTAACTAACTAGTGGGGTACCACAGGGATCAGTATTAGGCCATATACTGTTTTTAATATATATAAATGATTTGGAAGATGACATATCTAGCAAAAGTACTCAAATTTGCAGATGACACAAAAGTATTCAGAAAGGTTACTAATGATACAGATAAACAAAGTTTACAGGATGATCTAGATAAATTAGTTAAATGGTCAGAAAAATGGCAAATGTTATTAAATTTTGGGAAGTGTAAATGTATACACAGAGGACATGGAAACATGGACGAAGAATATAAAATGGGGGATGCTGTACTAGGTAGAACCACACAAGAAAAGGGAGTAACATTTAGTGCTGACATGAAAGTTTCAGAGCAATGTGGTATTGCTGGCTGCTAATACTTCGGTCTTTACGTTGACACGAGTTCCGATGTAGGCCTGTATAGGGGAGACCGGGACTAGTCCGTCCCAATGGACACTCTAATAGATCTGGAGACTGTATTTGTAGAGCTAGAGGATCAGTTTCGGCCTTATGTTGAACGAAAATATCTTGTTCACAGTTGTGCTATCATAAAATGCCAAAACTGTTACAAGCCAATATCCAAATCTGACTCTTAGTAGAGCTGCTTAGGCAGACTTGCCTCATGTCGGGGCAAGTCCGCCCAGGGGCCGGGGCAAATTCGCCCCACACGTACTTTAAGCAGCAAATACACAAGAACGGTGCAGTTTTTTTATTTTATGTCAAAAAACGTCATGTTTGTGACATACATTTGTTAGAAATTTAAAATCCTCACAAATGTTGTTGCATCTGTGAAATAAACCAGGCAAATTAAAACAACGTTTGGCACTGCATCGGCTAGAAAATGGTGAAATAAAATCTGGTTTCGTGACTTTTTTACTAGAAAATAACACTAAGGTGAACAATTGGAAGTCTTTATTAGAGTGCATGTTAGTGTGCTTATGTTAACAAGTGATCCTGAGCATTTTACATCAGATACCCTACGGACGACTTGCCCCGTAGCACATAGGCGGACGTGCCCCAACACAGAGACATATTTGTTGGGCGGCAACTAAATACCATTGACACTGGATAGAGCAACAACGCAAGATCCAAACAATAGCTCTGATATAAGAGCCTTACTGAGCACTCTAAATGTCTAACCATTGCCACTTATAGATACTGAAATTTGATCGAAAAAAAAAATAAAAAATTACTGTCAGTCACCAAAATTAGTTTTCTAGTTCACAACTTTCCAGCCAGCAACTCGTGGACGTCAATTTCCGCTGCATCAGTGTTCGAAATGAGAGGGGTCTGGGGGTCCTGCCATAAGGCACGAGGGATCTACTATAAAAAAGAAAAATGTAAGCTTGGGGGGTCCCACATTTTATCATTGTACCGATGTAATTACCCTTCCGCTGTTGCACCTGTTGCTGCGTGTGAGGCTACTCTGGTTCGTCTATGCTAAAACTTGACGGTTTTCGCAGCACTCGACATTTTTTGCATAACTTGATCGATCTCGCAACAAGAACTCGATGGTTTTCACATAACTCGATCGATCTCGCGGCAAGAACTAGACGGTTTTCGCAGAATTTGACGGTTTTTGCAGGATTCGACATCAATCAGCTCACTCTATTCAGTTAATCTCTGTTAAAAACATATGAAATCATTCCACTCATATCATTGATGAGTGTGTGTTTTGTTTTATGTTGGGTGTCTGAGAAACAGCTAATTGTACCCCTGTACAAAGCAATAGTTAGACCACATTTGGAATATTGTATTCAAGCATGGAGGCCATATCGTAAAAAGGACATAGACAAGTTAGAAAGAATACAACGAAGAGCAACTAAAATGATTCCAGAATTGAGAGACCTTTGTTACGAAAGTCGCTTATTAAAATGTGGTTTGACAACACTAGAGACTAGGAGACTAAGAGGAGACCAAATAGAAGTGTTTAAAATAGTGAATGGTTATGAGGATGTTGATAGGAATATGTTCTTCAAACTTAAAGAAGGCAGTAGAACCAGAGGACACAAAGCAGCATTAGTTATGGAGCAGTGTAGGTTGGACATGAGAAAGTACACGTTCTCACAGAGGGTGATAAATGAATGGAACAAACTGCCAAATGATTATGTTAATGCTAGTAGTGTGAATATGTTTAAAAATAGAATTGACAGATATCTGATTAGGGCGGGCTACACATAGATGAGAAAATTGTTGGACTCTCGATAAGCC
Source organism: Lamellibrachia columna (assembly GCA_963662155.1). Classification (NCBI taxonomy): domain Eukaryota; kingdom Metazoa; phylum Annelida; class Polychaeta; order Sabellida; family Siboglinidae; genus Lamellibrachia; species Lamellibrachia columna. The sequence continues at coordinate 1,948,087 of OY759269.1, forward strand.
AATGGCTTCCTTGTCCACTTGCCATCTGGAACTTGTTGTTTGGGATAGCAATCTTGTTAAATCTTGTCTTGTTAAATCTTGCAGTAATGCCACCAATGAGTATCTAGTTGAAGCACATTTTACCTTGGCATTTTACTTCTCAGAATTACAGAGCACTTTGTCTGCAAGCGAATTACTCCAGTAACAATGGTTTATAGCACAAGTTACAATTTAGTCATTTAGCAGACGCTCTTATTCAGAGTGACTTACAACATGTGCATTCAATCTAAGTTGGTAAAATAACTACAAGTCGAAAAACTACATGTCGCTATGATAGCAAGTTTTTTTCCACAAAAATAGGCGTTAATAGCCATTACAGTGACTGAAATGAAGATTTTTACTAAAAAAATGTCGGGGACCCCAAGTGTCAATGGTCATTTCGAACACTGCGCTGCGTGTAGTTTGATGATCATGTGACTTAATCGTGTGACAGAAATTACTAAATTCTGCAACGGCGCGGAATAAAAGCCGGTTGGCGGACTTGCCCCGGGGGCGGACTAGTCGCGGTCTCCCCTTCGTGTTCTTTTACCGTAAAATTTGCCACGGACACAGGGGGGTCTAAGACCCCCTTCATGGCCTGGGGGTCTTGAGGCACCTAAGACCCCCTTGGATCCGCTGCTAAAATATGTTGTTTACTTATACTACAAAATACTGTCATGGCGACTCTTTCTTTAAAGTTACAACGGTCTTATTAATTTCAGTTAGTACATGTATAACAGTTTGGCATAAAACATTCAGTTTCATAATTCCCTATGAAGTATTTTTTACAGTATATCGAAAAGCCTTAGAGTGAATGGGTATAAATCTTATTTTTGATTTCAAATGTTAATAGTATGAATAATTGAATGCCTAATGCAATTATAGTGGCACCCGGCGGATTCTGTTTCAGGACACTCTTTGTGTCAATAATCCATCAAAAAAACGTAATTCATACTAGGTAAACCCCCTTGGCTGCCCGACTATTTTGAGTTTCACTTACAAATTACAGTATAATTACATTAGTGGTCACATTAGTGGCGCCACATGTTGACGCGGCCAGGAACCAGCCAACAGCCAATCACCCACGCTCAACCCCGCTAGATGTCACTAGTGTTACCATGTCACTGTCGTAAAACTACGCCCGGACTACTTCACGGCAATCCTTGGACTAATTTACGAAGTGTCACATCTGCAAGCAAAGGAAATATAGTTCTACTTCGGAATCAGTAACGTTATTTCCGTATGTTAGCTGTCACACACTCAACGATACGTCTCTGCTAGTGGTAACTGAAATTCGTATACCCATTATCAGTTGTTATACTTTGCTGTTAAAGCGGCGTGCAAAACTTGCCTATTTGTAAACAAACCTGTCACTGCTTCGCTGGGATTTGTCTTCCGTCTATTCTAAATCATGACGTCCTTACCGGTGATGACTCATACCTAGACGCACCCTAATATATTTGAAGACGGTTATAAAGGTACATTCTTATATAGCGCGGTATCCAGTTCCAAAGGCAAAGCTTGACAAAAGCCTTTCATTTCACCGGGGTCCCGGATAGTTCGGCCCAGTCGTTTCGGCCCACGCAGACGGATGGTTCGGCTCACTCTACTGAAATCCACGTCGGAATTTAAATCAACTACGGTCGTTTCAGCCCAGGCGGAATTATAAGAACCGTCGTTTTGTCCCCGCTACATATCGTGTGAATTAGGATTGCACACAGATACATGCTCACACACTAAAATATTTATAATAATATCATGGCTGGGGTGAATTTTTACAGGTTATGCCAGCTCTCGTATTTATCGTCAGTTTGGATTGTACGCATGCGTCTGACGATTTCCAGGATAGGGGTGGGGCAGTGTAATCTAGTTTTGCCACAATTTCCCCTCAAAAGATTGTACTGATGAAGCCTCAACCACAGACTGTGGGAGGGTATTCCATACATCTGTGCATTGGTGTATAAATGAGTTTGTTTTAATGTTTAATCAACATCTTTCTTTAAATATTTTTAGGTGGTTCTCCCTCGTACCTAATTCATTGTCCCTCAGTGTCACAAATTGGATGAGACTGCTGCATCATATTTCCCTGTTATTATCTTATATAATTCAATCATGTCTCCTCTGAGGCAACAGTATGCTAGAGTTGGTAATTTCAGTCTCAGTAAACGTTCTTTATATTCAATGTCTTTGAAACCAGGAATTAATTTTGGTTGCTGAATATTTTCAAGAGCTGTGATATGCTTCATTAGGTGTGGAGTCCATACTTGATTAGCATATTCAATATGTGGATGGACAAGAGACTTAAAAATTGTAGAAAAACACTGCTCATCCGTGTGATCGAAAGTACTGCGAATTATCCCCATCATCGAATTGGCTTTATTAATTTTTTCTGACATTTGCCTCAAAGTTAAGTGATGAATCAAAAGTGACTTCGATATCTTTCATCTTCTCTATACTTGTAAGTGTTATCTGATCAGGACCCAGTGTATATCCAGCGTTTCTTATGCTTGATAGTCCGATTCTCATCAGACCTGTGGCTGAGTACATTTTCATGAGTAAAATATGAGTACATTAGTGATAGCTGAATACATGTACATTGCTCAAAGCTGAGTACGAGTACATTTCCATGAGTACGAGTACATCTTGTATGATATTATAGTAACTCTGTATAGTAATAATAATGTATTTTAAAATTAAACATTGTGAATTAATTTATATAAGAAGAAGACTGCAGCGACAGCTGATAAGACTTTTTATGAGGAAAACTGTAAAAAACTTAATTTCATCAAATAACATAACCACAGAACATTAAGTGCCTGATCGTGGTAAAAAAACTTGATGCCATCATTTAGTGTCCTTATTTGTTGTTGCACCTAATGATCATCAGCTGTACAAAGGTGGAGTCCTTAATGGAACATCGTTCAGGGTGGAGCACTTTTCCAGCAATGCCGACTAGGGCTGATGAGGCTGGGATACTGAGATGATGAGGGACCAGCTGAGATAGAGTCAGGAAGTTGCCATGTTGTGCCTTCCAGCATTCATTCAAATATATATATATCTACTGAGCCGGGATACTGAGATGATGAGGGACCAGCTGAGATAGAGTCAGGAAGTTGCCATGTTGTGCCTTCCAGCATTCATTCAAATATATATATATATACTGAGCCGGGATACTGAGATGATGGGGGACCAGCTGAGATAGAGTCAGGAAGTTGCCATGTTGTGCCTTCCAGCATTCATTCAAATATATATATATATACTGAGCCGGGATACTGAGATGATGAGGGACCAGCTGAGATAGAGTCAGGAAGTTGCCATGTTGTGCCTTCCAGCATGCATTCATATATATATATATATACTGAGCCGGGATACTGAGATGTTGGGGGACCAGCTGAGATAGAGTCAGGAAGTTGTCATGTTGTGCCTTCCAGCATGCATTCATACATATATATATATATATATATACTGAGCCGGGATACTGAGATGATGAGGGACCAGCTGAGATAGAGTCAGGAAGTTGTCATGTTGTGCCTTCCAGCATGCATTCATACATATATATATATATACTGAGCCGGGATACTGAGATGATGGGGGACCAGCTGAGATAGAGTCAGGAAGTTGTCATGTTGTGCCTTCCAGCATGCATTCATACATATATATATATATATATATATATACTGAGCCGGGATACTGAGATGATGGGGGACCAGCTGAGACAGAGTCAGGAAGTTGCCATGTTGTGCCTTCCAACATGCATTCATATATATATATATATATATATATATATATATATATATATATATATATATATATATATATATATATATATATATATACTGAGCCAGGATACTGAGATGATGAGGACCAGCTGAGACAGAGTAAGGAAGTTGCCATGTTGTGCCTTCCAGCATGCATTCATATATATATATATATATATATATATATATATATATATATATATATACTGAGCCGGGATACTGAGATGATGAGGACCAGCTGAGACAGAGTCAGGAAGTTGCCATGTTGTGCCTTCCAGCATGCATTCATATATATATATATATATACTGAGCCGGGATACTGAGATGTTGAGGGACCAGCTGAGATAGAGTCAGGAAGTTGCCATGTTGTGCCTTCCAGCATTCATTCAAATATATATATATATACTGAGCCGGGATACTGAGATGATGAGGGACCAGCTGAGATAGAGTCAGGAAGTTGTCATGTTGTGCCTTCCAGCATGCATTCATACATATATATATATATACTGAGCCGGGATACTGAGATGATGGGGGACCAGCTGAGATAGAGTCAGGAAGTTGTCATGTTGTGCCTTCCAGCATGCATTCATACATATATATATATATATATACTGAGCCGGGATACTGAGATGATGGGGGACCAGCTGAGACAGAGTCAGGAAGTTGCCATGTTGTGCCTTCCAGCATGCATTCATATATATATATATATATATACTGAGCCGGGATACTGAGATGTTGAGGGACCAGCTGAGATAGAGTCAGGAAGTTGCCATGTTGTGCCTTCCAGCATTCATTCAAATATATATATATATACTGAGCCGGGATACTGAGATGATGGGGGACCAGCTGAGATAGAGTCAGGAAGTTGTCATGTTGTGCCTTCCAGCATGCATTCATACATATATATATATATATACTGAGCCGGGATACTGAGATGATGGGGGACCAGCTGAGACAGAGTCAGGAAGTTGCCATGTTGTGCCTTCCAACATGCATTCATATATATATATATATATATATATATATATATATATATATATATATATATATATATATATATATATATATATATACTGAGCCGGGATACTGAGATGATGAGGACCAGCTGAGACAGAGTCAGGAAGTTGCCATGTTGTGCCTTCCAGCATGCATTCATATATATATATATATATACTGAGCCGGGATACTGAGATGTTGAGGGACCAGCTGAGATAGAGTCAGGAAGTTGCCATGTTGTGCCTTCCAGCATTCATTCAAATATATATATATATACTGAGCCGGGATACTGAGATGATGAGGGACCAGCTGAGATAGAGTCAGGAAGTTGCCATGTTGTGCCTTCCAACATGCATTCAAATATGGGTTCAAATGTATTTAAATTGAAAATGCTTTTCAAAATACATTTTGTAGCACAGCATAACAAGAGAAAAGAAATAAAGAAATATAATGAACACTGTCAGGCATGTTGTGGCTGGCAGTGACCACAAGTCCACAACTAATGTTTGCTGAGAGGGTGGATTAGCACCTGCCAATGTCCAGGGCTCAATATCCCCTTTGTACTTTAACCACACTACAAACTGTCACCAAACAATACTGGTGCAGGCTGTCTGACTTGAGTCACCAGACGTCTTCAGAAGAAGACTCTTTGTCCACATGTCCACCTCTAAAAGATCACATGCTAGACTTATATAGAAATGAAGTATCCTATGATAGTAAATAATTATTTTCAGTTTCAGTGATAACTGCCAATGCACCTTGCTATAAAACAAGCCTTTCCATCATTATAAAATGTATCCAACAATGTCATGTGGAATTTGAACATTGGGTTTGTTAATTGCTGCCCACAGCCAACTGTCCACCTTTCGTGAGGACAGACACAGGAGACGATGGCGCAGGATGAGTCGGCCATCAGTGGCGTGCTCCAGTACATGATGACTCCACAGCTACAGCAACTGCTGGACAACGATGACCAACTTCTGGCTCTCATTAAGGACCTTGATCAGGTATTCATTCAGTAGATATTGGGTAGTTCATAATAATAATATAATAATGAGCTTCAGACAACTCCACAATTCATGTAGCACACTGTGAACCAGGTTCATTTATGTACAAATTTGTAGTGTGTGAATAGTTTCATTTTAGGTGATATGCACAGTCCATTTAATAAAAGATTGCTTATTGTTGTTAAAATCACCGAACTAATTTAACAAGATTGCTGTCCCAAACAACAAGCTCCAGATGGCAAGTGGACAAGCAAGCCATTGGCTTACCAAGAGTCCAACAATTTTATCATCTATGTATAGCCTGCCCTTATCAGATATCTGTCGATTCTATTTTTGAACATATTCACACTACTAGCATTAACACAATCATTTGGCAGTTTGTTCCATTCATTTATCACCCTCTGTGAGAAAGAGTACTTTCTCGTGTCCAACCTACACTGCTCCTTAACTAATGCTGCTTTGTGTCCTCTGGTTCTACTGCCTTCTTTAAGTTTGAAGAACATATTCCTGTCAACATCCTCATAACCATTCACTATTTTAAACACATCTATTTGTTCTCCTTTTAGTCGCCTTTTCAGACCATTTAGCAAAGTTATCCAGATCATCCTGTAAACTGTGTTTATCTGTATCATGTTTAACCTTTCTGAATACTTTTGTGTCATCTGCAATGTTCAGTACTTAAGGGGTAGATTATATTATCTTCTAAATCATTTATATGTACCCCTCTCAAATCATATATCCAGTTGACATCTCACCATCTGCTATCACTCTCTGTCTTCTGTCTGTAAGCATCTGTGGGCGTTTAGTGTAAGTAACAGTCTTTGATGTGGTACTTTATCAAAACCTTTCTGAAAATCTTAATAGACAACAGCCACTGGTTACCCGTTATCTACCCACTTTGTAATTTCTTCCCCCAAAAAAATTAACAGATTGGTTAGAGTTGACCTTGTTTTTAGGAACCCGTGTTGAGATGTGCTCTTCCTCCTTGTTCCCTGCTGTACAGGGGTGAGGGTCAGATGTTTTTATAAATTTATATTTTACAAGGAATTCCACCATGTGGTCTCTAATTAATGTTTCTAAAAAATCTGTATACAACTGATGTTAAACTCACTGGTCTGTAATTTTCTGACTTGTTCCTCGATCCCTTCTTAAATAACAGCGTATTGCTTGCTTCTTTCCATACTGAAGGAACTATTCCCTATACAAACCCAATTCAGCTTCATCGCGTGTCTTTGGCTGATGTCATCCATGTTGTCGTCTTGTCCCAGGTGCGCACCATCGAGGCAGAGAAAGACAGTCTGTTGACAAACAACAAGAGTGTAGCTGAGTACAATCTGACGAAACAGCCCAGGTTGACGCAGGCCAAGAGACAGTTGACCAGCTGCTATGAGCAGGCTGTCACACTGCAGAAACAGTTTGAGCAGGACAAACAGAAACTGGGTCAGTGGCCAGCTCATCTGCATATCTGAGGGCACAGGTGGGAATACAGAGGTTCCTGGGGTGGGAATACAGAGGTTCCTGGGGTGGGAATACAGAGGTTCCTGGGGTGGTAATACAGAGGTTCCTGGGGTGGTAATACAGAGGTTCCTGGGGAGGGAATTTGGTGGTTCCTGGGGTGGGAATACAGAAGTTCCTGGGGTAGGAATATGGTGATTCCTGGGGTGGAATAAATTTTTAAATCCTGACTAACTACAGCACCTCAACATTTTGTATTATGTTTACAGACGTGTTATATTTACATTACTTACAACCTATTTTGTATTAAAAAAAATACCAGTAATATAACAATATTTTATTTGATGTGGACTGAAAAGAATAAACAAGTGAAGAATGGAGGAGCTGAGGGATGAGGTTGGGGGTGAAAGAGAGCCTCACGAGGAGTCGGTTGAAGTGGGCTGGACATATGGAAAGAATGGAAGGGGAATGGTTGAGGCAGGGATGGGGGAATGGTTGAGGCAGGGATGGGGGAATGGTTGAAGCAGGGATGGGGGTGTGGAGACAGCAGTGAAACACGATCAGTGTTGTAGAAGAAGGGAAAATCGACGACCGGTGACGGTGCCAGCTTCACCCTGGACTTAAGGGTAAAGAAGAGAGCTAGAGCAACAGTCAGTATCTGCCAGAACTAGCATCAGAAGTTATGGTTGGACACTTGGTAGAATGTCTTCTGAACAATTTTAGTAAAGTTGCAATGTAATTGTATGAAAATATTCACTTGATTGTAATTGATTGCCTGGGTTGATTGTGATTGATTGCCTGGGTTGATTGTGATTGGTTGCCTGGATTGATTGCAAAATATAATTACAGTTACAATACCTTTTTTAAATACAATTACTGTGTAATACATTACAATTTCATTACTACCGTAATTGAGCTGACATATCACCTCTGTTGCAGACATGCTGGCGATGCAGCATTCCCTCGACACCATCCTCGCCCTTCTGCAGACGGAGGCCGCCAAGACAGAGGAAGAGAGCGAGGTTAGTGCCTCCAACTCCCTACTTCCCAGGCCTCTTTCCCACGGAAGTCAGTTGTGTTTGCGAAAATTCTGAATCCAAGGAATCTGTGGTGTTAATTTCACATTGTAACAGCAATTTAGTAATTTTCCTTTCCTCTAGTCTGTTAAAGTTGTTCCTTGTGTCTGATTCCTCTATCAATGCTTCACTCTGACTTTGTTATGGATCACTCTGGCAGGATCATTCTGAATTTAATGTGGATCATTCTGAGTTTGTTATGGATCATTCTGAGTTTATTTTGGATCATTCTGAGTTTATTTTGGATCATTCTGAGTTTATTTTTGATCACTCTGAGTTTATCATGGATCAATCTGAGTTTATCACGGATCACTAGCTTTTGTTGTGGCTCTGCATTGTATCAACTCTGCATTGTATCAACTCTGCCTTGTATCAACTCTGTCTTGTATCAACTTTGTATTGTATCAACTCTGCCTTGTATCAACTCTGCCTTGTATCAACTCTGCATTGTATCAACTCTGCCTTGTATCAACTCTGCATTGTATCAACTTAGCCTTGTATCAACTCTGTCTTGTATCAACTTTGCCTTGTATCAAATATGCATTGTATCAACTCTGCCTTGTATCAACTCTGCATTGTATCAACTTAAAATGCCAGCAGTAATACAAACTGAGATCAACCACATGGCATTTATATTACTTGGTTGAAACAAATGTGGACCTCACTGCTAGGTCAGATAGAGCTGTGTTGTTATTGTGTTGTGACCTCACTGCTAGGTCAGATAGAGCTGTGTTGTTGTTGTGTTGTGACCTCACTGCTAGGTCAGATAGAGCTGTGTTGTTATTGTGTTGTGACCTCACTGCTAGGTCAGATAGAGCTGTGTTGTTATTGTGTTGTGACCTCACTGCTAGGTCAGATAGAGCTGTGTTGTTATTGTGTTATGACCTCACTGCTAGGTCAGATAGAGCTGTGTTGTTATTGTGTTGTGACCTCACTGCTAGGTCAGATAGTGTTGTTGTGTTGTGACCTCACTGCTAGGTCAAATAGTGCTGTGTTGTTGTGTTGTGACCTCACTGCTAGGTCAGATAGTGCTGTGTTGTTGTTGTGTTGTGACCTCACTGCTAGGTCAAATAGTGCTGTGTTGTTGTTGTGTTGTGACCTCACTGCTAGGTCAGATGGTGTTGTTGTGTTGTGACCTCACTGCTAGGTCAGATGGTGTTGTTGTGTTATGACCTCACTGCTAGGTCAGATAGAGCTGTGTTGTTATTGTGTTGTGACCTCACTGCTAGGTCAGATAGTGCTGTGTTGTTGTTGTGTTGTGACCTCACTGCTAGGTCAGATGGTGCTGTGTTGTTGTTGTGTTGTGACCTCACTGCTAGGTCAGATAGTGCTGTGTTGTTGTTGTGTTGTGACCTCACTGCTAGGTCAGATAGTGCTGTGTTGTTGTTGTGTTATGACCTCACTGCTAGGTCAGATAGAGCTGTGTTGTTATTGTGTTGTGACCTCACTGCTAGGTCAGATAGTGCTGTGTTGTTGTTGTGTTGTGACCTCACTGCTAGGTCAGATAGAGCTGTGTTGTTATTGTGTTGTGACCTCACTGCTAGGTCAGATAGTGCTGTGTTGTTGTTGTGTTGTGACCTCTCTGCTAGGTCAGATAGTGCTGTGTTGCTCAATGCATTCATTGCTGTGACAGTTGTTGATCTGTTTACAGGACATTGCTTCGCAGTTTGTCGATGGAAAGATGACCCTGGACAGTTTTCTGGAGACGTTCCTGCCAGTGCGCAAGATGGCCCATCTACGACGCATCCACTCAGAGAAGATGGCGGACCTGCTTCAGGAGAGAGACCAGAAGCAACGGTCGTCTCACCAACAGCTCTTCTCTTCTGGCTCTGACGGTTTCGTCAATTCTACACCACCAACAAACTTGCCATATCCTGTCAATGCACACATGCCAATGCCTGAGACTAAATGGTATTAATCCTCAGTTTCTCTGTAATCCATCATCCGTAGCAGTTAGCATACAGTGTCGTGTATGCATCATCCAGGCAGAGTTTCATGTATAAATGTCACAAAACTGTGCCCTGTCATCAGTGGATTTTTTGGTGACACGACTGATTGGTGAAGTTTTTAGAACCTGGTGGACAGTAGGGTAACCTGATGGACAGTAGGGTAACCTGATGGACAGTAGGGTAACCTGGTGGACAGTAGGGTAACCTGATGGACAGTAGGGTAACCTGATGATTCTGCAAGACTTTCAAGGAACTTAATTGATCTACAACATAATTCCTTCATTCTGCGGGTGTGCAAAGGATTACTTGATATCCAGGGACTACGAAATTGAACTTAGTCGCAATGTTGACATGAAGGTGGGGTGATCATGTAATGTTGACATGAAGGTAGGGTGATCATGTAATGTTGGCATGAAGGTAGGGTGATCATGTAATGTTGGCATGAAGGTGGGGTGATCATGTAATGTTGACATGAAGGTAGGGTGATCATGCAATGTTGGCATGAAGGTAGGGTGATCATGTAATGTTGGCATGAAGGTAGGGTGATCATGTAATGTTGACCTGAAGGTAGGGTGATCATGCAATGTTGGCATGAAGGTAGGGTGATCATGCAATGTTGACATGAAGGTAGGGTGATCATGTAATGTTGACATGAAGGTAGGGTGATCATGCAATGTTGACATGAAGGTAGGGTGATCATGCAATGTTGGCATGAAGGTAGGGTGATCATGCAATGTTGACATGAAGGTAGGGTGATCATGCAATGTTGACATGAAGGTAGGGTGATCATGCAATGTTGGCATGAAGGTAGGGTGATCGTGCAATGTTGACATGAAAGTTGGGTGATCATGCAATGTTGACATGAAAGTTGGGTGATCATGCAATGTTGGCATGAAAGTTGGGTGATCATGCAATGTTGGCATGAAAGTTGGGTGATCATGAAATGTTGGAATGAAGGTAGGGTGATCATGCAATGTTGGCATGAAAGTTGGGTGATTATGCAATGTTGGCATGAAGGTAGGGTGATCATGCAATGTTGGCATTAAAGTTGGGTGATCATGCAATGTTGGCATGAAAGTTGGGTGATCATGCAATGTTGGCATGAATGTTGGGTGATTATGCAATGTTGGCATGAAAGTTGGGTGATTATGCAATGTTGGCATGAAGGTAGGGTGATCATGCAATGTTGGCATGAAAGTTGGGTGATCATGCAATGTTGGCATGAAAGTTGGATGATCATGCAATGTTGGCATGAATGTTGGGTGATTATGCAATGTTGGCATGAAAGTTGGGTGATCATGCAATGTTGGCATGAAAGTTGGGTGATCATGCAATGTTGGCATGAATGTTGGGTGATTATGCAATGTTGGCATGAAAGTTGGGTGATCATGCAATGTTGGCATGAAGGTAGGGTGATCGTGCGATGTTGGCATAAAAGTTGGGTGATCATGCAATGTTGGCATGAAAGTTGGGTGATTATGCAATGGTGGCATGAAAGTTGGGTGATCATGCAATGTTGGCATAAAAGTTGGGTGATCATGCAATGTTGGCATGAAGGTAGGGTGATCATGCAATGTTGACATGAAGGTAGGGTGATCATGCAATGTTGACATGAAAGTTGGGTGATCATGCAATGTTGACATGAAAGTTGGGTGATCATGCAATGTTGGCATGAAAGTTGGGTGATCATGCAATGTTGGCATGAAGGTAGGGTGATCGTGCGATGTTGGCATAAAAGTTGGGTGATCATGCAATGTTGGCATGAAAGTTGGGTGATTATGCAATGGTGGCATGAAAGTTGGGTGATCATGCAATGTTCGCATAAAAGTTGGGTGATCATGCAATGTTGGCATGAAGGTAGGGTGATCATGCAATGTTGACATGAAGGTAGGGTGATCGTGCAATGTTGACATGAAAGTTGGGTGATCATGCAATGTTGACATGAAAGTTGGGTGATCATGCAATGTTGGCATGAAAGTTGGGTGATCATGCAATGTTGGCATGAAAGTTGGGTGATCATGAAATGTTGGAATGAAGGTAGGGTGATCGTGCAATGTTGGCATGAAAGTTGGGTGATTATGCAATGTTGGCATGAATGTTGGGTGATTATGCAATGTTGGCATGAAAGTTGGGTGATTATGCAATGTTGGCATGAAGGTAGGGTGATCATGCAATGTTGGCATTAAAGTTGGGTGATCATGCAATGTTGGCATGAAAGTTGGGTGATCATGCAATGTTGGCATGAATGTTGGGTGATTATGCAATGTTGGCATGAAAGTTGGGTGATTATGCAATGTTGGCATGAAGGTAGGGTGATCATGCAATGTTGGCATGAAAGTTGGGTGATTATGCAATGTTGACATGAAAGTTGGGTGATCATGCAATGTTGGCATGAAAGTTGGGTGATCATGCAATGTTGGCATGAATGTTGGGTGATTATGCAATGTTGGCATGAAAGTTGGGTGATCATGCAATGTTGGCATGAAAGTTGGGTGATCATGCAATCTTGGCATGAATGTTGGGTGATTATGCAATGTTGGCATGAAAGTTGGGTGATCATGCAATGTTGGCATGAAGGTAGGGTGATCGTGCGATGTTGGCATGAAAGTTGGGTGATCATGCAATGTTGGCATGAAAGTTGGGTGATTATGCAATGGTGGCATGAAAGTTGGGTGATCATGCAATGTTGGCATAAAAGTTGGGTGATCATGCAATGTTGGCATGAAAGTTGGGTGATTATGCAATGTTGGCATGAAGGTAGGGTGATCATCTTGCATCTCTTGGGAGGTGAATACCTCCACATGTGTTTATGATTTATAGTGAAATACAATTTATAGATAAACTGCTGTCTGTTTTCTTCAGAAATGTTATGTTGTTAGTAGTACTTATAAGAAACTATGTATATTTGGATGTGTTGGGTATGATGATGTTGAATTGTTATTAAACAGATACACTCCAATGAATTAAACAAACTAGACATGTAAAATTGCTTAGAACACAGACGTACCATACAACGAAAATAGCCTTCTGTATATGATGTTTCAGACATATGGTTTAGATTTGGGAGAAAGTATCATTTAAAAAATGGAAGGTATGCACAAAGGTTTCTTTTTAAATCAGAATGATACATTAGATTAATACATTTCACTTGTATCTACAGTAACCATAATATCTTAACTTAGGCTGCATTAACTACCCGGTACTTAGAGCAACATACTGTCCATGGATAGTATTTTGTAATTGGAAATGTCCTCTAGTTTTATAAAATGCAGTTATGTGATACATTCAAATTGTTTCACACACACAGATGAGCTCAAGACAGCCCTGAAGGACATGCCAATTCGATGATAATTATGTTAATTACCAAAAATTATCAAACAGGTATGGTTAATTATTTTTTATGAAATAAATGCAGTTTTATGCCGTGACACCAAACATTTCACCTGGTTTCAACTAGTTTCAACATGGCCATCTGTTTAAATAAACAATGAGGCATATAGAGAGTGGTGCCATCAACACTAGAGTATTGTGTACATGTGGTGTCAAGGAAACAACCACTGTAAAATACTATTTACATAGTTATGGTGTAATGGAATAGTCCACTGTAAAATGTAATTTACATTGTTGTTGGTGGTAATAGAAGAATCCACTGAACAATATCTAATACGTGTACATCAACACTTAGAAAGTAACATTGTGTTGAGAGCAAAACAATCTTCAAATGCAAGTTTGGGTGAGGGGGGTTCCATTGCAGAATATTGTAATCCAGCTTGTCTGTGTGACTTGTGACCCCCCAGAAATTAGACACAGAGGATCAGGAATTAAAGTCAGAGAATTAGAGTGAACTTAAGTAAAGTAAGAAATGTGGTAATAGCATAGCTGAGTTGGCGATTTAATTTTTTTTTACAATGGACAATATTGTGTTGTGGGCATGACTATTTTATTGTGTTTGTGGGCATGACTGGTTTATTGTGGGCGTGACTGTGGTTTTGTAGTTGTGGGCGTGACTGGTTTTTTGTGGTTGTGGGCATGACTGGTTTATTCGTTTCCACGATCGAAATGTACAAATACTTCTTCATTTCAGAAATTCTCTGAGGTAAATTTCATTTATTACAATAAATACAATGTTAACATCTTCAAGCTCAGGATGTTGAATGTGACCTTATTATACATAGTAAATGGTTCCACAACAAAGCAGCAAATAAATTCTACTTAGAATGTATTTTTTAAACATGCAGAATAGAATGAAACATTACAAATTGGACGGAAACTCGCTCTGCATTACCTGAACATTTGCATTAAAATAACTGGTTATTACTATTTATTATTACTACCTAAATATATTACTTTATGAGGCTTCTTCTGCAAAACGTTGACAATCACTAGATGAAAAACACAATAATTATTAGCTATGTAACTGACACTCATTTCTTATAAGAGATTCCATTTTCAAACTCCTTCATACTGTCACTGTTAGGGTAGACCAAAGTGTCTTGGAAAGTAATACCCTGTTGTCTCATTAGCCTGTATTTGAGTTCGGTAACAGTACATGCTACAATATTGAATTATTAAATGTACATCATCCACAACACTTCAACACAGACACTGGAGATGTGAAGCTGTGGCTCATTCTGTTTTGGCCACTTGATACGTTTTGATGTGTGACTTGAAGTAAACTTTGTGCAGTTCTGATCTGGGTCGTTTGGGCCGGGCCATCACTTCTGTAGTATGAACTGTTCAATGAACTCTGTCTGGCCCTGCTCTTCCTTCAGTAATGCATCGTGTTGTATCCGCAATCTGCAAACACAAGTTACACAGAGATGTTAAGTTAAGTTAACACGAGGCAATATCGTCAATTGAAAAGATTAAGTTTTATGTTTCATGTCGCATGTGATGTCACTTCAAAATAGGATCGGTTATAGTTCATGCAATATTGCCACAATGAACAGTGGCAATGAACAGTTTACATGGGATGACGAAGCTGCAGTCTGACTACATGTGATGGCATCGATTCATTGTGGCGACAATATCACCTTGTGTAAACTCAGTTTAACTGAATGACTGTTTATAGGACACTACGACACTGAATTTATAAGAATTTATAAGATTTTGGTTGGTCAAAAACAAACAAAACATGTTACTATCGTGATCTTTTGTCTTAATATTAAAAGAACACATGATTTGGCGATGACAAAATATACAAGTTTTATGACACATAGATACCAATTTACAGCGATTTGTTGACAAACCAATATATTTTACTTAGGTGAAATGTGACGTTTTTCATCAGTATATTTATTGTTATGTCAAATTCCTCTTTTGTACACATTCTGACAGTAAATATACTATGTACAGCAAGGAATATTAAAAAATGACATTGTTAATTAATATGTGCTTTGAGATAGAAAAATTAAGAGAATTTGGGCATTTTAATTCTATGAAACCCGACAACCCGATGTGTCAGTCAACTAATGAACATCGTTGCACTTTCTCTTGAAAGGTAAAAAGTCTGATAATCGTAAAATCATGTTATACAGTATAAACTAACTATTCTACTATATAGGCTGACAAAATGTGCTTTAATAAACCAAAACTTTTTATTTGACCATTATCTGTTTTATTTTGAATTTTATCACTGTCATTAGTTGAATATTTAATTAAGTAAAAATGGTTGTTCATTAAAACATATTTAGCCAGCCAATATGTTAGAATAGTTACAGTGTACACTGTATAACACAGTGTACACTATATAACAGTGTACACTATATAATACAGTGTACACTGTATAACACAGTGTACACCATATAACATGAGTTTACAATAACAATGATAAGACTTTGTGTCTTTAAAGGGAATAGTCAACTGGTACAGAGCAGTGTCCACGTCATTCTCGGTTGTATCGCGGCACAGTTTACAAGCTCTGGTCAGTGGATCTCAATGACCAGGGTAGCGCATACGGAGTTATTAATGACGACAGATACACAGAGGCAAGATGGTGTACAGCGCGATAAACCAACAACAGAAGCTTGAATTCAAGACGAACAGGTAGCAAATGAAGCGCGAACAAAACTGGAATGATGTGTTCTTGTTTGCTGGTTCCAGTTATGAGATGCACTGCAGAGTTCTGCATGACACCATCTGGAATTTCTGCAGATGTGAATCAGGGACTCCGTATATTACTGAATTCCCAAAATCTAGGCATGACATCACTAGAGCATGTATGATCGTTTTACAAGCAATAGTGGAAATAGATGGTCTAATCTGGGTAATGCTAGAGAGCTGACAGTGCGCCACCTGGCAGGCGGGGCTTATCTGCCATCAACATGATGGAGTCAAACTGCAATCTCAGCTAGTTGGACGTTTCATAGAATTAAAATGCCCCAGTTCTCTGCATTTTTCTATCTCAGAGCATATATACTTGTTCAGGGGTGAGATTTAGCGGTCGCTTGGTCGCCAATAGCACCCAAAAATGGCTTCGGGTGACTTCAATTTATGACTACAGTAGCTTGCATGGCGACTCAAAATATTTACGGAGCTGCAATATTTTAGACCCAGCAAAAATAAACGGAAGTTAATAAACATCTCAGAAGTGTTGTTCTGGTTATATGTTAACCATAAATCGTGTGTTTGTGACACATTTGACATTGCAAGAAATGTAGCCAAACTGTAGCCGAATCGATATCAATAGGGAGAATTCATTGTATTTTTAATCAACCACATCGACATTCAACATATAACTGAACGATCATTCTACATTGAAATAATAACCGGTCATGTTAATAGTCTTGGTGCTGCGTGGTGCCACTTTTATATATACTAAAAAAAATGCCAGTCCCCAGGACGGGATAACGTGGTAGTTTATACGTGACAGTCATGATAGCAATGTTTACCAAATGCCTCAGACCAATTTGCCATCAGTACGCTCGAATGTATTATACTGGTCGGTGTAGTTTTCGGTAAAGGTGCATTAACCTGGCCGAAATTATTAACGCTATTAAATGACATTTTTACCAAATTTTTTCGATGCTAAAGTGTTCTTTGCATCACTCCCCATCGGATCAGGTACAAAACGGACGTATATTTGTAAAACATATTGTGTTTAAGCGCACTTTTAGTGCCGCTATACTGGCAATAGACGGTGTTGTTAATATGGCGATCATCCGAAATGTGCTGTAACAATATCACGGTGGCATCAGAACCGGAAAGGCGATTTCACTGTCAAATATTTCATACCGCAGTATACGAAAATACGAAAAATAGAAGAAAAAGTGCAGTTTAATGTTACGAAAAACGACAAAAAAATCTACAATTTAATATTAAAAAGCCCCCAAAATCAAACCGGACAGGTGATTTCACTAACAAATATCTTGTATGCAGTCTAAGAAGAAAAAATAGAGTTCAATTTAATTTTTTAAATCCCAAAAAATCCACCGACAAATATCTATAAAAAATATATAAGATAATGTAAAAAAAAAAAACCAAAGCCATTGCACATATATAAAAAAATAAGTCCACATTACTAACTAAACATTAGTAATGTCAAAAATAAACACTTCAATGTCCCCTAAAGAATTATTTATTACTTTTTTTTTTTAATGTGTTCTTTGCATCACTCCCCATCGGATCAGGTACAGAACAGACGTATATTTGTAAAAAATATTGTGTTTGAGCGCACTTTTAGTGCCCAAAACAACGCTATACCGGCAATAGCCGGTGTTGTTAATATGGTGATCATCCGAAATGTGCTGTAACAATATCACGGTGGCATCAGAACCGGAAAGGCAATTTCACTATCAAATATTTCGCACCACAATATAAGAAAATATTAAAAATAGAAGAAAAAGTGCAATTTAATGTTACGAAAACTCTAAAAATTGACAATTTAAAAAGCCCAAAAAATTCGAACCGGACAGGTGATTTCACTGACAAATATCTTGTACGCAGTCTAAGAAAAAAATAGAGTTCAATTTAATTTTGAAAATCCCAAAAAAATCCACCGACAAATATCTAAAAAAAATATATAAGATAAGATAAGCTTTTTGCTCTATTTATTACTGAATCGTGTGATTTGGGCAAGCAAGACACTTGTTTATGAATAAGATTTAAAGATATTTGCGCGATCTGTGAACTTTTAATTATTTTTTGATATGTGTGTGATGGCTTTGCTTTTTTTTACATTATCTTATATTTTTGGTCGAGATATTTGTCGGTGGATTTTTTTGGGATTATCAAAATTAAATTGAACTCTATTTTTTCTTAGACTGTGTACAAGATATTTGTCAGTGAAATCACCTGTCTGGTTCGATTTTTGGGGGCTTTTAAACATTAAATTGTAGATTTTTCGAAACTTCACATTGCACTTTTTCTTCTATTTTTCGTATTCTTATACTGCGGTATGAAATATTTGACAGTGAAATCGCCTTTCTGGTTCTGATGCCACCCTGATATTGTTACAGCACATTTTGGATGATCGCCATATTAACAACACCGGCTATTGCTGGTATAGCGTTGTTTTGGGCACTAAAAGTGCGCTCAAACACAATATTTTTTACATATATACGTCCGTTTTGTACCTGATCCGATGGGGAGTGATGCAAAGAACACATTAGCATCGAAAAAATTAGGTAAAAATGTAATTTAATAGCGTTAATAATTTTGGCCAGGTTAATGCACCTTTACCTAGTTTTCGACCTACTTAATAGAATATGCCGTTTAAAAAATAATCTGAAGAAACATTTTGTGTAAGAGATCGATATACCAAATCAGCAAAAGCTACTTCATTTATTCAATGCAAACAAATTATTAAAACAGTTGTTTTGAGTGAAAAACTTACGAATATTGAACGTCTGAACCATGTCACGTGAGTTGAGGAAACCGGCGGAATTCGACCTATATTTATAGCAAGCCGTACAGACAATCAATTTTAATTTTACCGCTTTGTTCCAATTATGTCAACCTTTTTATCAACCAGGCTTGACATAGCGTTTTATAAAACACATACACATATATTTGCATTGAATATATAACGTTAATGTTGTAAATTTTTTCTCGTATATTTAACACATTTTAATTATTCCTACTTTTATGACAAGACTAGCTTGCCATACATCTACCACAAAAAGGGCTATTATTGTCACGTGGCCAAGAACGAGACATGCGTCAGCAGTCGCTCAATAATAATGTCTGGTAAGCATGCAAAGTCGGTTTTTTATCAAGGTATGTATATCATAAATGTGTTCCATGTTATATTATACATGTATTTAAAAATATATTTTGCTCAGACAAGACTCTGTATCGTTATTGTCGTAAACAGACGATGTGACGTCTCTAACGCGATATCAAGCGAGATTTCAATGGATCGAAAACTGGCGTGGGTCGAAAACTGCACTAGTAACTATACCAGAAACAACCACGTCACACACGATGCAATACTCGTTGCATGTTCAAAATGTAGGTCGCATGAATTTAGACCCATGGGGCATGGATACTTGTATTGGTTGTAGAATAGTAGAATATCTGCTTTCTTCTGTCTTTTTATACGTGGGTGCGTGTTTTTTACTATAATTAACATAAACCGCCCATATGGCGCTACATACTCTCAAATGGTTTACATATCGATGTATTCGCCGCAGCGTGCGTGGTTTCTGCCTTTTTTGGAAGTTAACGTTTTACGCAGCGAACATTTGATTTACTATAAAATCCACTAAGAATCCTTGATATATGGAGTATTTAAAAAAATAAAGGCATTACGTTTCATTCGTGGGGTCGTAGATTAATCCCTGAAAGTCTGGCGCCCGAGGTGCAAGCCGTCGATAAAATGTGAACATAACCACATATAAACATACATACATAAAAACATATGCTATCTCGATTATAGTTAGATATAATTATCTCCATGGTGCGCCGAGTGCTTCTGGTGAATTAATTGGGAACCTGGTTAAAGTTTCTCTAGGCTAGGGTAAAATCAGGTCCTGTAAAAATCAGCAAAACTGTTCCGTTCACAGGACCTGATGTCCTGTGACATTTGGAGACTTTTCACGTAGACTGTTGGTGTACCATGTTTTGAAAGAAAAACAACCTGAAGCTGTCGGGCTACTTCACTTTGCAAGGTTGGTAGCCCGACTGGCTACCTTCCATTGATCCATGATCTCACCCATGCTTGTTTATACCATATAACATGATTTTACAATAAAACCAATTAGATTTTGCACATTCCTACCTTTCCAGCTGCATCTTTTTCTCGGCAATGAGGGCCATCAGCTGTTGTTGCTGAGCCTCGCGTTGCTTTGATATTGACTTGAGCAGATTCCGTGAGCCGATCGCCTGCAGCAACAACATGCACACATGACAGGATGAAGCTGTCATGTATCAAATCCCCTCTCTGTCTTTGGGGGGGGCAGTCTTAGAAGTTCTACACATTTCTTCTCATTCTCGTCGCCACGGGGGACTGCCGAGTACAACAGAACCCCTAACAGATAACCCCATCGAAATGTGGAACCTAACCAATAGGCTACATCCCTATGACTTTCGGGCCTTTGGGATTTGGCTAATCGTGGATGATGTTACGATGATGTAATATTCGGGATGTAACTTAACCCTGGTTAGCAAGGATACTTCTGAACATTCAGTGAAGTACAAAATTTAACAATAACTATTCATACACAAAAATCTAATAAATAAGATTAATTAGGGAATACCAGGTAAAACACTGTTTGTTGATGTCATAAGTGTCTTATCAGCCAGATAACATCATGAGTGCTGGAGGCACGAGTGATGTTATCTGATAACACTCATGTGACATCAATAAACTGTGTTATTCCCGTTATATAACAGCAAATATTTAAAACATTTGAACATACTTTTTCACTTAGTACATTTGTAAACATGCAGCTGGGGCCAGTCTCACTAAGATTTCATACTGTACGAAGAAACCGAATTGGACATTTATGAAAATTACATAAGTCAGAACAATCAAAGAAAACATGCAAAGCATTTCAAACAACCGTGTGTCTATGCAAATGGCATATCAATATAGTGTACCATAAATATTATAACAAGGTTTTTGCATCTGCCTGTTTAAACAAACTATCATTAGACAGATTATAAATGTAAATTCTTAATTTTAATCTGTGTATTCCATCCATCTTTATAGCCGTTTGGAGGATGAGTTCCATGATAGTTGTTACGTAATTAGAACAAGAATAATCTTAATTATGATTTAATTATTAAATATTACTGAACCAGAACAAACCTTCATTTTCTCCTTTTCTACCTCCTGTGCTACATCGTCGACCACGTCTATGAATGTTCCAACAATCTTCTTAAAGTCAGATAATTCTACAGAAAAGAAAAACATGCATGATTCTAGAGCACAGACAAGTATCAAATGTTCAGAGTTTACCCCAAAAATATATTTAACTGAACGGAATCGTTATATTCGTTACAGATCTTGACCAGACTGGTTGCAGTTAGCAACTGATGAGAAGTAAAGGTCAGTACAAAGCAAGCACACCATAAGTTGGCTTATAAATATTAACTTATCATGATTTCCTAGTAAAAACCGTGACTTTATTTCTGAAAAACGCGCGAAAAACATGTCTTGCCACAACATATTTAGGTGCCGTAGAATAACAGAAATGTCTGTAGTGGATTTTGCGGTCATAATAGCACAATGCTGTTACCTTAGACATGCTTTGTGCACATTTCAAAACTCTTACCTACGAAAATGTTTTACTTTTGTGCAACTCTATAGACACGTCAACTGTATCATCTGTAATATTACTTTCTGATAACTGGGCAAAACAGTTGAATATTTGTTGACATAAGAAAAATTGGTAATCCTTTACTTATTGAAATTATTTGGCCCTTATTATTATGGCGCCTCCGAAGTGAGTAGTAACAGCGGAGGCTGGTGAAATTTGAAGTGCTATTTGGACCGCAAGTGTCCTAAACCACAATATTTGACAATAACATCTGCCCTTTGTGTACCTCAAATGATGTGATGGAATGAATGTTTTGGTATAGATCAAATGAGGTAAGAATGACATATAAAGCCATAATAATAATACGGGCCCAATAATTTAAGCAGTACCGAACAATTTAATATAAATATGGTATGGAATGGCATTCAGTGTATGTTACATTTGTTAGTTGCAATGGCTGTGTTGGTGTGTACAGTAAACAATGGTTGTGTTGGTGTGTACAGTAAACAATGGTTGTGTTGGTGTGTACAGTAAACAATGGTTGTGTTGGTGTGTACAGTAAACAATGGTTGTGTTGGTGTGTACAGTAAACAATGGTTGTGTTGGTGTGTACAGTAAACAATGGTTGTGTTGGTGTGTACAGTAAACAATGGTTGTGTTGGTGTGTACAGTAAACAATGGTTGTGTTGGTGTGTACAGTAAACAATGGTTGTGTTGGTGTGTACAGTAAACAATGGTTGTGTTGGTGTGTACAGTAAACAATGGTTGTGTTGGTGTGTACAGTAAACAATGGTTGTGTTGGTGTGTACAGTAAACAATGGCTGTGTTGGTGTGTACAGTAAACAATGGTTGTGTTGGTGTGTACAGTAAACAATGGTTGTGTTGGTGTGTACAGTAAACAATGGCTTTGTTGGTGTGTACAGTAAACAATGGTTGTGTTGGTGTGTACAGTAAACAATGGCTGTGTTTGTGTGTACAGTAAACAATGGCTGTGTTGGTGTGTACATTAAACAATGGTTGTGTTGGTGTGTACATTAAACAATGGCTGTGTTGGTGTGTACAGTAAACAATGGCTGTGTTGGTGTGTACAGTAAACAATGGCTGTGTTGGTGTGTACAGTAAACAATGGCTGTGTTGGTGTGTACAGTAAACAATGGCTGTGTTGGTGTGTACAGTAAACAATGGCTGTGTTGGTGTGTACAGTAAACAATGCCTGTGTTGGTGTGGCCACTCCTGGCCCTGGCCCAATGGGATATCTTCACATGTAAGTTTAGAGACGCAGAAGAACAATGTATTCCAAAGAAGATGATGTCGGAAAGAGCAAGAAACTACCCAGTGCCAGTGGACATCAAAACCCAAGCTAAAATAATGAGGAAAAACAGATTGTGGAAGAAATATCTAGAAACCAAAGATGCCCAAACGTATGAGGAATTTTGCAGACTTTGAAATCAGGTCAAGAAACTAACAAGAAAGGCACAGAAGCTATATGAAAAGAGTATCATAAAGCAAATCAAGCAGAATCCCAAGAAGTTCTGACTGTATGCTCAGGCAGACATGAAGATAAGAACAGGGATACCTAACCTGATAAAGAACAAAGACAACACTGATGATCTAACAAAGTTTGATTGAAAAAGAAGAAGTGTTGGCAGATTACTTCTCTTCAATATTTACCAGAGAGCCAGATAGAGATATTCCTAAGGAAACAACCAGATGTTTTAACACTATTGAGACTTGCATTATCGACCATTGATGGTGGTAATGAAGCTAAAGATATACAAATCACCAGGACCTGATAGCCTTCATCCTCGTGTCCTAAATGAATTAGCAGATACTATAAGTATTCAACTATCCATCATATTTAAGACATCACTGACAACAGGCATGCTACCCACACATTGGAAAAAGGCAAACATATCTGCAATACACAAGAAGGGAAACAAACAAACTCAGAACTACAGACCAGTCAGTCTGACCAGCGTAGTAGGGAAAATATTGGAGGCAATCATCAGAGACACCATCAGTCAACACATCAATAATAATGTAGAGGTGGGAAAAACTGTTACTTATTTCGGTGACATTGTCAGATCCCAGGGGCTCCCATCTTATTTGATGACTAAATGTCAGGAAAAAAAAATACAATTTTTTTTTAAATTGGTGAAAAATCTGCGTGATTTCTTGCTTTTTCATGAAATGTGGCTAAAAAAAATTATTTTCAAGTGAAAAACAAGTTTTTGGCATAATTTTATCTATCATAAGGCTACACTCATGATTTATCTATCTGATCCTACATTTCTATGCACAAGGAACTCATTAAAAGCATATTCAAAACCCTAAGATCAGTCACTTTCAAGAAAATAGCATTTTTTGTTTTTAAAAGTTGAATTTTAATGTCACACATGTAGCGCAAATTTTTCTCCAAGTAGTTCATAAATCAGCATATCACTGGTATTTTCTTTCTCCTGATATATTTATATCAGGAGAAAGAAAATACCATATTTAGAAAATTGGTGAAAAATCCGCGTGATTTCTTACTTTTTTTTAACCATGGCTAAAATGTGCATTTTTTTTTTAATGAGTTTTTAGCACAATTTTTTCAATCATAGGCCTACAATCATGATTTAGAGTGGATGGGGTGGCTATAATATGCTTGTCTTAAATTGAGTGTTTTCAGTAGAAGGTTTTAAGATAAATTAACAATTACTTCACATATTGTAGTTGAAATACTATAATACTCCATACTAATACATTTAGAGTTTTTAATTTATTTTGGTTGTTACAAGATTTGTTAAAAAATTTTAAATGTGAGAAAATAGCCACAAAATGGGAAATTATATCGTTTTGAGATAATCCCCAAAGAAATAAATAACATACATATAAGTATGACAGTGTCACTGATAACTTTAAGGTAGATTTTGGTTAACATAAACGAAATACGTCTGTTACACCACCGTGAATTAATTAAAACAAAAGTTGAATGACAGCTTAGTGGCAGTATACTTTTGACACAAACCCTTCACCAATTGTAATTCCAACCTGTGTAAAGTTGCCTACATGTAAGATGCATTCATATGCCAAATTGCAGTGTCATAAGTAGTTCATGTAGTTTTTTATAAACAAATTAATTAGGTAACGTTTCTGATTGTTAGTGAAAACAAAAATGTTGATTAAAATGTGATGATTTTCACTGGCGTTTTATGTATTTTTTGACAAAACATAATGGCCATTTATAATATTGATGTGTCCCGTTAATTTGCATCCATAATGGACCTTGAATCTGTATTTGTAACATGTTGTCGTCTACGATATCAGGTTACGCCAGCCATCTGACTAACACGTGGCAGGGCGTGTTTACGATCATTCTGATTGGCCCGTTATCCGGTGCAGTCACCAAGTCGGAGTCACAGGCCATTTCTGTTATAGGTTCAAAGGCACAATAAATTACGTTAGCACTGATATTTGCTGGTTTAAGGACATGACTTAGTTAGGCAGATATAATACTGATGTGTACCGGAATCACACTAACCAGGTGATATGTTTCACTTTCACTGCGAATGAATATAGCTGGTTTGAATATTGTAGCACTTGCAGTTGTTACTGTGAAATCGTCAGCGTTTCCAAGAAATCGGGGTGATTTCCAAAAGGACTGTTTTTAAAGGATGGATTGGCGAAATATGATGTTAATTCAGGGTGATTATTTGTGGTTCAGTTCAATATTTCCTAGCATTTTATGAAGAAAAAAGTGAAAAACCAACCAACATGCTAGCCACCCCAGCTACCTTAACTATTGAATCCTATGTTTTAGAATCCCTAGGTGTGGGATATTGCTACTGATAATTATGGCTACCAGTCTGGACACGGTGCATATGGTCAAAGACAACTTTGACAATTGAGTCATTATCAATTGAAATGCAGTACCCAATGTACCAGACGTTTTCTCCTTTTTCCACCAATGAGTCACTTACAGTTGATTCACTTCAATTGCATCAACCAATTGCAGTTGTTTGCTTTTTAGTTTCTCTGCATGACACGCCTCCAGGTGCACACTGAAGAATGTCTATTACTGCCTGGTACGCCTCCAGGTGCACACTGAAGAATGTCTATTACTGCCTGGTACACCTCCAGGTGCACACTGAAGAATGTCTATTACTGCCTGGTACGCCTCCAGGTGCACACTGAAGAATGTCTATTACTGCCTGGTACGCCTCCAGGTGCACACTGAAGAATGTCTATTACTGCCTGGTACGCCTCCAGGTGCACACGGAAGAATGTCTATTACTGCCTGGTACGCCTCCAGGTGCACACTGAAGAATGTCTATTACTGCCTGGTACGCCTCCAGGTGCACACTGAAGAATGTCTATTACTGCCTGGTACGCCTCCAGGTGCACACTGAAGAATGTCTATTACTGCCTGGTACGCCTCCAGGTGCACACGGAAGAATGTCTATTACTGCCTGGTACGCCTCCAGGTGCACACGGAAGAATGTCTATTACTGCCTGGTACGCCTCCAGGTGCACACCGAAAAATGTCTATTACTGCCTGGTACGCCTCCAGGTGCACACCGAAGAATGTCTATTACTGCCTGGTACGCCTCCAGGTGCACACCGAAGAATGTCTATTACTGCCTGGTACGCCTCCAGGTGCACACCGAAGAATGTCTATTACTGCCTGGTACGCCTCCAGGTGCACACCGAAGAATGTCTATTACTGCCTGGTACGCCTCCAGGTGCACACTGAAGAATGTCTATTACTGCCTGGTACGCCTCCAGGTGCACACTGAAGAATGTCTATTACTGCCTGGTACGCCTCCAGGTGCACACTGAAGAATGTCTATTACTGCCTGGTACGCCTCCAGGTGCACACTGAAGAATGTCTATTACTGCCTGGTACGCCTCCAGGTGCACACCGAAGAATGTCTATTACTGCCTGGTACGCCTCCGGGTGCACACCGAAGAATGTCTATTACTGCCTGGTACGCCTCCGGGTGCACACCGAAGAATGTCTATTACTGCCTGGTACGCCTCCGGGTGCACACCGAAGAATGTCTATTACTGCCTGGTACGCCTCCGGGTGCACACCGAAGAATGTCTATTACTGCCTGGTACGCCTCCGGGTGCACACCGAAGAATGTCTATTACTGCCTGGTACGCCTCCAGGTGCACACCGAAGAATGTCTATTACTGCCTGGTACGCCTCCAGGTGCACACTGAAGAATGTCTATTACTGCCTGGTACGCCTCCAGGTGCACACTGAAGAATGTCTATTACTGCCTGGTACGCCTCCAGGTGCACACTGAAGAATGTCTATTACTGCCTGGTACGCCTCCAGGTGCACACCGAAGAATGTCTATTACTGCCTGGTACGCCTCCAGGTGCACACTGAAGAATGTCTATTACTGCCTGGTACGCCTCCAGGTGCACACTGAAGAATGTCTATTACTGCCTGGTGGACTATTGCCTCGTGGACTATTGCAAGCTTCTTGCGAATAATGAATACTTCAGACATGGTACTAATCCACCACCATCTAACTAGTTGGTTACTACTACATTAATACTACTCCTGCAAGCAATAAAAAATAAATCTTTAACTTTCTATATGATGAGGAAGTTCTGTTTTCATGATTACTTATTTTCAACGATTAAATTATTTTACACACAGATTGTCATAGCTTCTTTCAACATTTTATTTTATTATTCAGTGGTCGTTTAAATAAAATTTTCTGGCAATGTAAATCAAAAACAGTAGCTAGGTTGTATTGTTAATGGTGTCACTGTGAAATCATGATTGACCTCCATATTACTGGACACTGCCAGATTTGTTAGAAATTCATATATTTGATAATAAACAGCTTAGCAAACGTGTTTCCAAATTGTATTAATTAAAAGGTTGTGAAATTACATTCGGCCATAGTATATAGGTACTAGGTGTCATACATGTAATGAAACGTCACTTGTGTGGCACTTATATTTCATATGTTATATAGTTAAATAGTTTTGCTTGTCTCTTATATTTTGGTATTACATAAGTAGTCATATGCTGATTTATGAACTACTTGGAAACATTTTTATAAAAATTTGCGTTACATGTGTGACATTAAAATTCAACTTTAAAAAAAAAGGCTATTTTCTTGAAAGTGACCAATCTTAGGCTTTTGAATATGCGTTTAATGAGTTCTTTGTGCCTAGAAATGTAGGATCAGAAAGATAAATCATGAGTGTAGCCTTATAATAGATACAATTATGCCAAAAACTTGTTTATCACTTGAAAATCAAATTAGCCACAGTTCAAGAAAAAGCAAGAAGTTTTTTTTTCTCCTGACATATTGGGATGGGAGCCCCTGGGATCTGACAATGTCACCAAAACAAGTGACAGTTTTTCCCACCTCTACATTATTATTGATGCGTTGACTGATGGTGTCTCTGATGATTGCCTCCAATATTTTCCCTACTACGCTGGTCAGACTGACTGGTCTGTAGTTCTGAGTTTGTTTGTTTCCCTTCTTGTGTATTGCAGATATGTTTGCCTTTTTCCAATGTGTGGTTTTCTTTCTCCTCTCATATTTAGCCATCAAATAAGATGGGAACCCCTTGGATTTGAAACATTGACCTTTTTCCCCCACCTCTAAATAACAACCTGCTCAGCAACAAACAATTTGGTTTTATCAAGGGTAGATCCACAATTCTACAGTTGCTTAAAGTACTTGACATGTGGACTGAGACACTAGACAACAGAGGATGTGTCGATGTAATATAAGGTGATTTTATAAAAGCATTTGACAAAGTGCCACATCATCGACTTTCAAAGAAGCTGGAGACCTACGGAATAAAAGGAAACAAATTGGACTGGATTGCAGCATTTCTGGCTCACAGAACTCATCGTGTCCGTGTAAACAATAATGAATTCACCCCAAGTGATTGGCCCTCTACCTTTTACCATATTCATAAATGACTTGCTTAACAACAGCTCAGACATCTTCCTGTTCGCTGACGACATGAAGCTTTTCCACCCAATCTATACCCAGGATGACTGCATAAGACTGCAACAAGATCTAATCCTCGCCGAACATTGGACAGATTTATAACTCTTGAAATTCCACCCAAGTAAATGCAGCCACACGAGAATCAGTAAATCACATATCAATAATTACGGATATACACTGGGACCAGATCATACAATACTAAACAGTACAGACAAGGTCAAAGATATTGGAGTTACTTTTGACTATTCACTAAACTCTGAGGCAGATGTCAGAAAAAAATTAACAAGGCCATCTCAATGATGGACATAATATGGCGTACCTTAGACCACGTGGATGTGCAGTGCTTCACAGCAATTTTTAAGTCCCCTGTCTGCCACACATAGAATACACTAATTAATCAAGTCTGGACTGGACTATGGATCCCCATTGAAGCATATCACAGCCCTTGAAAACGTCCAGCATAGAGCTACCAAATTAATTCCTGGTTTTCAAGACCTTGACTATAAAGAGCGTTTACAGAGACTAAAATTACCAAATCTGGCTTATCGTCGACTCAGAGGAGACATGATAGAATTATATAAGATATTAACGGGGAAATATGATCCTTCGGTTTCCTCTAGTTTAGTTACACTGAGAGACAATGATTCTGACACAAGAGGACATAACCTAAAAATATACAAAAAAGATGCAGATTAAACATAACAAAATATTCTTTTGTACACTGATGCACAGATGTATGGAACAGCCTCCCACAGTCTGTGGTGGAGGCTCCATCTACCCAATCTTTTGACAGAAAAATAGATAAGTTTATGTATTTCTTGTATGTAACCATTATTATACATATATCATTAAAAGTTACTTGATGACAACCATGGCCCGTGGCCATGCATGGTATTTCACGGAATAGACATGCGAAACGATTAGACATAGACATAGTGGCTGACATTAGTGCTTGTAATTTTTAAATATTAAGTTATTAGTTCAGATAAAACATCGCGTCGGAAGTGCTAAATAGGCGAGTTAGTGTTTGATCGCATGTAATTCCAGTAGGGGCGGTTAACTATTGTATCGGTAATGGTCTATGCCTAGCCCTAGGCCCTAGCACGGTGCCACTGACACTGTCTGAGACTGAGTGACACTGTTGCATTTCGAGACAACTTACTGTCCAAAAAATCTTTACATTCTTCTTTCAATTCGCCAGTCTGTTGTGCAACTTCGGGTTCTAAAACCCTTATCTTGTTTAATTCATCGAAATGAAGGCCTGCTTTCGCTAAAGCTTCTTCTGCCATCACAGCACTCTGCGGATTGCGAAAATATTTCGGAATGTTTACTACGCTTTCCTGACAACGCAAAAACCGATGACGTCATTAATAGAGCTACAACAAGACGGTATCACAAAGACCTTCATAATTTAATCACCGCGTCGAATGGTCGCTTTCGTCTCATTAGAGAGAGGGAAAGGGAGCTTCTCAGCACTTTTGCTTTATAATGTTATTTGCTTGTAATTTTAATATATATTACAGAGGATTCTGCTTTATAAACTGTTATTGTCCAAACGGTCGTTAAATTACTTATCTTCTGTAGTGCAATTTTATATGTGAACGTATAACAGGTATATGAGTACTTTTCTGTTCGTTTCTGTAAACACCCGTAAGTGGGACTTCAGCCCCGGATCTGTTAGTGTATAAATAAAGTTTTTATTATTATTTATTTATTGTGTCTTTCACTATGCCCCCTTTTATCGGCAACACGAAATTTCAAAGTAATTTTTAACCCATTTTCTGCAGAATTTTTTTTTCTCGGGGGTCTTGAGACCACTCTTTCAACCTTTGAAAAGCACTCCTTTCCCTATTAATGTAATGCACGCGTGTATGCGTCCCAAAATAGTCCACGAGTGACCACCGTGATGCAGAGCAAAC
This sequence comes from Lamellibrachia columna, assembly GCA_963662155.1. Lineage (NCBI taxonomy): Eukaryota > Metazoa > Annelida > Polychaeta > Sabellida > Siboglinidae > Lamellibrachia > Lamellibrachia columna. The sequence continues at coordinate 1,978,944 of OY759269.1, forward strand.
TTAAAACGAAAGTACGTACAGGCCCCCATATATAGCTACAACGTACGGTACATGCGCATTGGTACGGTACATGCGCATTCGATAGTAGATTCTTCCGCAGTCAGCTAGAGACTGTAATTCAGTTGCCATAACAAATGCATTTGTAAAAGAAAGTAATACAATTTTCAAAGGCACTGCCACTGATAAATATACACGTGTGCGTCATATATTCATGAATCGTATTTCAACGCCCAGTCCATGCTTATAGGTTATGCACTACATTTATGCAGCGAAGCGTGGAATGCGACATGACAGGCGGAGCTCTTTATGTCTAGACTGTTCCAAATTTGTCGCAATCAGCTACTTTATCACACATTATACAGCGTCTGTAACTCGTCTAATGTCAACTATGTCTGACGTCAGTGATGATGGTGAACTGAAATCCGCAAAGGGAAATAGCGACGTCTGTGATAATGGTGAACCAAAGGCAAACTTAAAACGAAAGATACAAAGCGACGTCAGTGATGATGAAGAACCAAAGGCAAAACTAAAAAGCGACGCCTCTGAATATGTTAAGTTGAACGTCGGTGAGAGTCTCTTCCGAACAACTCGAGGAACTCTGACAAAATATGACACGATGTTGCAAGCAATGTTCAGCGGAGAGATCGGAGTGGAGACTGACTCTGAAGGTAAGCTGGCGTAGCCTTTATGGCAGTGGCATTTAACCTCGGGGGGTAATTCCGCCTTTTCGGGGGGTAACGCGAGCTGTATTTAAAATATTTCAATAATTAATTCATCATGACTATATATACGCTCTTGTACCAGAGGGGTTATTACGGTTTTGTTGGCTAGGTCAAGGGGTAACAGAGTCAAAAAGGTTAAATAACACTTCTTTATGGAATGTAGGACACCCCCCCAGACACAATCCCCTGGCTCCGGACAAAACCCCCCAACTGGATATAATCCCCCCACCTAAATGGCAACTAGGACAAACCCTACCCACTCAAATCCTCACACGTTATATCATCATGTTTTTATAGTGTTCTGTAGAACTAACAATTATGTTTTATTGTTCAGTTTATTAAGTATTGCCTTATAATTCTTGATTGGACCACAGTTAAGATTAAGATGCGAAAAGCTGTGTACCAGTGCTCAAAATCAGCACACTTCACCATAACTAACTCTCCAGGCTCCATACTGTCTGTCTAGGTGGCTTCAGAAGCCATGGCAGTAACCCAGCTAGCACAGTGACAGTCAGCCAACCATATGCCAACCATGGGCGCAACAGCAGCAACTATTGTTGGCGCAACGTTACTTTGCTTGTTGGGCCAACGTTGCACCTACGTCAACAGCATACACAGTACCAATGTTACCCCAACCATCAACCAACGTTGCCCCAACCTTCGCCAACATTGCCCCAACCATCAGCCAACGTTGCCCCAACCATACGCCAACGCTACCCCAACCATCAGCCAACGTTGCCCCAACCATCTGCCAACATTACCCCAACCATCCGCCAACATTACCCCAACCATCAGCCAATGTTGTCCCATCCATCCGCTAACGTTACCCCAACCATATTTCAGTATGTTCCCAACCTTCAAAAAACGAACATGTTTATAATAAAAATATTAATTAATTTTTATTTCAAATATGTTTCACAATGTAAAATTACAATCAGTTTTCACCTGTGTATAGTTGAACGTACAAAAATACTGTGCAATATCATTATGTATACATAGATACTGTGATATACAAACATTCCAATCCATTCTTAGACACCAAGAGCATAGTCATAATGAGACTTTTGTAATATCATGCTAACAATCATAACAATGCATTGACAGCATAATCCTAATTCAAATACAACCTTAGTTATTGTATATTTGAAAGCTGTACTAGTAATGTATAAGCAATTGTATATGATATAGCTTATGCTATAATTACAAACGTTATGCTTTAATATTCTAAGACATACTCAGATGGATGGTTTCATACTGCAATACATTTGACACAAAAGAAATACAATAACAACTAACAAATTATGGCTTCACAATTACTAACCTATCGCAAGAAGTAGAACACAACAATTTTACAATTATTATTAAGCATAATTACCTCTCAAGAAATTTAGTGTTCCTTCTGAATATTTCAACTGCATCTCGCAGTCTTCTTCAGCAGACTGAAGTTACGGATGTGTCACATGACCAATGTCATGTGACACAAGCTGGAGTAGGACTGGTGGGAGCTCCTGGCCAACGTCTCGGTTCGGCGTAGGTTTCTTTCTGTGGATGTTAATCGCCTCCTTTATTTTTCTCCTGTGCCAGTTCTCCTCGTGGTCTAGAATATTAACGTCCTTCATAGAGCACTGATGTCCTGTGTTCAGTTTGTGTTCACTTATAGCTGATAGGGGTTGGCGACAAGATAGATGTTCTTTGATTCTTGTGCCAAGTGTTCTGGCTGTTTCTCCTATGTAGTGTTGGTCACATTCTGGGCATTGTATGTCATATACCACCCCACACTTTGCTGCCTTTGCTGTTCTGTCTTTTGGGTGTACCAACAGTGACCTCAGGGTGTTGATAGGTTTGTGGTAAACCGGGATGTTATAGGACTTGAAAATCCTTGCTACTTGTTCTGATAGTTTACTAATGTAGGGCAGACCTATGGCATGTTGTCTTCTGCTGGTTTCTGTGGTGGTGTAAAAGGAGGCGATTAACATCCACAGAAAGAAACCTACGCTGAACCGAGACGTTGGCCAGGAGCTCCCACCAGTCCTACTCCAGCTTGTGTCACATGACATTGGTCATGTGACACATCTGTAACTTCAGTCTGCTGAAGAAGACTGCGAGATGCAGTTGAAATATTCAGAAGGAACACTAAGTTTCTTGAGAGATAATTATGCTTAATATTAATAACCAAGAAACCGGATCATCTATCCATTCAAGGAATTTTACAATTATTTCACAGATATAACCTGACTAATATACATTAAGTCCCCTACATGGGTGCATTCAACATAATACCCATGCATGGCATACTATGGCATACATGTGAACGTTATACTAGTCCCAGTGTAGATAATACTGGTGATAGGTGAAGATGACACAGCACCAGGATTTACATTCGGCCCTCGGCATAGCAGAAGGCATCCTGCAAAGGTCCTAAGTGATACCGATTTTGCTGATGATATTGTTCTACTGTCTAACACAATCAACCAAGCCAGGGGCTACTGTACAGAGTTGAATCAGCATGTAATTCAGTTGCTCTCTATCTCAACTCACCCAAAACAAAGTATGTTGCATTCAGCATTGACAGCCCCTCATCGAAACCATAACTGATCAGAAACAATCAGATGGAGGTGAGTCCAATTTGAATGCCTAACTTATCCAAAACTACTCGTCTGAATTTGGCATAACAATTTCCGAACTTGAAAGTTTTGCAGGACAGACACCAATGGAAAAGTATCATGAACAACTTTCATGGAATAGGTCCTCCGGACAAATAGATGACATGATAAACTAAACATTAAATTGTACTTGTAAATACACCACAAACACAACTTCCTTAACAATCACAACACATGTACTGTTCAAGTTGGTGTCAACAGGATTGTCAAGATTACCAAATTTAGGCCCTACTACAGCAATACTGTTGTCATTGCTGCACCATAATTGTCTTTAATTAAGTTTGAAGGTTGATGTAATCAGACCTGGGGTCAATTCTGAATTGAATTAGAATTGATAAAAAAAAATTGTGTTAATTGGAATTGAATTGATAAAAATCAAAACAGGTTGAATTGGAATTGAAGTCCGCAAAGTACACTGCTCTCTGGTTGTTATCAGGTATAATAACAGTTGGAATAAGATGCAAATACATTTTTTGTAAGCTTGCAGTGATGTGTGTAATATAATATTGATCCCAGGTCTGGATGTAATGTCAGTGTTGTACCAGTTGCTCCTCAAACTAAATGTGCTGCAGTTGTAACTGTTCCCTCCTCCTCTGTTCCCTCCTCCTCTGTAGCCTCTGGTGTCTTCCACCGACTCGGTGTGCAGCAAATCGCAGCCATTGTTTCAGGGTACACTCAACATCTCTGTTGTTTGTATCCCGACTGCAGGCCGGGGTTCCGACGCACTGCACCTGTTGAAAATGTTAACATATTTGAAATATCTACCATTTTAAAGGCAAATGCAGAGTAAAATGGTGAACAAAACTATGCATCCAACAACAGTGTATATCTGTTCAATGTGGGGTATATATTACATTTTCATAGAACAAATAAAATAAGCAAAATGCTAACAAACTAACTAAAATCCATAAATTACATACATGCTTGAGAATATTTTAAGCACAGACTGTAGAGTCAAATTTAGCTGTTGCTCTTCACCGGCAACATCTCAAACAGAATAACTTCTACAATTCCTCCAATCTCTACAAGCCCACCAGGACTGGATAGAACGATTGCAAAATTTTCGACAACATTGTTATGAACCCGCCTACGTTTCGACCAGTATGAAAAAAATTGATTTCATAGAAGCATCCATAATAAAAAAAAAACTACAGAAAAAACCGATAAACATGTTTTGCTATGTTGAGTGACCACTTTTACGCTAATGCGATCGAAGACCCTATTATCGCTTGCCCAACAATAAACTCAATTAAAATACAATAACCCGTTTATGGTACTAATTTGTTATGAAATACAACCTTTATGTGACAATTGTTATATTTTACTATAATAAAACATTACCTCAAATTGCTATCTACAAATAACGTTTTCTCTGCTGGTACATTTAACGGTTTAACATTATCACAATTTGCCGCCGAATGGGTGACTAAACCGCCTATTCTCTTACATACTGCATTTCTGACATTCTTCTCTCACACTGTATCACTATGTATAGTATACGTGGTATCCCCGGTTGCTAAGTCGCTCTTCGGATTACATGATTAATTGTATATTGGATGTCGTTGACAAAACGATGGGGAAGCGTTAGCATCCACCGTCATCTACCCACTTTGTAATTTCTTCCAAAAAACATAAGAGATTGGTTAGACATGACCTTGCTTTTAGGAACCCATGTTGAGATGTATTTATTAATTTATGTTTTACAAGGAATTCCACCATGTGGTCTCTAATTAATGTTTCAAGTAATTTACATACAGCTGATGTTAAACTCACTGGTCTGTAATTTTCTGGCTTGTTCCTCGATCCCTTCTTAAATAGCGGCTTAATGTTTGCTTCTTTCCATTCTGAAGGAACTATTCCTTCTAGTGACAAGTTAAACAATTTTGCAAGTGGTGTACTAATTTGCTCAACAATTTCCTTAAGCAGTTTTGGTGGTATCCCATCAACTCCAGGTGATTTATTATCTTTCATCTTCTTAATTTTCTTTGCTGTCATTCCAGGAGTTACAAATAACTGCCGTAAATGTTCTGATGTATTGCCCTCAAATTATGTTTCCACTGTTGTTTTCCAGTGGTCCGACCTTAACTCGAACTTTCTGTTTACTCCTTACATAAGCATTGAAACTCTAGCTCTCATTTTGAGTATCACCAGAGTGATACATCTACAAGAAGATTGCTGATAGCAGTTGAAACGTGATGTGGTCTAGAAAGAATCATTTGTCAAAAGAAGCTATTAGAACAATAGCATTCAAGCAAACTATGTGGAGGGTTTATAGGCATACCAGAAAGGACGAAGACTACACAAATTACAAAGAGGCACTTAATGCAGCTACGAATGAAATTAGACAATCTAAAAGAAGCTATGAACATAAATTAGCATGTAACATAAAAAAAAATGACAGCAAGAGTTTTTATGCATATATCAGGGGTAAACAAAATGTACGAGACAAGTTTGGACCACTAGAAGACAGCGCTAGAAATGTAATATCACAAGGTTTTTTTAATGGTGGAAGACCTAAATAGATACTTCAATTAAGTGTTTACCAGAGAGGATATTAGTTCATTACCAGTTCCAGATGCTAAATTTCAGGAGGCTAAATCGGACTATTTATTGCCTTTAATTGTAACTCCAGAAATGGTAGGTAAGAAAATAAAGGCAAAGAAGGACAATAAATCACCTGAAGTGGATGGACTTCCTCAAAAACTACTAATGGAAACAGTAGAACAAATTATTATACCACTTGCAAGAGTGTTCAACTTGTCATTAAAAGATTGAGTGGTTCCTGTTGAATGGAAAGAAGCAAACATCATACCATTATTTAAAAAGGGTTCGAGAAATAAGTCAGAGAATTACAGACCAGTGAGTTTAACATCAGTGATTTGTAAATTATTAGAAAGGTTAATCAAAGACCATATGGTGGACTTCCATGTTAGGTAAAAATTATTAAATTCATCTCAACATGGATTCCTAACAGTTAGGTCATGCTTAACAAATATGTTATGTTTTTTGGAAGAAATCACTAAGTGGCTAGACGAGGGATCACCAGTAGATATTATTTACTTAGATTTTCAAAAAGCTTTTGACAAAGTGCCACATCAAAGATTACTACTTAAATTAAAAGCCCATGGCATAGTGGACGGCATAATCGACTGGATAGAACAATGGCTGACTGACATAAGACAGTGTGTTGTAGTAGATGGAGAGGTTTCAAAATGGAAATAAGTTTTGAGTGGGGTACCACAGGGATCAGTATTAGGACCTTTATTATTCTTAATATATATCAATGACTTGGATGATAATATAACAAGCAACGTACTGAAATTTGCAGACGACACAAAAGTGTTTAGAAAGGTTAATACTGATGGTGATAAACAACATTTACAAAACGATCTAGACAGATTAGTGAGTCTGAAAAATGGCACATGTTAAATTTTGGGAAATGTAAATGCTTACACACAGGACATGGGAACTTGGATGTAAACTATAAAATGGGAGACTGTTCTGGGTACTACTGTAAAAGAAAAGGACTTGGGAGTTACAATAAGTGCTGGTATGAAAGTTTCAGAGCAGTGTGGTATTGCAGCTTCAAAGGGTAATCAAATTCTTGGGTTGATTATGAGAAATATAACATACAAGGAGAAAAAGCTAATTATACCTTTGTATAAAGCAATAGGTAGGCCTCATTTAGAGTACTGTATACAAGCTTGGAGGATACTTGAAAGGAGGAGACGAAACATAACATACAAGGGAAAAATGTAAATTATACCTCTTTATAAAGCAATAGTTAGACCTCATTTAGAATACTGTATACAAGCATGGAGACCATATCGTAAGAAGGATATAGATACGCTTGAACGCATACAAAGGAGAGCAACTGAAATGATTCCAGAACTGATAGACCTTATTTATGAAGAACGCCTAAAAGAATGTGGTTTAACAACCCTAGAGACAAGGCGGTTAAGAGGATATCAAATTGAAGTTTTTAAGATATTGAATGTGTATGAAAATATTGATAGAAATATTTTTTTCTCACTCAAGAAAGATAATAGAACTCAAGGGCATGATTTAAAATTAGTAAAGGATCAGTATAGATTGGATATCAGGAAGTACTCGTTCTCACAGAGGACAATCAATGAATGGAACAAATTATCTACAGATTGTGTAACTGCTAGCAGCGTGAATATGTTTAAAAAGAAGGTAGACTTATCTCAGGAGGGCGGGCTATAAGTAGAAGAACATTGTTGGACTCTCAATAAGCCAATGGCTTCCTTGTCCACTTGCCATCTGGGCCTTTGCCTTGTATAGCAATCTTGTTAAATCTTGATAGTAAAAAACACACAAGAGATTCTTAAGGTGGCTGGTACGGCTATTATATGCTTGTCTTGAATTGATTAGTTTCAGTAGAAGTTTTTAAGATAAATTAATTATTTCTTCACAGATTGTAGTTGAAATACTATGTAATATACCAGATTTAAAAAAATTGGAATTTCTCATTTATTACATAATATACCAGATTAACAAATTTGAGTTTTTCATTTATTTTGTTATGTTACAAGGTTTTTAAAACATTTTTGTAAATGTGAAAAGATTGCCACTAAAAATGACATACCTTTAAGTATGACAGTGTAACTGATAACTTTATAGCTGATTTTGGTTAACATAAACCAAATATGTCTGCTACACCGCTGTGAATGAATTAAGCAAAAGTTGAATGACAGCCTAAAGTGGCAGTGTATTTTGGACACAAACCCTTCACCAATCGTAATTTACTGTTTGTTTTTGTGTTGAAATTTATGATTTTTCACTGGCGTTTTATGTATTGTTGACAAAAAATAATGCAATTTGTAATATTGACATGTCCCCTTAATTTGCCACCACAATGACCCTTGAATCTGTACATGTAACGTGTTGTCATCTATGGTATCAGGTTATGCCAGCCATCTAACAAACACGTAAGTAAGTAACTTTATTTTTACAACATAACATATATAAAAGACAATTATACAGTATATCTGAATACTTTCAATGTGTTACGTTGTATGGCTGTCTCTTGGCTTAGAGCCGTCTTCCAGCGACACCATTTAAACTAGTTATCATTACTGTGTTATTACATCACAACCAAAAAGTTATCACCAGCCATCACTGTACTATTTCAGCAGTCACCTAGATAAACACTGGGCCAAATACTACATTTTTTACCATAGTAACATATGTACACTAAATACAAATATAAGAACCAGTGTTATACACTAATTAGATTACAATATTTAACCAGAATATTAATTTAAAGTCTATCACTGCTGCTGGTGACATGCGGCTACGAACAGAGAAGTTTGTACCATCAAAATATATGTAAATGAATAGAAATGCATGAATAATTTGACTTTGGCTTAATAAAACAGAATTTGAAGAGAAAAAACCTAAAGCAGTAAAAGGACTTAAAAAAAGAAAATGGCTTATAGTTTAATAAAATTTAATTACATTCTGAGCACCTAGGATTTAAACATTCCACTCGACAAAGATATGTATGTAAGTATTGATCACGCAATATGTGTTTAAGCTTTGATCTGCGTTTAACATTTCGTATTTTATCGTCTATATTGTTCCAAATTCTTGTAAAATTATGTCTAGGCAACTTAGACGAAAAATGTGTTGTAGGTCTCTCTTTTACAAGAAGGTTGTAATGTCTAGTTATTTTAATACTTTTATCCAAATTCTTTTTGATAGCAAAATTTTTTTTATGATTTGGGCAATAAATCACTGTGAAAGTCATACATAAATAGTGAGACCTGTAGCTTATCTACATCTAAGACTTTCAATATTTTTTCAGACTTAAATATAGGATCAGTATGACTCCTATATCCTTTATTGTAAATTTTTCTTAGAGCACGTTTTTGTAGAATTTCTAACTTCTGTTTCCATTGCCCCACGCTTGTATACCATATGTTATGTGACTCTGAATTAAAGTATAGTATAATTATTTTAATGCTTTATGTGGTATAATATGTTTCATTCTATTAATTGCAAAAATGGCTCTAGCTATTTTGGAGCTGATTATATTTATATGTTCTTTCCATGGTAAATGCTTATCTATATATAGGAATTTCACAGACTCTTCTTTTTTGTACTTGGCAACCTGGTTAATAATTTCATTGTTTATTTTAATGCTATTGTTTGCCTTGCAGTTGGTGTTTACAGGGCCAAATACACACAAAAAATTCTTTTTCACATTCAAACATAATTTTTTAGTACATAACGAATCATATATTTGTTTTAATTCTTGATTTACATTTTTAGTTAGATTATCAATATCGGAACCTGATTGGTAAATGGTGGTATCATCAACAAAGGATAATACGTTTAGAGAAGTAGAATTTACTATGTTATTAATATAAATTAGAAAAATCACAGGTCCTAATATGGATCCTTGAGGTTCTCCATTTGTTATATTTTTTAATGATGATTTGCATTTATTTATCTCAATATATTGTTTACGATTAAGGAGGTAACTGGCAAACCATCTAATACTTATTCCTCTGATTCCATAATGATTTAACTTAATATAGCAAAATGTCATGGAACACAGCCAATCTTTGGTAGTTTTGTCATTTACATCTGCAATGTCTTTAAGCAAATGCAATGTTGGGTGTACAGTGGAATGTTTTGAACGGCACGTGGCAGGATGTGTGTACGGTCAATTTGATTGGCCTGTTATCCCATGGGGTCATCAGGTCACATATGCATCGGCATTTTCGTTTGTGTCAAAGGCATGATAAACTACGTTAATGCTGATATTTGCTGGTGTAACTACATGATTTAGTTAGGTAGATATAATACTGATGTGTACTACCATTACAGTAACCAGATGACGTTGTCCGCTTTAACGGCGAATGAATATAGCTGGTTCGAACATCATAGCGCACGTGGTCGTTACTATGGAAACATTGTCGCTTTTTTGGGAGCTCAAGGGATTTCCAAAAGGACTGCATTTTTAAAGGATGGATTGGCAAAATATGATGTTAGTGCCATGTGCTTTTTGTGGTGTCGACATTTAGTTCAGTATATCCTAGCATGTTATGAAGAAAAAAATGAAAAAATCAATCGACACACTAGTTACCCCAATTACCTTAAGCAACTGACACACTTGCAGCCCCAGCCACCTTAATTAGTTTTGTGAGGGACCATCCACAAATTATGGAAAAAAAAGTGATTAATTATCAGCATTTTCGGCTTTGTTTTATGGAAGTCAAGCGGAACACATCGAACAGCTCTTCAAAGATAATACTAAACTGCATTAAACACAACTAAATATGCAGTAGAAATTATGGTAATCGTTAAAATGAATACTAAGGAACCATTTTCATGGAAAATCTCAAAATCGTTGGATTAGCAAGTGTTTGAGTTTCATGTTTACCGACATCCAACTCATTTTGTTAAGGTGGGTCACATATATATATATAATCAAATGCAAGATAATACTGATCTGTGCCCAATCAGATTTGCTTGCGTTGTCTGCAATTTATCTGGTTTCTGGGCATTGTGCCCATTGACACCTTGCAAAACGGGTACATGAACACTCGGAGAACATTCTGGTAGCTGATCATGTAAGGATGTCGTAGAGTATTCCAAGGGAAAGATGGAATCCCAACTGTGGTGGTAAACGAACTCCTGTGTTTTGTCCACAACAAAATTAACCTGCTGCCTTTGGAGACAATTACTCAACTGTGTAGCAAACACTACGGAAGTGAAGAAATCGAGGTTGCCAAAAGGAAATTATTGACACGAGGGTACTCAACAAGAAGGGCCCGAAGAAGAATGCACAAAACCTAGATGATATAGTCAAGAGACTAAACGACCTGGATCCTACCGTTGATGAGATTCCATGCTTTATGGCAAGGAATTTAGGAAATCTTCCTTTTATCACATTCAACTTGATAGATGTGTCAGTGACAGTGCTGTTGACAAAGATAGAGAGTCTGAATGACGAAGTGCTATTATCACTTCGACATTTTTGCCACTCGATTTGCTCCAGACCAGACTGCAGATGATCTGAAGTGATACTTGGATGGCAAACTGAATAGCATTGTGAATATCAGTTAACTAGAGTCCAAATATTTATGTTCGGTGGTATAGACCTGCAGAAAAGATGCAGCGCAAAGATACAGGAAATGCTTAATTCACAGAAAGTATCACTTCTGCGAATGATGACTCAACTGAGGACTCAGGCTGAATGCTTTCAGTGAGCAATTATTAAAGCTTGTTAGTTATAATTGTTGTGGACTATTATGAAAGATTAGAAGTGGAGCAGTTACTAAGCAATGATATTGTGTGTCTCCAGGAGACTTGGTTGGCTAAACAGCTCATAGCCATGAGAAAGGATTTCAATGCAGTATCAAATTCTTCTAATGATGATTCACTACATATAACAGCTGGCCGTAAAAAGGAAGGAGTAGCTATCCTTTGGAATAACAAATTTGATAAATACATTACCCCACATAAAAATTATTATGACTGGGTTGTTAGTATTGAAATAGTGTCTGACACTAAGAAAATGTATGTATTTAATGTTTATTTACCTTATGACAAATGATAATGAAGAAGAATATCTTGATCATTTGAAGAAACTTCACAATCTGCTGGCAGAATGTGACAGTACTTGTTGACTGTAGTTGGAGATTATAATGCTAATGTGCTAAAAAGACTAATTTTCCTGTATTGTTGAAAGAATTTTGTACTCAGTTCAAATATAAGTAGTGCATGGTAGTTCTAGACAAGATATGCTTTTTGATATGAAAAACAGAGCAAAAGCTAGGTTTAAAGGTGCTATGAAGTTTATCAGAAATAATGAGGATATACGTAGGAAGGAATCGCTTGCTAAAAAACTTTTGTGTAAAAATTACAAAGTATTTTGGAAAGAAATTAAGCTGATGAATAATAGTAATTTGTCTCTTCCTAATGTTATTGATGGTGTGACCGGGTCGCACAACATTGTTAATATGTGGACATCTCACTATGAGGATTTATTTAATTGTTTAAATAAAGACAAAGATGTAAAATTTTTGAATATGAGATGGGCATAGAGGTGTCACACTCTGAGATTATCCAGGCCATAAAAAATCTGAAAGACAGTATGAGTTGTGGCTTGGATGGTATATATGCGGAACATTGCAGTGACATAATAATTCCACTGTTATCTATGTGTTTTACTAGTTTATTTGTCCACAGTATTTTACCTGAATGTATGATATCTGTTGTACTTGTGCCGATTGTTAAAAAGAAAAGTGCTAGCATATGTAGTAAGAGTAATTACAGACCCATTGCTCTAGTCAGTATTGTGTCCAAAGTCTTTGAAAAGTTCATTTATGACCATATTGCTTACAGGTTGAATACATGTAGCAATCAGGTTGGCTTCAAAACTAAACACGGTACAGATATGTGTATATCTTTTCTAGTCATTTTGCAAAATGCCTGAGTGAAACAGTCATTACGCGTAATGACTAAACATGTCAATCATTACGTGAAATGACTGATTACGCAGATTGACTGTAACATATATATGCCTTCAAGGAGGCTGTATTAAAACACTGTAGTTTGAATAGTAATGTATATTTTTTGGATGCATCCAAAGCATTTGATCGTGTAAATCACCATGTTCTATTTGAGAAACTCATAAAGTGGGGCATAACCTTGTATATAGTTAGAATGCTAGTATTTTGGTATACTACTAAAAAAATGTATGTATGCTGGAAGTATGCCATGTCAGACAGTTTTCCTAATGGTGTACGTCAAGGAGTAATTCTCTCTCCATATCTTTTTGTGTCTACATGGATGATCTCAGTAAAAATTTAAATGTAAATGCTGGATGCATAATAGGTGCAGCATTGATTAACCATTTGATGTATGCTGATGATTTAGTGCTCTTGGATTTAGTGTTGCTGTCTGTCAGTTCAGATTATGGTCTAGAACATGATATCAAATACAACAGTACCAAAAGTAATGTTATGATATATTGCTGCAAAATGCAATATTCGGGTAATGCAATATTACAAAGTATTATGACTAGTGATGCATTATACACATCACCACTGTGTCATCACTGGAGAAATATGTTATATATTTATAGTTTTTAGTCATTATAGTCTAGTCTTTTATATGGATGTAATATTTCGGAATAAAGTTATTGAATTGAATTAAATTGATTATACAGTGTATACAGCTACATAAATGTTAAAATCTTTGTAGGTGGATGTCATCAAGAGTAACAAAGGTGGAAATAAGTTGTGCTATAATGGGTACATTTACAAAAAGCTCAGAAGAAGAACCATATCTGGTCACTCATAAAGGTGGGGTGGGGATTATGTCCCGGGGGGATTTTGTCCATACACCGTGTTTACAACATTTTCACCACCAGGGATCTGACTACATCAGTAGTTCAGTGTCCCTAGCTGGAAGATGGACCTGCTGAAATGTGGAACTATCTGAGAACCAATAGCAGCCATCGCAAAGATCTTACCCAGCTAGCAAGACCTCATTGGGCCAATGAGGTTGAAAATTTTAATTTTTCATTGTCCCAACGAGTATTTGCAAGGCCATGCCAAAAGCTAATGAAAACATCGTTGGCCCCAGCTAACAAAACTTGATTGGGCCAATGATTTAACAAGATGAAGCAAGATTTAACAAAATAATTGTTTTTAAACATTTAATTTTTTTTTACAAGATTTGCCATCCAAGGCAAAGGCCCAGATGGCAAATGGACAAGGAAGCCATTGGCTTATTGAGAGGTATTCAAAAACCTTGTGATATTATATTTCCAGCACTGTCTTCTTGTGGTCCAACCTTGTCTCGTACATTTTGTTTATTCCTGACATATGCATGAAAACCCTTGCTGTCATTTGTTATGTTACATGCTATTTTCTAATTTCAGTTGTAGCTGCATTAAGTGCCTCTTTCTAATTTTGTAGTATTCACCCTTTCTTGTATGCATATAAGGCCTGCATGGTGCTTGGACAGTTGCTCACTAGAAAGTTGCTCACCGGACAGTTGCTCCCCAAGGAAATGAAAAAGCGGACAGTTGCTCACCCTTACGAAAATTCATATTTAATTTTAAAATGGTGAGCAACTGTCCGGTGAGCAACTGTCCATGATTCTTAAACACTATTTTTCTAATAGCTTCTTTAGACAAGTTTATAGACCGTTTTCCTTGTGTTTTAAAGGGAATGAATTGTTCAATGGTACTCTCAATTTCATATATTTAGAATGTTCCAACATTCAGTTGCTGTCTTATGTTATTTCAATCTAGCTTTGCTAAGTATTTTCTCATATCTTTATATTTCCCTTGTGGAAGTTTCTCCTGTATTTTCTTTTCTGAGTTTACATTGATGTCAAAATGTATTTGATTATGATCACCCAATGGTTCATATATTTTGACATAGTCCACTAATTCATTTTGTGAAGACAAAACCGCATCTAATACATTCTCTCTCCTTGTTGGTGCTAGCACGTGTTCAGTAAGGAAGCTATCCTGTATTGAACATAAAAATTGTTGGTCCTTACCCCCTGTACTCTCTAGAGATTTGCATTGTATGTGTCCATGGTTAAAATCTCCCATTATGATACATTCCCCTTTACTAAGTTCCTTTATATTGTCTTGTATTTTCGTGTTATCCTCTTCGTTTATGTTTGGACATCAGTAAACTAATCCAATAATTAATGATGAATTTCCTGTAACCATATTGCACCAAATAGCTTCATGGCAAACTACTTCCTTTCTAATCTGTTAATTCTAATTTATTTAATTCAACGTCTGTTATGTCTTTTTTGTCCCATGATTTGGTTATGCCAGTTATTTGAGGGTCAGTATCTTCTACCATAATGTTTAATTAATTTTTCTTGTTTACTATGCTCCTTGCATTTAAACACACGCATTTATAACCTTACAATGTAAAACATAATTTAATAAATACATCTCAACATGGGTTCCTAAAAGCAAGGTCATGTCTAACCAATCTCTTGTGTTTTTTTGAAGAAGTTACAAAGTGGGTAGATGACGGGTCACCAATGGATGTTGTCTACTTTCAGAAAGCTTTCGATAAAGTGCCACACCAAAGATTGATACTTAAACTAAAAGCCCATGGTATAGGTAATGATGTAATCAACTGGATAGAAAAGTGGCTTACACACAGAAGACAGAGAGTAATAGTAGATGGTGAGATTTCAAACTGGAAATCGGTTTTGAGTGGGGTACCACAGGGATCAGTATTAGGCCCTATACTGTTTTTAATATATATAAATGATCTAGAAGATGACGTATCTAGCAAAGTACTCAAATTTGCAGATGACACAAAAGTGTTCAGAAAGGTTACAAATGATACAGATAAACAAAGTTTACAGGATGATCTAGATAAATTAGTTAAATGGTCAAAAAAATGGCAAATGTTATTCAATTTTGGGAAGTGCAAATGTATACACATAGGACATGAAAACATGGACGAAGAATATAAAATGGGGGATGCTGTACTGGGTAGAACCACACAAGAAAAGGACTTAGGTGTAACATTTAGTGCTGACATGAAAGTTTCAGAGCAATGTGGGATTGCTGCTTCAAAAGGAAATCAAATTCTAAGGCTAATTAGGAGAACTATCATGTATAAGGAGAAACAGCTAATTGTACCCCTGTACAAAGCAATAGTTAGACCACATTTGGAATATTGTATTCAAGCATGGACATAGACAAGCTAGAAAGAATACAACGAAGAGCAACCAAAATGATTCCAGAATTGAGAGACCTTAGTTACGAAAGTCGCTTATTACAATGTGGTTTGACAACACTAGAGACCAGGAGACTAAGAGGAGACCAAATAGAAGTGTTTAAAATTGTGAACGGTTATGAGGATGTTGATAGGAATATGTTCTTCAAACTTAAAGAAGGCAGTAGAACCAGAGGACACAAAGCAGCATTAGTTAAGGAGCAGTGTAGGTTGGACATGAGAAAGTACTCTTTCTCACAGAGGGTGATAAATGAATGGAACAAACTGCCAAATGATTGTGTTAATGCCAGTAGTGTGAATATATTTAAAAATAGAATTGACAAATATTTGATAAGGGTGGGCTACACATAGATGAGAAAATTGTTGGACTCTCGATAAGCCAATGGCTTCCTTGTCCACTTTGCCATCTGGAACTTGTTGTTTGGGATGGCAATCTTGTTAAATGTCTGCAGCTGTGCAGACATTGTATGGGCACAGCGCATCTGAGTGTCGGTAGTAATGTCATGCCACTGGGATTTCCACAAGATGGGCATTGACATGTCCCGCGCATTTGACACCATACAAAGACACAGAATACTATAAGTTATGCACCTGGCAGGTAGCAGCAATGACGGCCTCCGACCTGTGCGTCTCCTCCTCGCAGGCAATCACTTGATGGCTCGAGTAAGATCCGCCCAGTCAGCATGGTTCGAGACGATACTCAGCTCCCCACAAGGCAACAGCTTGGAACAGAACACAATGTAATAGTAATATTAATAGAAAGCAAAGTAATAGTAATTGAGCTATTACTTTGCTATTACAATTGAACATTTTCAATCACACCAAAATTCAATTTCATTGAAAATAACCAGACCAAAAAATTCTGTATTTTGACGTAATGGGACTTGGACAAGCATCATGTTCAGTCGTTCACATTCAGTTTTATTTATTTATTTATTTCCCAACAGTGGTGATAAAATGGTTTAGTATCCAAATCATGACGGTCAATGAACTTTAGCACTATTAGCAGGAGACACTGTGATTGATGACAATTTCCGCTATCTAATACATCGCCGCCAGATCGCGCTTCTTTCTGAGAACCAACCATTGTACAGGCATTACATATCACTATCACGAATCAAAACACACAAAGCAACAGGCCCGGACGAGATACCCAACTGGATCTTACATGACTACGCTGCCATCCTCGCTCCTCCTGTCTGCACGATATTCAACAGCAGCTTACGGGAAGGAACCATGCCAGCCCTGTGGAAATGCGCTGACGTTCGACCAGTGCCTAAAATTCGACCACCAGCGCTAATTGAGAAAGACCTGCACCCAATATCTCTCACGCCAGTTTTATCGAAGTGCTTGGAGAAATTCATGTGCACGTGGATAATGGACATTACCGTGGACCAGACTGATCCTCAGCAATATGGATCAATCAAAGGAACATCAACCGTACACGCACTGGTCGAGCTTGTACACAAGTGGAAATTAGCGGTCGAGACCCCTGGAACCATAGTACGAATACTTCTCGTCGATTTCAGCAAAGCGTTTGACCGAGTCGACCATCACATTTTAATGACAAAATGTGCATCACTCGGACTTCCCAACTTTTATCACCAAATGGCTGACATCCTTCCTGTGTCAACGCAAACAGAGGGTAAAGATTGGGAGTGTGAAATCGGAGTACACCACTGTCAATGCAGGTGTCCCACAAGGCACAATATTTGGACCAATCGGCTTCCTACACCATATTAACGATCTGCAAACAGTATGCGAACATATAAAATATGTCAACGATTGCACAATATGGGAAGCTACTTCATCTTCCGGAATGGACAGCTCACTCCAAGTAGCAGCAGACGAAGTCGGGCAATGGACAGCGAGTAACAAAATGGCACTGAACTACGACAAGACGAAAGAACTGCGGATATCAACTCAACTCCAGACATCGCACTGCTAACCATCGATGGTAGACCAATCCAACAAGTTAACAGCACTCGTCTACTAGATGTGACTCTATCTGAAGATCTGAAGTGGCAATCACACATAGACGAAATCACTACAAAAGCATCGCAACATCTATATTTCATCATCCTTCTCAAAAGAGCCGGCATTGACCCTCACCACCTCATCAACATATCAATCGTTCGATCGGTATTGGAGTACGCATGCCAAGTGTGGCACACGAGCCTTACAAAAAAGCAAACAAGACAGATAGAATACATCCAGAGATGGGCAATGTGGATCATCTTCCAAGATAAGTCGTACACCGAAGCCATCACCGCAGCCAATCTACCAACGTTGTCAGACCGGAGGGAGAAGTTATGTAGAACACTATTCATAAGCATGCAACAATCTACACATAAATTACACCATCTTTTGCCTCCCCTCCGGGAAACTCCGTATACAACTCCAAACACGAGGACTTACTGTGTGCCGCGTTGCAGAACTGCAAGATTTCAGAACTCATACCATATGCTTTAAGACACTGGCAGTAATTATGAACTCATTTATAAATTAATTACTTTTTACATAATAGTAGTAGGCCATATAAATTATTTTACTATAGTATTGCCACTTTTAATTTATGATTATGTCCTTCATATTTACCTTGTTTATTTACAAACATAACTTTAAACATTATGTACATGCACCTTTTAAATTTGTTATATTTTAAGTCATATTTTTGTCTTAATTAATTTATTATCATTGGTTGTTTTACTGTGCCAATTGTATAATTCAACTGCTATAGTTGCCATTTTAATAAAATTATTTTAAAAAAATTATTAAAAATGACAGTGTTATTGCTGCATGGCTAATTGGTGGTCATTTGAAGCCAGGTCCACCAGCCATCTATCCTTTTCACACAAGCCTATTCATTCATTCACTGAAGCAGGATAAGGGTTCCAGGCTTCCAGCACTAAAGAGACTGTCTTTAACATCTGAATCAATCAATCATTGCCATCTCCCAACCCTAGCTGCCAGCCTGCCATGCTGGGTAATTTTTGAACAGAACCCAGGGGCTTATACCAACTTTTCTCAGTTGGTAGCTAGCTTGTACACTATTGACCAAAAGTGTGAAAACATCCTATCCTTGAGCCAATAATTAACTGTCCACCAAGCAGTGGCTGAGCAGTATGGGTCTACTATGGGATAATCAGATGTGTTATGTGACAGGTTTTCTGTTTCATTGCAATGAATATATGAAACTTCTACATCCGACTAGAATTGTGTGAGGTTAATTTAATTGTAAATTTATGAGTTAATTGTAATGTAATTATTTATACACCCATCAGTTAATTTGAATCTATGTAAGTGATTAAGTATGTACAATGTTTAATCAAAAGAAAATAGTTCCGATGGAAAATGTAATAGTAATAGCTTGAAATTTAATAGTAATAGTATATTACATTGTCTTCAACATTTAATAGTAGTAGAAAGGAAACTAAGTAATAGTAATATATTACATTGCAGTGTAATAGACCCCAGGCCTGGTCAAGTTACGATAAGGCAGATAGAAACCTTGTAAGACTCAGAGAGATGGTGACTGACCAGATAAGATGGCGCGGACTATGCGGGGACTGATTCCGACATTAAGATGTGCCCAGACTATTTCTGTTGCAGGAACTGTTTGATGATGATGATTTATAACCGGTTTCAGAAATGTACATTTTGTTACTGGTTTGTGTATACCTTTTGTTTGTCCTGTTTGGGGCATCTTTAAATACCCCCCCCACGCATCTAGTTTGAACAATCTTTGCTACGAAAAAATATTTTGATACTACCCATGTCTAACCCCGTGTGTTGTGTTGTGTGCTTGTATGTTATGTTAGTGATAACTCAGTGACCAATATGATGCTCAACAATACACGTTTAATGCGTATACGATCCTACACATTGGTGTGGCGTCTCTGTCTATAGCAGTGGGGCCTAGAGCTACACTATATACCTATTAGTTACAGCTGGGGTGTACATATTGTAAGCCAGGGGTATACGCTGGTGCTGTGTAGGTGATGTGTGTAAGAACACTACAGTGTATACAGGGTTAGTTGGAACAGATGAGAGGTGCTCATTACAGGTGTTGTAGATTACTACTTAAATGGTATCGGGGATAGCATAACTGACTGGATAGAACAATGGCTGACTGACAGAAGACAATGAGTTGTAGTAGATGGAGAAGTTTCAAGTTGGAAATCGGTTTTGAGTGGGGTACCACAAGGATCAGTATTAGGACCTTTATTATTCTTAATATATATCAATGACTTGGACGACAATATAACAAGTAACGAACTCAAATTTGCAGATAACACAAAATTGTTTAGAAAGGTTAACACTGATGGTGATAAACAACATTTACAAAACGATCTAGACAGATTAGTGAAATGGTCTGAGAAATGGCAGATGTTCAATTTTGGGAAATGTAAATGCCTACATACAGGACATGGGAACTTGGATGTAAACTATAAAATGGGAGATACTGTTCTAGGTACTACTGTGAAAGAAAAGGACTTAGGAGTTACAATAAGTGCTGATATGAAAGTTTCAGAGCAGTGTGGTATTACAGCTTCAAAGGGTAATCAAATTCTTGGGTTGATTAGGAGAAACATAACTTACAAGGATAAAAAGCTAATTATACCTCTTTATCAAGCAATATTTAGACCTCGTTTAGAATACTGTATACGAGCATGGAGACCATATCGTAAGAAGGACATAGATACACTTGAACGCATACAGAGGAGAGTAATTAAACTGAGAGACCTTAGTTATGAAGAACGCCTGAAAGATGTGGTTTAACAACTCTAGAGACAAGGAGGTTAAGAGGAGATCAGATAGAAGTTTTTAAGATATTGAATGGGTATGAAAATATTGATAGAAATATGTTTTTCTCTCAAGAAAGATAGCAGAACTAGAGGACATGAGGTAAAGTTAGTAAAGAATCAGTGTTGATTGGATATCAGGAAGTACTCGTTCTCACAGAGGACAGTAAATTAATGGAACAAATTATCTATGGATTGTATAACCTCTAGCAGCGTGAATATGTTTAAAAACAAGTTGGACACATATCTCAGGAGGGCGGGTTACACGTAGATGAACACTGCTGGACTCTTGATAAGCCAATGGCTTCCTTGTCCACTTGCCATCTGGGCCTTGCTAAAATCTTGTTAAATCTCTCATATGCTTAACCAATCAGCGATATTAAACCATCAGTGATATTAACCCATCAGCTCTCAGAGATTATAATTCACTAATTCGACTTCCTCAGAAATTTTACCTAAATTTGGAAAAACATGTTGCATGTCAGTTTTTTTTATCTAGTGCTTTTATTATTCAATTGTCACAAGTTGGAGTTATTTTAAAGATTATTAAATTCTCTACAAATATGCTACTGGATCAATAAAATATGTTGACCATACATGGCTTGATACTCAACCATTTTGATAATGCATCACTACATGTTATTGTCTGCAGCAAAACTTTTTTATTCTTCACTTTTTACTGCTACAAGTTTGTTTGTGTTTGTTTGAAAGAATATTTTATTTACAGTGATATATAACATGTCATAATACATGAAATACATGATGGACACGACAAGGCATTTCAATAGCTTCATCTGCATCACATGCTACGATGTCCATGTCACTCAATTCATAATCATACAACTGCAAATATAATCACCAGACATAAATAAAACATTATAAAGTGATACAAATTTATGAGAGTAATAACCTTTCAGTAAGGCAAATTCATGTGATTTGGTTACTTTGTTTTGTTTAGGAAACATATGATAAAACTACGTATAACATCATGTAAACTGTAATAATTGTAAATTACATTTATTGTATAATTAGTTTGTTATATATTTATAATGATGCTACTGAAATTGACTTGGACATTCATCCCAATGAATTGTTGTGTTGTAAATATCCACTAAAATGATATGATATTACACAGTAGCATTGCCATTCTACCCCAGCGAATTGACGTAATCAACCAACAATATACAGTAGTCATATACAGTCACAAAAAGACATAATCAAAGCACCTAAGCCTGAACTTGACTTCCGGAATCTTGGTGCAGCAGCGACTTGAAATTGGTGTAAAAAAAGTGGAATATCGAATGGAATAAGTATTACTATTGCATATATATTATAAATAAACGTATTGTAGACATATATTAGAAAACAGTTTTTGCTAATCATTAGTCAGAAGCAGGATTTTAGAGTAAGTAAGTTCTGGACTCTGACAGGGAAGTCAGTGAGCGTTAATAGGGTTGTTTACCATTTGAAAATTGAGATAGCATAGTGAATAGTCAGAAACAGTGGGAATATTGGTTAGAATAAGTATTACTATTACACATATACTATATACACAAACTTCTTATAGACATATATTAAGAACCTGTTTTTGTTAACAGAGGCAGTATTTTTCCCGGACTCAGATCAACGAGCGATAAGGGGGAGTATGTTTACAGGTCATGAATTAAACTGGTGTACCAAACTATCGTATACATTGTTAAATATATATTAGATAAAGTGATACATTTACATAAATTACATACATAAGGTAATATCTGACATAGTTATAGTAAAAGATTTTGGTAAAAAGGAATTAACAGCAGGATTTTAGCGTAAGTTGGTTTACACTGACTTTGTTGTTTTGTTTACACAGTGTTCTCCGTATTCGCTAGGTGGCAGGCTTTTTCTTTGCTCGTGCGACCTTAGTAGAAAAGACATAGTTAGCAAGTATATTAGCCTAGTGTTCTTTTGAACACGAGAACGAGGCTGCCGACTTCACTATTTCAAACATTTGGTTCTCCGCTATTTTATACATTTTTAAACTTTACAGTGTTTTAGTTTTAAATCAGTGTTACGTAATATAATATTTAAATGGGCTGTCTTATGTTGACCACAATGTCAGTGTCAAGATAAGTATTTTTACATTAAGTTTTATACTTCGACAGTTATGCGTTAACTGTCTACTTTTATTATCGCCCATTCTTGTCGCCGGCACAAAACATTTTCATTGCTTTGGTATTTTTAAAATTAAACGTTATAATTGTATACTCTTAATATATCTGCTTCTATTTCGTAATATTTTAATTATTCAGCACGCGATTATGCACTTATAACTCCTAGTTAACATCTAACAAGCCTAGGAGTCACAATTTAGTGATCAGAGTCGGCCCTGGTCATCATTTCTAATTAAATAAATTAGTCTTAATCCCAGAATTGTGACTTCTTTCCCATCAGCTGCACTTAGCCTTACTCATCACTGAACATATAATAATGTATTTTCTCTTTGTGCTGGTCAGTTGTTTATTATCTTTGTCTACATTGTTTAAAGAAAAATGCTATTCTTTTGAGGAAGATATATACAATACATATAGACACTCTGAAATATTCATCAACAATAGTATACGAATTAGCTTTTCACGAACGTCACCTTTACATCTTTCTTGTCTTCGACTATGTACACACAGAAAATGGTCTACAAAATCTGGTTGTAACCCATCATTTTAGACTGTCTATCATCCTCCTTCTTGCAGGTGATGTCTCAATAAATCCTGGACCAAAAACATTTCAAAACATGCACTTTGCCACTACTAATGTTCGATCTGTACGTCATAAATCTGCTGCCCTTTCTGATCTGATATTATCTAAACACAGAGACATTTTAGCTTTGACAGAAACATGGCTATTAGCATCTGATACATCAGCCTGTCTTGCCGATATTTGTCCAAATGGTTTTTGCCTATACCATCACCCCCGTCGTTCTGGTAGGGGTGTTGGAGTCGCATTTCTTGTACCTGAAATATATAAAGTAGAAATTATTCATACACCTCAATACCAAAGCTTTGAGGTAATATGTATTGTTATAAAACATTCATCCTTATCTGCTAATTTTATATGCATCTACCGTCCTCCTGCAAGCACAAATACATTCTTTGATGAATTTCCAGATTTCCTTGAAACCACCTTACAATTCCAAGAAGACATTTACATGTTTGGAGATTTCAATATCCACCTTGATTTACCAAGTCTAAATACTAGATCATTCATGGATGTCCTTCAAACATATGCATTACATCAACACGTTTCATTTCCTACACATGTTCATGGTCATTGGCTCGACCTGTTTATTACTAGATCTACTTGCACTAACATTAAAGCAATATTTCCTACTGATGGTTTATCAGATCACCATTGTGTCATTATTGATTTGTGGTTGCAAATTGGCTCAAGATCTAGAAAAAAAATGATCACATTTCGACCAATAAATAAAATTAACATAAATACCCTTCATGACGATCTAGCAAATTCTGATCTTTTGATCAAACCTAAATCTACACTATGTGAGCTTGTTAATCAGTACAATGAAACATTAAGTAAGCTTCTGGATAAACATGCTCCGAAAAAAACCAAAAGTGTACAAGTTCGCCCTCCATCACCATGGATGTCTAATGATATAATTGCAGCAAAACGTCGTCGTCTAGGGAGAGCTCACCTCAGTCTGTGAGGAGGCTGGGGGGAGGTAAGGTGACAGGTCGTATGGAGACAGGACGTAAGGAGACGGGACGTAGGGAGACAGAACATAAGGAGACGGGACGTAGGGAGACAGGACATAAGGAGACGGGACGTAGGGAGACAGGACATAAGGAGACGGGATGTAGGGAGACAGGACATAAGGAGACGGGACGTAGGGAGACAGGACATAAGGAGACGGGACGTAGGGAGACAGGACATAAGGAGACATGACGTAGGGAGACAGGACATAAGGAGACGGGACGTAGGGAGACAGAATATAAGGAGACGGGACGTAGGGAGACAGGACATAAGGAGACGGGACGTAGGGAGACAGGACATAAGGAGACGGGACGTAGGGAGACAGAACATAAGGAGACGGGACATAGGGAGACAGAACATAAGGAGACGGGACGTAGGGAGACAGGACGTAAGGAGACGGGACGTAGGGAGACAGGACATAAGGAGAATGGACGTAGGGAGACAGAACATAAGGAGACGGGACGTAGGGAGACAGGACGTAGGGAGACAGGACGTAAGGAGACGGGACGTAGGGAGACAGGACATAAGGAGACGGGACGTAGGGAGACAGGATGAAAGGAGACGAGAAGGAAATGGGAGGGAAGACAAATGGATCGAAGGAAAGGGGAGTGGGGGAGACAGTAGCGAAGGAGTCGGGGGCAAGGAGACGATAATTAAGGCTATGGGAATGAGGGAGACGGGAGGGAGGGTGTCAGGAGGGAAGGTGACAGGAGCGCAAGTTAGCCAGGCGACTGGATGGAAAGGTGACAGGTTGTTGAGTGAGAGAGAGCCTGATAACAGTCTGCCACCAAGTGACAAGACTGCAGGACAGAATGTGATGGAGGGGATCCATCGGAAGAGCTATTCCGAGGCAGTGATAGAGGGGGTGAGAAAGAGAGCGAGGGTATTTGTGGGGGACTCAATAGATATGAAGACCGATAGAGTCTTAAACAAGGGAGATGACGTGGTAGTTTGCTTGCCTGGGGCCAAAATAGAGGCGATAACTGAGAGGGTAGACAACATCGTGGGTTCGAGCAAGGGTGGATCTGTTTTAGTACACGTAGGGACAAATAACGTAGAGAGGGAGGGTACAACTGCCATTGTTAGGAAATACAGGAATTTGGTCAGAACACTAAAGCAGACGCGGGTTGAGCAGGTAATACTGTCAGGGATTTTACCAGTAATAGGAAGGAGGGGTCATAGATATCGAAATTGCCAGGGGATGGCAATTAACATGCTAGTCGAGAAGCTATGTAGGGAAGAGGAAGTTGGTTTTGTGGATTTGTGGGGAAGTTTTGTTGGAAGGGCTAATATGTACATGAAGGACGGGCTTCATCTAAGTGGGAAGGGGGCAGCAGTATTTGCGGATGGACTCACAGCAGCAGTAGACAGTGGCATGGGTAGCATAACTAATATTTTTGGTAGTAAACACTACTTAAACTAGAAGCACAGGGGGGTTACTTAGAGATGCCTCAAGCAGGACAAGAGGCCACTAGTACAGATAAACCAATAACAAAATGTCAGAAAAACATGTCTGAAGCAGGTTATAGATGCATGTGTTTAAATGCTAGGAGTATAGTAAATAAAAAAACTAATTAAACATTATGGTAGAAGATATTGACCCTCACATAATTGGTATAACTGAATCATGGGCCAACACAGACATGACAGATGCTGAATTAGGATTGACAGGATGCGTAATGTTTAGGAGAGATCGATTAGGAAGAAGGGGAGGGGGAGTTATTTTATATGTAAAAGAATCTATTGAGGCTTATGAAATAAAATTAGAAAGGAAAGCAGATTACGATGAAGCTGTTTGGTGCAAAATAGTTTCAGGAAATTCAAAATTAACTGTTGGATTAGTTTACCGAAGTCCAAACATAAACGAAGAGGATAACACAAAAATACAAAATGCTACAAAGGAAGTTAGTAAAGGGGAATGTATCATAATGGGAGATTTTAACCATGGACACATACACTGGAAATCTCTAGAGAGTACAGGGGGTAAGGACCAACAATTTCTATTATTAATTCAGGATAGCTTTCTTACTCAGCACGTGGTAGAACCAACCAGGGGAGAAAATGTATTAGATATAGTTTTATCATCACAAAAAGAATTAGTAGACAATGTAAAAATACACGAACCATTGGGTAACAGTTACCAAAATCAAATACATTTTGACATGAATGTAAAATCAGAAAATAAAAAAACATAGGACAAACTTCCACAAAGGTAACTATAAAGATATGAGAAAATACTTAGCAAAGCTAGATTGGAATAACATGGTGATGAATAAGACCGCAATTGAATGTTGGAATATTCTAAAATATGAAATTGAGAGTATCATCGATAAATTTGTTCCGTTGAAAAAACAAGGAAAATGGTCTAGAAAGAAACAGTTGTCAAAAGAAGCTATTAGAAAAATAGTGTTTAAGCAAACTATGTGGAGGGTTTATAGGCGTACCAGAAAGGATGAAGACTATACAAATTACAAAGAGGCACTTAACCTAGCTACAACTGAAATTAGAAAATCTAAAAGAACCTTTGATAAAAAATTGGCAGGTAATATAAAAATGAGAGCAAGAGTTTCTATGCTTATGTAAGGAGTAAACAGAAAGTTCAAGATAAGGTCGGACCACTGGAAAACAACAGGGGAAACCTAATTTCAGACGGGTTTCAAAGGGCAGAGGTCCTGAATGAGTATTTCAGCTCAGTTTTTACCACAGAAGATATCAGCTCACTTCCAGTTCCATTTACTAAATTTGACGGCAATAAATCAGAACATTTAGGGCAGTTATTTGTAACTCCTGAAATGATAGCAAAGAAAATTAAGAAGATGAAAGATAATAAATCACCTGGAGTTGATAAGATACCACCAAAACTGCTTAAGGAAATTGTTGAGCATATTAGTACACCACTTGCAAAATTGTTTAACTTGTCACTAGAAGAAGGAATAGTTCCTTCAGAATGGAAAGAAGCAAATATTACACCGCTATTTAAGAAGGGATCGAGGAACAAGCCAGAAAATTACAGACCAGTGAGTTTAACATCAGTTGTATGTAAATTACGCTAAACATTAATTAGAGACCACATGGTGGAATTCCTTATAAACATAAATTAATAAATACATCTCAACATGGATTCCTAAAAGCAAGGTCATGTCTAACCAATCTCTTATGTTTTTTGGAAGAAATTACAAAGTGGGTAGATGACGTTTCACCAGTGGATGTTGTCTACTTCGATAAAGTGCCACATCAAAGATTGTTACTTAAACTAAAAGCCCATGGCATAGGTAATGATGTAATAAACTGGATAGAAAAGTGGCTTACACACAGAAGACAGAGAGTAATAGTAGATGGTGAGATTTCAAACTGGAAATCTGTTTTGAGTTGGGTACCACAGGGATCAGTATTAGGCCCTATACTGTTTTTAATATATATAAATGATTTGGAAGATGACATATCTAGCAAAGTACTCAAATTTGCAGATGACACAAAAGTATTCAGAAAGGTTACTAATGATACAGATAAACAAAGTTTACAGGATGATCTAGATAAATTAGTTAAATGGTAAAAAAAATGGCAAATGTTATTAAATTTTGGGAAGTGTAAATGTATACACATAGGACATGGAAACATGGATGAAGAATATAAAATGGGGGATGCTGTACTAAGTAGAATCACACAAGAAAAGGACTTAGGAGTAACATTTAGTGCTGACATGAAAGTTTCAGAGCAATGTGGGATTGCTGCTTCGAAAGGAAATCAAATTCTAGGGCTAATTAGGAGAACTATCATGTATAAGGAGAAACAGCTAATTGTACCCCTGTACAAAGCAATAGTTAGACCACATTTGGAATATTGTATTCAAGCATGGAGGCCGTATCGTAAAAAGAACATAGACAATCTAGAAAGAATACAACGAAGAGCAACAAAAATGATTTAAGAATTGAGAGACCTTAGTTACGAAAGTCACTTATTACAATGTGGTTTGACAACACTAGAGACCAGGAGACTAAGAGGAGACCAAATAGAAGTGTTTAAAATAGTGAACGGTTATGAGGATGTTGATAGGAATATGTTCTTCAAATTTAAAGAAGGCAGTAGAACCAGAGGACACAAAGCAGCATTAGTTAAGGAGCAGTGTAGGTTGGACATGAGAAAGTACTCTTTCTCACAGAGGGTGATAAATGAATGGAACAAACTGCCAAATGATTGTGTTAATGCTAGTAGTGTGAATATGTTTAAAAATAGAATTGACAGATATATATGATAAGGGTGGGCTACACATAGATGAGAAAATTGTTGGACTCGATAAGCCAATGGCTTCCTTTTCCAATTGCCATCTGGAACTTGTTGTTTGGGGTGGCAATCTTGTTAAATCTAGTTAACGGCGGTCAGATGTTCAGCTATTGTATCAATGCCATCATACTATTGAAAAAAAAACTTAAACTGTCAATGTAGACATCAGCAGAAAGAATCACATGTGTAACACAAATATATTACATTTAGAAACATTTCATATACTTAGTCCTAATGGTAATGGGACTAATGCTTTACGTATGACTCAAGAGTCGTAAGTTGATGTAACCATGGCATCAAGATTCGTTTCCATGGATTTCAAATAAACATACCTCTGCCGCTGTCCACAAGCAACAGTTGGATGCCATTTTAAAGCCCTGTAAACACGCTTTTTTTCAATTCATAAATATCTAATTTCGCAGAAAGGGGGCATTACCGGATGTTTCCAAAATACCCACAATTCCCTCTGATGTCTATAGAATGAAATCATATTTAGTGTATAGCATGATCGCTAGATGGAACTACATAAATTTCAGTTAACCATAGTGACATCTCACTTGACTGTCATCGGCCGATACGGGGAGAAACGGGTTGGCTCTCTTTGGCTGATCTGGGGGCTAAAGGGTTAAACATACACATTTGCTTGTAGCTTTGTGCATGGCAGATATATGTATGCTAATGCCTTCAAGTAATTTGTAGTGATAAATAAACCACTAGTCCCGGGCTCCCCTGTAGTTTCTGGTGACACTGTAATCACTGAATCATATTAGGGCCCAATGTTGCCTGTAAATATACCAAACATAAATTGTTCCGCTCTTACAATGTCTACATTGATTTCTTACCGTGTCTTGTCATCTCTTGTACAGGTTGGGTCCTAATCGACCGTTGTGGCAAACATTTTGGGGCCATTCTCAACTACCTGCGAGACGGAGAGATAGCACTGCCTGAGTCACTGCAAGAGCTACAGGAACTACTGGCGGAGGCAGAGTTCTACCGCATTGAAGGGCTCATAAAGTGCATACAGGCACGAGTTAAGGATGATGCTCAACCCACCAATCCCAGTATTACTGTCAGTTCACTTGTGAAGGCACAAATTATCATCAAGTCATCGAGTAAGGTATGTGACCTTTGGGGTGTGCTCATTTTAACAAAACTGTGTAATTTATTTATTACTAGCTGAGGTGACTAGAGTTGCACGGGAAAAAAGGCAGCTACTGCAAGAGCAATGATTCCTTGCACCACCCAGTCAAGTTTTGGTAGGGAAATGGCAACTTCATGCCCAACTGCCTGTTTCTTAGCTTAGATTTAACTTGGTATCAAAATCACCATTTAAATGTAATACTTGTAAAAAAATATGTCAGTATAAAATATGCTTTGCATAGATCATCACAGTTAAGTTAAAATCATCACACTTGATTAAAATTTTTGCCCTCTTAATTATTATTTATTTATAGACAACATTTACTAAATCCCTAAGTCCCTAACTTAAGAAAAACTCTCATTTCTGTAAAGTTGTTTGTAGTACTTTGTACTTAATTGCTGAAAGAAACCACATCCAACATTTGATCCTGTAGAAGCCAAACCGTGCTGGTAGACCAAGTAATCTAAGACTAGGGGAAGAGGGAGTAGGCCTTAATTGGACTGTAGGCCAGCAGGGAAGCCCTGTCAGAATTAGCGATGTAACCGCAGTAGGTGAAATGGACATGAAATGGTAGACATTCTGTTAAAATTGGCTCCATATTACCTAGTCTAGCGCTGGGCTTAAAATCTGTTTAGCCAATTTGGCTAAAAGTTCAAATTCTCTTTAGCCAAATAAGATTTTGTTTAGCCATTTTTTTTAGCAGAAACTAAGATGGCAAAACGTCAAAATGTAAAACATGACATAAAATAATGTGATAAGGCCTAGTAAAAAAGAAACTAGTTTCTCGTCCCCGCCCACTTCCTTTTGTGTTGCCACCTCCTTTTTTATTATTTACTATAAAAAATATTTTAAAAGTTTTTTTCAGTTCTGTGAAGACACCTTTGCCCAAAACTGTTCGAAGTACTGTTATATTTCAATTCACTCGTTATTCATCATACAAGATTTAGGGATGTATGTGCATTCTACAGTCTAAAATAAGAACAATGATGCCTCATGATGCCCTGCATTAGATAGTCTTTACGCAGACTCATTTACATAACACCAGTTTCAATCAGTATAAATACCATTCAGTTGTATGCCCACTAATGAACCCATGGCCAAACCTACACTGTCACATGACATTCATAAATACATTCAACATTGCATTTGCGTCTTGTTTAGTCAATTTAAGTAGTTTTCCGGTGTAACAGGTATGTGCCATATTACATTTACGTAAATGTTTCTATTCATCTGCCATTCCCGCTAAAAAGTAATGTATTTGATAATGGCATTGCAGGATATATATAGTAATATACATCATTGGCATGTCCCATATTACATCGAAAAAACTACAGCTTGTCTTTTAATCAACCACAGTGAGCATCTAAGACATGGCAGCATCTTTGAAAATAAGGACAAAAAACTCATAAATAGTAAATAATAAGGGCCTCCCTCTTCTTTAAAAAAGTCTGGATGAGAAACTAGTTTCTTTTTTACTAGGCCTAATATACAATATATTATATAAACACAATATATGTATATTAAACATATAGTCACACCAAAAACATAACAATAAAAATTAATAGAACACCGTTTAATTATAAATATAAAACAAGAAAATCGATCACACACTGGCCACTGCAAATCTCCAACACAGAGAATGTCATACAAGTGTCGCCCCAAGTGTCCACTGCTTCTTCGCCATCCAGATCTTGAAGACTTCCTCGTATGAAAGCGTTCTTAACTGTTGGGAGACAGTGCTTCGCTTGCGTCAACACGGTCTGCATATAGGTGATAATCGCTGACTTCACGTGATAGTTTGCAGTGACGCTTGCAGTCGTGAAGTCCATCTGGCGCTTCGGCAGCAATGTTGATCTCCAGAGGTCGGCAGATATCTCATGTTTTGCCAAGTTGTCCTTCTTGGGCATGGCGCAGTCCTTCCCGGTAACAAACATGTTCTTTGCTTTTAACAAGATTTAACAAGATTTGCCATCCAAGCCAAAGGCCCAGATGGCAAGTGGACAAGGAAGCCATTGGGTTATTGAGAGTCCAACAATGTTCATCTACTTATAGCCCGCCCTCCTGAGATATGTGTCAACCTTATTTTTAAACATATTCACGCTGCTAGCAGTTACACAATCTGTAGACAATTTGTTCCATTCATTTATTGTCCTCTGTGAGAACGAGTGCTTCCTGATGTCCAATCTACATTGATCCTTTACTAATTTTACCTCATGTCCTCTAGTTCTGCTATCCTTCTTGAGTGAGAAAAACATATTTCTATCAATATTTTCATACCCATTCAATATCTTAAAAACTTCAATCTGATCTCCTCTTACCCTCCTTGTCTCTAGAGTTGTTAAACCACATTCTTTCAGGCGTTCTTCATAACTAAGGTCTCTCAGTTCTGGAATCATTTTAGTTGCTCTCCTTTGTATGCGTTCAAGTGTATCTATATCCTTCTTACGATATGGTCTCCATGCTGGTATACAGTATTCTAAATGAGGTCTAACTATTGCTTTATAAAGAGGTATAATTAACTTTTTTCCCTTGTATGTTATGTTTCTTCTAATCAATCCAAGATTTGATTACCCTTTGAAGCTGCAATACCACACTGCTCTGAAACTTTCATATCAGCGCTTATTGTAACTCCTAAGTCCTTTTCTTTTACAGTAGTACCCAGAATAGTATCTCCCATTTTATAGTTTACATTCAAGTTCCTATGTCCTGTATGTAGGCATTTACATTTCCCAAAATTGAACAACATCTGCCATTTCTCAGACCATTTCACTAATCTGTCTAGATCGTTTTGTAAATGTTGTTTATCACCATCAGTATTAACCTTTTTAAACAGTTTTGTGTCA
The DNA here is from genome assembly GCA_963662155.1 of Lamellibrachia columna. Classification (NCBI taxonomy): domain Eukaryota; kingdom Metazoa; phylum Annelida; class Polychaeta; order Sabellida; family Siboglinidae; genus Lamellibrachia; species Lamellibrachia columna. The sequence continues at coordinate 2,011,913 of OY759269.1, forward strand.
TCCGCAAATTTCAGTACGTTACTTGTTATACTGTCGTCCAAGTCATTGATATAAATTAAGAATAATATAGGTCCTAATACTGATCCTTGAGGTACCCCACTCAAAACCGATTTCCAATTTGAAACTTCTCCATCTACTACAACTCGTTGTCTTCTGTCAGTCAGCCATTGTTTTATCTAGTCAGTTATGCTATCCCCGATACCATGGACTTTTAATTTAAGTAGTAATCTTTGATGTGGCACTTTGTCAAAAGCTTTCTGAAAATCTAAGTAGATAATATCTACTGGCGATCCCACGTCTATCCACTTAGTGATTTCTTCCAAAAAAACATAACATATTTGTTAAGCATGACCTCGCTTTAAGGAATCCATGTTGAGATGAATTTAATAATTTATGCTTAACGAGGAAGTCCACCATATGGTCTTTAATTAACCTTTCTAATAATTTACAAATCACTGACGTTAAACTCACTGGTCTGTAATTCTCTGACTTATTTCTCGAACCCTTTTTAAATAATGGTATGATGTTTGCTTCTTTCCATTCAAACGGAACAACTCCCTCTTTTAATGACAAGTTGAATACTCTTGCAAGTGGTATACTGATTTGTTCTACTGTTTCCATTAGTAATTTTGGAGGAATCCCATCCACTCCCGGTGATTTGTTATCCTTCATTGCCTTTATTTTCTTAGCTACCAATTCTGGAGTTACAACTAACGGACCTAAATAGTCAGATTTAGCCCCCTGAAATTTAGCATCAGCAACTGGTAATGAACTAATATCTTCTTTGGTAAACACTGAACTGAAGTAACCATTTAGGTCTTCCGCCATTAAAAACCCCTGTGATATTATATTTCCAGCACTGTCTTCTAGAGGTCCAACCTTGTCTTGTACGTTTTGTTTACTCCTGACATATGCATAAAAACTCTTGCTGTCATTTTTTATGTTACATGCTAGTTTTTGCTCATAGCTTCTTTTAGATTGTCTGATTTCAATTGTAGCTGCATTAAGTGCCTCTTTGTATTTTGCATAGTCTTCGTCCTTTCTGGTACGCCTATAAACCCTCCACATAGTTTGTTTTAGCATTATTTTTCTAATAGCCTCTTTTGACAAGTGTTTCTTTCTACACCGTTTTCCTTGTTTTTGGAAGGGAACAAATTTATCGATGATACTCTCAATTTCATATTTTAGAATATTCCAACATTCAATTGCGGTCTTATTCATCAGCATGTTATTCCAATCTAGCTTTGCTAAGTATTTTCTCATATCTTTGTAGTTACCTTTGTGGAAGTTTCTCTTGTACGTTTTCTTATTTTTACTTTCTGATTTTACATTGATGTCAAAATGTATTTGATTATGGTCACTATTACCCAATGGTTCAAATATTTTTACATTGTCCACTAATTCTTTTTGTGATGACAAAACTATATCTAATACATTTTCTCCCCTGGTTGGTTCTAGTACGTGCTGAGTAAGAAAGCTATCCTGGATTAAAAATAGAAATTGTTGGTCCTCAATCCCTGTGCTCTCTAGAGAATTCCATTGTATGTGTCCATGGTTAAAATCTCCCATTATGATACATTCCCCTTTACTAACTTCCTTTATAGCGTTTTTTATTTATGTGTTGTCCTCTTCGTTTATGTTTGGACTTCGGTAAACTAATCCAATAGTTAATTTTTAATTTCCTGAAACAATTTTGCACCAAACAGCTTCATCGCAATCTGCTTCCCTTTCTAGTTTTATTTCATAAACCTGAATAGATTCTTTAACATATAAAATAACTCCCCCGCCCCTTCTTCCTATTCGATCTTTCCTAAACATTACATATCCTGTCAGTCCTAATTCAGCATCTGTTATATCTATGTTGGCCCATGATTCAGTTATACCAATTATGTGAGGGTCAATATCTTCTACCATAATGTTTAATTCGTTTTTCTTATTTACTATGCTCCTTGCATTTAAACATACGCATCTATAACCTTTTTCAGAGATGTTTTTCGGATGATTTGATATTGGTTTATCTGTGCTAGTGGTCTCTTGTTCTGCTTGAGACACCTCTAGGTAACCCCCCTGCACTTCTAGTTTAAAGAATGTTTACTTCCAAAAATAGTTGTCATTGTACCCAAGTCACTATCTACTGCTGCTGAAAGTTTGTCCGCGAATACTGCCGCCCCCTTCATGTACATATCAGCCCTCCCAACAAAACTTCCCCATAAATCCACCTTCTTCTTCCTTACATAGCTTCTGGACTAACATGTTAATTGCCATCCCCCGACAATTTCGATATTTGTGACCCCTCCTGCCCATTACAGGTAAAATCCCTGACAGTATTACCTGCTCAACCCGCGTCTGTTTTATTGTTCTGACCAACTGCCTATATTTCCTAACTATGGCAGTTGTACCCTCCCTCTCTACGTTATTTGTCCCTACGTGTACTAAAACAGATCCACCCTTACCCGAGCCTACGATGTTTTTTACCATCTCAGTTATCGCCTCTATTTTGGCTCCAGGCAAGCAGACCACCACATCATCTCCCTTGTTTAAGACTCTGTCGGTCTTCCTAACTATCGAATCCCCCACAAACACCCTCGCTCTCTTCCTCACCCCCTCTATCACTGCTGCAGAATAACTCTTCCGTTCGATCCCCTCCATCACATTCTGTCCTGACCCCTTCCCTCCTCCCAGCTAACAATTTTACGTTGTAAGTACGTAGTGACAACGTAGCGGTTTGGTTGCGACTACGTATTTTTGCCTACGTATTTATTACGTAAATCTGTGGACTACCAGAAACGTTGCTACGACGTAGTACATGACAATTTCTACAACGTTGTAAGTACGTAGTGACAACGTAGCGGTTTGGTTGCGACTACGTATTTTTGCCTACGTATTTATTACGTAAATCTGTGGACTACCAGAAACGTTGCTACGACGTAGTACTTGACAATTTCTACAACGTTGTAAGTACGTAGTGACAACGTAGCGGTTTGGTTGCGACTACGTATTTTTGCATACGTATTTATTACGTAAATCTGTGGACTACCAGAAACGTTGCTACGACGTAGTACATGACAATTTCTACAACGTTGTAAGTACGTAGTGACAACGTAGCGGATTGGTTGCGACTACGTATTTTTGCCTACGTATTTATTACGTAAATCTGTGGACTACCAGAAACGTTGCTACGACGTAGTGAAATTACCATGTACTACCTATCTGGTACCTTTCTACTACCATTCCACAACGTTTCTACTACCTTCCCACTACGTTTCTGCTACCTTTCCGGCACCTTCCCACAACGTTTCTACTACCTTTCTGGCACCTTCCCACTACGTTTATGTTACCTTTCTGGCACCTTCCCGCAACGTTTATGCTACCTTTCTGGCACCTTCCCGCAACGTTTCTACTACCTTTCTGGCACCTTCCCACAACGTGTATGCTACCTTTCTGGGACCTTCCCGCAACGTTTCTGCTACCTTTCTGGCACCTTCACCCAACGTTTCTGCTACCTTTGTGACACCTTGCCGCAACGTTTCTTCTACCTTTCTGCAACATTTCTGCTACCTTTCTGGCACGTTCCCGCAACGTATATGCAACATTTGTGATGTAACTTAAAATCCTCTCTAGAAAGAAGAAAGATACAACAAACATTGTTGAATTTTCAGCATTTATTTCAATGACAATTGCATATTTGTACGCACGCATGCACGCAGGCACGCTCGGTTTAGTTGTCCGAATCCGACTCCGAATCACTGACAGTGGGAGCTGTGCTGGAGGGTTGTGCTGGGGAGTTTATGCTCCTTGGCAGTCGAGCCTGCAAACATACAGCTTATTTATTATTATGTTGAACTCATTTTAAAAACAATTGCATCACGTTATTATAATAATCTTCGTAATCTTTGCAATACATTACCAGGAATGTTATAACACAAATATATGTGCATATAAGGCAACTCAAATTTTAACAGAACATGTTAAAATATTGAAGTCCCTCATCAGTAGGTTAATCTAGATATTTTTACAAATTGTATCTGATGGGAATGTACACCACCAACACAAATGTAACTGAGACTGGGTACACCTGTACTTGTCTTCATAACACTGATTGTGCTTGTGATAAGGTCTGTTTTATATTGGTTGAGATTATGCTTACTGGCTTCCATTTACAATCATGACAAGTAAGACTTACATGATATAATAATCTTAATGTGGCAAATACATTGCTGCAAAGAAAAAACACAAATCCTTACCTGAAACAGGTAGCCACCCCTCTTACTTGGGGCATGCTTGAGGGTTTCACCCATATGATGTTCAATCTCGTCATCTCTACATTTGAGGTGGATTCGTCTGCACGCTTCTATTAACAAAATGTACGATTTTGTTTACACATTTGTCAAATCATTGGGTACAATCATATATTTACAACGTGCTTAGTTTTGAAACCTGAAAAGGCAGTAATTTACAGTCCTATTTACGAAAATAGCTACACGTTGGCAATATCCTGCTCAATGTACATTAAACAAATACACATTAACCCCCGTAGTTTCGGGCATCACATTAGTATACCCCGTTGCAAACTAATGCACAAATGGCTGTCGTTTGCGGCTGTATTATATTCAATCTCATTTGGATGTTATACGTTTTGTGTGAATAATCATTATATCTAAATATGGTAGAATTGAATAATTAATGCCCCCTGGTAACTAACGTGCACAATGGAATGCATTGAAAATGGTATAACTTTACTTGAAACCGATATCCGAGCTGTGCTCAGACCAGGTTTGCGTTTACCGTTTGGTATGCAAGAAATGAAAAATTTTCTGCTGGTCAGTATATGGCCCATGGGTCGACCATCTTCCAACGGAAATTTGAATTACATGGTGGAAAGTGAACAATGGATATCGGGCGATTGCAAACGCCAGTAAACCGAGCCCATACCATTGTTCGGACCCTGCAAACTGACAGTGCAAGTACGCCGGCATATTTAGGCGGCGGGGTGTTGGGTCATGCCACTTTGTCTTGTTGGTCGGCTATGGCAAGGCAGAGACAGTCATCGACTGTACGTTCAAATCGTGTGACAAAGAACACGGAATTAGAATTACTCTGTAGTCGCTCTTGTGTTCGTTGGATGAGACGAGGAGGCATTTCGTAATGTACATTGAACAGGATGTTGCCAGCGTAGGATAGCTACTGTAAATTACTGCCTTTTTCGTTCATATACAATCATATTTTGAATATGTGCTTAGTTTTGAAACGTATCCTCCCCTAAAATCTTTTATTTTCAGATGTGATTACATAATAATATATAAAATAAATATTGAGGCATTCGTTGGTGGGTTTACGGAACCACACATGAGAATATTGCAGTTGTGCAGAATGTAAAAAAGCAAGAAAATATAAGGAAGCATGCATGGAAAACATATGTAGAGCTTCTTGGATAAATTGGTTCATTTCGATGTGATATAAAGCGAAGGATTTTAGGAATACTTACTACACATAACTTTGTGGAGTGGCAGATCCTCAAACGAATGTTTACGCTTCCTTCCTTTCATGTTGAACTGGGACCACAACTGGTGCGTCCTCATCTTAGCAAACATTCTCCGGATGGTGTCACCCACACTGTGCCCACCCAGAGCAATCAACAAAGTACCTGCAAAAAAAACAACAGCATGTATTTTCACGTGTGACAGTGAAACCTGGAAAACTACTCGGTCTCAATACACCAAAGCAATCCAAACCAGTGCCGTCTACAACGAATTTAAATTTGCCGCGCGAACTGACTGAGCTACTGGCCCCCTATTTATTACTGTCCACCTCCGCAAACATCTCAGGCAGGATATCGTGTCGGCTTTCCAGGCCCGGTTAGCCTGTAAAAGTAAACTTCCGACCTCTTGACGCCAAGGTGGGCCCGGGGCAGATATTGAGATGACAACCCATTTATTATGTCCAATGTCTGTTTCCAATTCTTTTTCAATCTACGCAATCAAAATTTCCTACATGATACACCCAAATGTAATAGTTTCAAGATCGGATTTTCAATGTTTCTGTGACGAGTGGAAGTTAATTCCAATTCAAAAGTTAAAGTCCATTTGAAATGATCGGTTTTTCTCGTTCACAAAACGTGGTAGGCTAACTTACGATCGTCATTATGTCGACCATTACAAGAAACCGCTAAATTTACTGACAAAGACAAAAACGGGATATTCTCAAGGACTCTTGAACTACTCATGTGTGTATTCATCTATAACATCAGGCGCTGATCCAGAGGGGGGCGCACGTACGCCCCCCGTTTTGATTGAAAAAACAATTTTTTGGGCTCTACTCTTATTTGATAATTAACTTTAATTAAGCTGAGAGCACGTGTGGAACAAGGGAAACGGGCACGGTTCTAGATGTACGTCTATTCACGTGTATTCACGATGTACGTTTACTCACGTGTGGAGCAATTAATTTAAGTGAAACTGGTACAGTAATGGTAGTTTTAAGTGTATTCACATAAATTTCATTTGTTGCAGCACGTGTGGAACAAGGGAAACTTGTACGGTTCTAGATGTACGTGACGACAAATAAACGAACGCATTTTGACAAGTTTTATATCAGTATGACGAACATCGTAATTATAACCTTTCCAGTGAATAAGCTTTAATTGTATGCGAATTCAATTTAGAAGAGGGTTGTAAAAATTGTATCACCAGGTTCCCGAATCTTTCACTTTAGAGGCGCTTCGTCAAATATTTTAATTATAAAAACGGTGACGTATAGATAACCGTGACGTAGATTATACACCGTTCAATTCATGAGCAAGATTGTCCCTATTAAGTTAATAAATTTCCGACCTCTTGAGGCCAAGATGGGCTCGGGGCAAATATTGAGATGACAACTTATTATGTCCAAGTCCTGTTTCCAGTTCTTTTTTAATATACACAATCAAAAATGTCCTAAGTGAATTGTTTCAAGATCGAATTTAGAATTTTTCTGTGACGAGTGGAATTCCAAGTACTTCAAAAGTTAAGGTCCGTTTGAAATGATCGGTTCCTCTCATTCATAACATGATGTATAGCTAACTTAGTTACGATCTTCATTATGTCGACCGCTACAAGAAACCGCTTAATTTATTGACAAAAACGAAAACGGGAGCTTCTCAAGGACATAATATCAATTACTCTTGAACTACTCATGTGTGTACTCATCTCAAACTGCAGGCCCCGATCCCCCCGTTTTGCTTAAAAAAAGTTTTGGGGCTTTACTCTTATTTAATAAATACCTTTAATTACGCTGAGAGCACGCGTGGAACAAGTAAAACTGGTACGGTTCTAGCTGTACGTGTATTCACATGAACTCATGTGTTTATGCAAGTGTAAAACTGGGGAAACTGGTACGGTTCTAGTTGTACGCATATGCACGTGTATTCACGTGTTTAGGCACGTGTGGAACTGGAGTAACGGGTATATGGTTCTAGCTGTACGTGCATTCACGTGAATTGACGTGTACGTACACGTGTGTTACGAAAGTCGTTTATTACAATGTGGTTTGACAACACTAGAGACCAGGAGACTAAGAGGAGACCAAATAGAAGTGTTTAAAATAGTGAACGGTTGTGAGGATGTTGATAAGAACTTGTTGTTCGAGATGGCAATCTTGTTAAATCTTCTTAAATATCTGATAAGGGTGAGCTACACACAGATGAGAAAATTGTTAGCATCTCGATAAGCTAATGGCTTCCTTGTCCACTTGCCATCTGGAACATGTTGTTTGGGATGGCAATCTTGTTAAATCTTGTGTGGAACTTTGGAAACTGGTGCGGTTCTAGATGTACGTGATGGCAAATACACGAACGCGTTTTGATAAGTGTTATATTATTATGAAGAAGATCATATAAACTTTCCAGTGAGCAAGCTTTAATTGTATGCGAATTAAATTTAGAAGGCGGTTGTAAAATGTATAAAAGAATATAATTCTGAGGTTTCGGCACATATATATGCTGATGTTCTACATCACGCTTGAGCTAGGTCATATCCGTCACAACAAAACTGTGACGTAGATGACACACCATTCAATTCATGAGCAATGTTGTCCCTGTATTAAGATAATGGTCGGCCTATGCTCCTTAATTTTGTGTGATCAATTTACCACTAATTTTGTTTGTCCGACCTGTATGTCATGAGGTGCGGGTCGTTTGTATATGACTTGTAATAAACTTGCTCACCGGTCTCCTGTCCAGATCGAAACGTCGAATGTCGGATGTGAATCGCATTCAGTAAAACATGTCGCTGTCGTTTTGGATATTCACATATGGCGGCCGCATAACTGTGAAACTAGATCTTTTCAGATATTCAATAGAGGCATCACATTGAAGTAGTTGTGACGTAGATGACAAGGAATCGGGGAACATGGGTTTTTATGTCAGAAAACTTATTCAAAGTGTTTGATACCTAACATATAGTTCAGGGGGTCACCGTACACGATATACGTTATTTAATGTGTACTCATTACACCGAATGTCGACCTTGTAAATAGAGGACTATAGGTAATGGGGTCAGCCGATTTTGGAATAAGAATACTGGGAAGTATTTAGAGAAATAGCGAAAATAAAAAAGTCCAATCTAAGGATGGTGTCGGACATGACGAAGGGTTCCTTTATAAAGCGCACATATAACATCGGTTTGAGGCAAGGAAGTGCCCTTAGCCCTTTACTGTTTATCGTGGTGATGGAAATAATCAGCAGAAAGATCAGCACGAAGGATATTCTCAGGAAGATGATGTATGCAGATGATCTGGCCATAATAGCAGAAAGCAAACAAGACCTACATGAAGTGTTGGAGGAATGGAAGGTGGTGTTCGAGAAGCACGGACTGAGAATGAGCCTAGTGAAGACAGAAGTGGTGTGGGTTGGACACCAGAGAGAGGAGTTGAACATCAGGTTGGATGGTACGGAGATCAAGCAAGTGGATGGCTTTGTGTACCTTGGAGGAATGGTTACGGAGGATGGACATTCAGCGGCAGGAGTACGACGTCGGGCACAAGCGGGAGCGAATGCTTGGAGAAAAGTAGAGGGAGTCATGTTGGACAGAAAAAATTCAAAACGTTGAAATTGAAAGTCCTGAGAACGTGTATTGCACCAGCATGCCTGTATGGTCTGGAGACAGTGGCGTTGACAGAACAACAACAACAGAAGCTGCAAGTGTGTGAGAATAACTGGGTTCGTCGAATAACAAGAACAATTAAAGAGGGTGGACAGAAGAAGGATGAACGACCTGAGGAAAGAGGTTGGGATGCAAAAAATATGCAGCCTAACAGGAAGATTGGTGAAAAGCAGGATGAGATGGGCTGGCCACTTGGTAAGAATGGATGCAGGCAAACTAGCAAAGAGAGCAGAGGTGGAAAAACATCAAGGACGCAGGAAAAGGGGAAAGCCACAGGTGAGATGGGAGGACTGCGTGACTCCTCACTGAGACAGATCGGGGAAGATTAAAGATGTAGAGATGGGGCGGCCGATATAAAACTATGGAAAGAAAGAACAGAAAGAGTGGCTCGACACTACTTTACCTGAATCTCATCCCTGTACAGTAGGGAACAAGGAGGAAGAGCACACAAGAAGCATCATTTTAACAGTTTTCTCCACACGAAAATGCCGGGACACCAATTTGTCCTTCTATCGTCGAATGACCCACAGCCGACAAGATTCGAGTACGGCTTATATTAATTACTCGAGCGCAAAAAAACTATTTCACCCACAATGTCTTCAGACCGATATAATAAAAACATATTTCCAGTATTTTGACAGGTATGTAGATTGGGTCGGACGGCAAATATTTTTGTTTCTCCTTATGCTTGGATTTATACAGGGTCGCAAATAAATGATTTATTTTCCTTGCCTTGTCGTGAAAACTACTAAAGTCGGCTACATTTAATACTTCAAAAAGAAAGACAAGAAGAAAGAAAAGAAGACGACTGGCCACAATCAGGAGTGAGACATGCAGGACTTGCCGTAACCTGTGCAAGTACAAACATGTTCGTAAATAGTTAATAACAGTACTCATGCGTATAAACATAATTACAGCATATAATAGGCTCAACCATGTTGACTATTTCACGTGAATACTGACTGTTTGACCTTAACATTCCGTCACCGTATAGCCATTTGTCCTTAATGCACTGGTCCCTGCGGAATAATCCAACACCCTGTCCCAGTCGCCACATAGGGTTATTAATCATTATACCACTTCAAGGAGAGCGGGAAATAGCTGATTTTGGCTTGTTTAAAATGTAACCTAATACCTCTACTACTCTACATAGACACATGATTAATGATTTTCCTGTAGACTTGAGCGGTAAACCAGCTGTGTACGGGGCAGCAAATAATCGACCACTGGCCGCCATCGTGTATGGCAGAGACAGTTACATCCACTAACATGACATACACTGCGTCTTACGGTTTAGGTATTTAACTTTAAGATTTGTCATTGCGCTCACGAGATGGTTAACCCACAAGGCAGGGATTCACCCAGTGTCAAATCAACCAGTTACGGGACACAAATTTGTCCACAGAATCTTGTGAATTCACATACGGAAACCGGTGATTTGAACCAGTTGAAATACGTGAATTTACGTGTTCTGAACCAGTTATACGGCACATGTCTGGACACAAATTTGTCCACAGAATCTCGTGAATTCAAGTACGGAAACAAGTGATTTAAACCAGTTGAAATACGTGCATTTACGTGTTCTGAACGTAATATCGCTACGGCGTTGCTACGTACTGGAACAACGTAGTTGGAGTACGTGGACACGACGTAATATCGCTACCTCGTTGCTACGTACTGGCACAACGTAGTTGGAGTACGTGGATACGACGTAATATCGCTACGTCGTTGCTACGTACTGGCACAACGTAGTTCGAGTACGTGTACACGACGTATTATCGCTACGTCGCTGCTACGTACTGGCACAACGTAGTTGGAGTACGTGGACACGACGTAATATCGTTACGTCGTTGCTACGTACTGGCACAACGTAGTTGGAGTACGTGTGCACGACGTATTGTCGCTACGTCGTTGCTACGTACTGGCACAACGTAGTTGGATTACGTGGACACGACGTAATGTCGCTACGTCGTTGCTACGTACTGGCACAACGTAGTTGGAGTACGTGGACACGACGTAATGTCGCTACGTCGTTGCTACGTACTGGCACAACGTAGTTGGAGTACGTGGACACGACGTAATTTCGCTACGTCGTTGCTACGTACTGGCACAACGTAGTTGGAGTACGTGTACACGACGTATTGTCGCTACGTCGTTGCTACGTACTGGCACAACGTAGTTGGAGTACGTGTACACGACGCATTGTCGCTACGTCGTTGCTACGTACTGGCACAACGTAGTTGGAGTACGTGGACACGACGTAATGTCGCTACGTCGTTGCTACGTACTGGCACAACGTAGTTGGAGTACGTGGACACGACGTAATGTCGCTACGTCGTTGCTACGTACTGGCACAACGTAGTTGGAGTACGTGGACACGACGTAATGTCGCTACGTCGTTGCTACGTACTGGCACAACGTAGTTGGAGTACGTGTACACGACGTAATTTCGCTACGTCGTTGCTACGTACTGGCACAACGTAGTTGGAGTACGTGGACACGACGTAATGTCGCTACGTCGTTGCTACGTACTGGCACAACGTAGTTGGAGTACGTGGACACGACGTAATTTCGCTACGTCGTTGCTACGTACTGGCACAACGTAGTTGGAGTACGTGTACACGACGCATTGTCGCTACGTCGTTGCTACGTACTGGCACAACGTAGTTGGAGTACGTGGACACGACGCAATGTCGCTACGTCGTTGCTACGTACTGGCAGAACGTTGTTGGAGTACGTGGACACGACGCAATGTCGCTACGTCGTTGCTACGTACTGGCACAACGTAGTTGGAGTACGTGGACACGACGTAATGTCGCTACGTCGTTGCTACGTACTGGCACAACGTAGTTGGAGTGCGTGGACACGACGTAATATCGCTACGTCGTTGCTACGTACTGGCACAACGTAGTTGGAGTACGTGGACACGACGTAATATCGCTACGTCGTTGCAACGTGCTAGCACAACGTATTTGGAGTACGTTGACACGACGTAATATCGTTACGTCTTCGCTACATACTGGCACAACGTAGTTGCAGTACGTGGATACGACGTAAGTAGAACGTAATACCGTTACGTTGTTGTTACGTATTGTCACAACGTAGATAGACTACGTTGACACAACGTTAATAAAACGTAATTCCTGACGTTACCAAACCATTACCTTTATACAACGTTGTATATACGTAGTGTGTTTGCTGGGCTGTCTCCTTCGCTCCTGTCTCCCCCACTTCCCACTCCTTTGCTCTTGTCTCTCCCACTCCCCTCTCCTTCACTCCGGTTGTTTTCCCTCCCGTCTCCCCCACTCCCTTCTCCTTCCCTCCTGTCTCCCCTACTCCCCTCTCCTTCACTCCCGTTGTCTTCCCTCCCGTTCCTTTCCTTCCCATCTCCTTACGTCCCGTCTCCTTACGTCCTGTCTCCCTACGACCTGTCACCTTCCCTCCTCTCAGCTTCCTCCCAGGCTGCGGTGAGCTCTCCCTAGCATCTCTTGTGTCTTTCCCCACTTTATCATCTACTGTTCCCCCACCGGAACTACTGGCACAACCCCCCTGTTCCCTTCCCACCATTGCCACGAGCAGCCTCAGCTCTTCCAACTCCACCTCTAGTTCCTTCATCTTCGTACATCCCCTACACTCAAAACTAAAACTATCTGCCTGGACCTCAGCCCAGGACTTCTCGCACCCAGACTTGACGAAGTCCACCCAGTTACTGCAACTGCCACAAATTAAGTGCCTTGTAGCCTTTAACTGCCGTTTGCACGGCGCCATCATACAATTTAGTTTTAATTAGTTTGCTACGTTAGCCTTGAATAAGGCTGTTTTTGTGATCAAAAGAACACTTTAGTCTAATATACTTGCTAACTGTGTCTTCTATTAACCTCGCATGAGAAAAAAAAACCTGCCACCTAGCGAATACGGAGAACACTGTGTAACAAAACAACGAAGTCAGTGTGTACTAATTTACGCTAAAATCCTGCTGTTAATTCCTTTTTACCGAAAACGTTTACTACCACTATGTCAGATATTACCTTATGTATGTAATTTAAGTAAATAAATCACTTTATCTTATATATATATTAGCCAATGTAAACGATAGCTCGATGCACGGGTTGAATTCACGACCTGTAAACAAACTCCCTTTTATCGCTCGTTGAGTTTGAATCCGCGAAAAAATACTACCTCTGTTAACAAAAACGGTTTCTTAATATATGTCTACAAGAAGTTGGTGAACAATATATGTATAATACTAATACTTATTCTAACCAATATTCCAATGTTACTGACTATTCACTATGCTATCTCAATTTTCGAATAGTAAACAACCCTATTAACGCTCGCTGAATTCCCTGACAGAATCCGAAACTAACTTACTCTAAAATACTATTTTACCAATGGATTAAAATAAATACACAACCATTGTAAATTTTATAACATTTGCAGAATTGCACCATTCTGAAAATTTATTACTGCTCCAGACTCCATGCTTACTGCTCCATGCTTACTGCTCCACTTGTCAGCTCAACATCATATATCATTTTAATTGGGATACATTAAGCTTTAAAATGGTATATGGTGTGGGTGGGTGGAGGGGGGGCATTTAAACTCCTAAAATATAGCACTTTTTGGAAAATTGCTGCTTGCCTATATTGCTCTTTGTATGTTAAAATTATTTTGCTTTTTGTCGGTCATTCTCCAAATAGCGTACCCTTTTTCTCTTTCCCTCAAAAAAAAAAATTGCTAAAGTTGTTCCCATCAACAAAAAAGATGATAATCATAATTTCAACAACTACAGACCAATATCTCTTTTGCCGTGCATATCTATTCTTTGTAAAAATATTTTATATTCAATTATTCCACTATTTCACTCTTAATAAGCTCCTCCACCAAAATCAGTATGGTTTCAGAGCTGAATATTCTACTGAACTGGCAATATCTGAATTAGTTGACAGCATATACTTAAATCTTGACAAAAAAGGTTTACCATTGGCAATATATCTAGATCTGTCAAAGGCTTTTGATGCAATCAATCATACAATCTTTGTCAACAAACGAAATTGTGGCATAAAAAATACAGAACTAGAATGGTTTAAAAGCTATCTAATGCACAGACAGCAATACGTGGAATTCAACCACATAAAATCACCTTTAGAAACGATTACTACTGGAGTCCCCCAAGGTTCAATTCTAGGGCCATTATTATTCCTAATATACATCAGTGATCTGGCAACAGAAGCACCAATTTCTGTCCAAGCATGTATGCAGATGATACCACCTTGCTGAACACGTTAAATAAATTTACAAATGATCAAACGAATGAATTGGCTACACCCAACAACATAAATTCAGAATTGACTAAAATAACAGACTTGCTAGCAGTAAATAAACTGTACCTGAATGCTGCAAAAACAAAAATGATGATTTTTCACTGTAAACAGAAAAACATACATACATACAGTTTAAATTTCTTGGAGTCATAATTGACTCCAACTTAGCTCTTCAAAACTTCATAGCCAACAAACTATTAAGGATATGTGGAATTCTCTCTAGATTAAAACACTACATACCAATACACATCCTAAAGATAATATATTCTTCACTATTTATGTCACACCTACGCTATGGTATATCAGCATGGGGCGGACAAATATACAAACGAATAAACAAACTACAAAAACAAGCAATTAGATCTATATTAAAAAGTAAATATAATTCACACAGTACACCTTTAATCAAAGAACTAGAACTATTAAAAGCAGATGACCTCTTTAAGCTGTCATGCATGATATTTTTTTACAGATACAAAAATAGAACCGTTCCAGAATATTTTAAAGACATGTTCACTGGTAATGAAAATGTATCATCTAGACCAAAAAGACAAAGAAAAGCACCCCAGCCCTTTACAATAATAATTTTCCCCAAAACCATGATTTTAACATCCAAATTAAACAAACTACTACAATATACTGCTGCCTTTGTATCAGACATACAATACCACAATTACTTCAAGAAAACTTTCTTCCACAAATTGCCATGAAGAAGATTAATACCCATTCCTATCAAGGCTTTGTGAATTACTCCAAATTATATATCATAAGTAAATATGACTCGGAATGTAATATTAATAACTTCTACATCTACAAAAAGAATATGCCAGCTGAAGCCTAGAAACGTATGGTATGCCTTCGTCATCATTATCATGATAAACTGCATTAATTAATAATTCATAACTGTAATATAATATAATACTGAATATTCATTCAGTAATACTACCACTACCCTGTATACTATCAAAACAGTTGGTATTTGAGTTCTTCACAATACAATTTGTAAATGATCAGTTTGGAACTAATGTATTATTTTTACTGTCTAAATTTTAATTGTACTTTACAAGTATAATGTATTTATCTTTTTTTTTTCTTATTTAACTCTGTAATTACTATATGAAAATAATTATAATTTTATTCGATCCACATTCTATTTACATTTATACACACGTTAAAAAAATTGTATTCACCTTATTTGCAAAAAGTTAGCAACTCCACATCTGTTTATATTTGCACTGTATGTAGTTGTGTTAGTACTATTAGCACTGTTATATTTGTTGGCAAAGTTAGCAACTCCACATCTGTTTATATTTGCACTGTATATAGTTGTGTTAGTACTATTAGCACTGTTATATTTGTTGGCAAAGTTAGCAACTCCACATCTGTTTATATTTGCACTGTATATAGTTGTGTTAGTACTATTAGCACTGTTATATTTGTTGGCAAAGTTAGCAACTCCACATCTGTTTATATTTGCACTGTATATAGTTGTGTTAGTACTATTAGCACTGTTATATTTGTTGGCAAAGTTAGCAACTCCACATCTGTTTATATATTCACTGTATGTAGTCGTGTTAGTACTATTAGCACTGTTATATTTGTTGGCAAAGTTAGCAACTCCACATCTGTTTATATTTGCACTGTATGTAGTTGTGTTAGTACTATTAGCACTGTTATATTTGTTGGCAAAGTTAGCAACTCCACATCTGTTTATATATTCACTGTATGTAGTTGTGTTAGTACTATTAGCACTGTTATATTTGTTGGCAAAGTTAGCAACTCCACATCTGTTTATATTTGCACTGTATATAGTTGTGTTAGTACTATTAGCACTGTTATATTTGTTGGCAAAGTTAGCAACTCCACATCTGTTTATATTTGCACTGTATATAGTTGTGTTAGTACTATTAGCACTGTTATATTTGTTGGCAAAGTTAGCAACTCCACATCTGTTTATATATTCACTGTATGTAGTCGTGTTAGTACTATTAGCACTGTTATATTTGTTGGCAAAGTTAGCAACTCCACATCTGTTTATATTTGCACTGTATGTAGTTGTGTTAGTACTATTAGCACTGTTATATTTGTTGGCAAAGTTAGCAACTCCACATCTGTTTATATTTGCACTGTATGTAGTTGTGTTAGTACTATTAGCACTGTTATATTTGTTGGCAAAGTTAGCAACTCCACATCTGTTTATATTTGCACTGTATATAGTTGTGTTAGTACTATTAGCACTGTTATATTTGTTGGCAAAGTTAGCAACTCCACATCTGTTTATATTTGCACTGTATATAGTTGTGTTAGTACTATTAGCACTGTTATATTTGTTGGCAAAGTTAGCAACTCCACATCTGTTTATATTTGCACTGTATATAGTTGTGTTAGTACTATTAGCACTGTTATATTTGTTGGCAAAGTTAGCAACTCCACATCTGTTTATATATTCACTGTATGTAGTTGTGTTAGTACTATTAGCACTGTTATATTTGTTGGCAAAGTTAGCAACTCCACATCTGTTTATATTTGCACTGTATATAGTTGTGTTAGTACTATTAGCACTGTTATATTTGTTGGCAAAGTTAGCAACTCCACATCTGTTTATATTTGCACTGTATGTAGTTGTGTTAGTACTATTAGCACTGTTATATTTGTTGGCAAAGTTAGCAACTCCACATCTGTTTATATTTGCACTGTATATAGTTGTGTTAGTACTATTAGCACTGCTATATTTGTTGGCAAAGTTAGCAACTCCACATCTGTTTATATTTGCACTGTATATAGTTGTGTTAGTACTATCAGCACTGTTATATTTGTTGGCAAAGTTAGCAACTCCACATCTGTTTATATTTGCACTGTATGTAGTTGTGTTAGTACTATTAGCACTGTTATATTTGTTGGCAAAGTTAGCAACTCCACATCTGTTTATATTTGCACTGTATGTAGTTGTGTTAGTACTATTAGCACTGTTATATTTGTTGGCAAAGTTAGCAACTCCACATCTGTTTATATATTCTCTGTATGTAGTTGTGTTAGTACTATTAGCACTGTTATATTTGTTGGCAAAGTTAGCAACTCCACATCTGTTTATACTTGCACTGTATATAGTTGTGTTAGTACTATTAGCACTGTTATATTTGTTGGCAAAGTTAGCAACTCCACATCTGTTTATATTTGCACTGTATGTAGTTGTGTTAGTACTATTAGCACTGTTATATTTGTTGGCAAAGTTAGCAACTCCACATCTGTTTATATATGCACTGTATATAGTTGTGTTAGTACTATTAGCACTGTTATATTTGTTGGCAAAGTTAGCAACTCCACATCTGTTTATATTTGCACTGTATGTAGTTGTGTTAGTACTATTAGCACTGTTATATTTGTTGGCAAAGTTAGCAACTCCACATCTGTTTATATATTCTCTGTATGTAGTTGTGTTAGTACTATTAGCACTGTTATATTTGTTGGCAAAGTTAGCAACTCCACATCTGTTTATACTTGCACTGTATATAGTTGTGTTAGTACTATTAGCACTGTTATATTTGTTGGCAAAGTTAGCAACTCCACATCTGTTTATATTTGCACTGTATATAGTTGTGTTAGTACTATTAGCACTGTTATATTTGTTGGCAAAGTTAGCAACTCCACATCTGTTTATATTTGCACTGTATATAGTTGTGTTAGTACTATTAGCACTGTTATATTTGTTGGCAAAGTTAGCAACTCCACATCTGTTTATATTTGCGCTGTATATATTTGTGTTAGTACTATTAGCACTTTAGCACTGTTATATTTGTTGGCAAAGTTAGCAACTCCACATCTGTTTATATTTGCACTGTATGTAGTTGTGTTAGTACTATTAGCACTGTTATATTTGTTGGCAAAGTTAGCAACTCCACATCTGTTTATATTTGCACTGTATATAGTTGTGTTAGTACTATTAGCACTGTTATATTTGTTGGCAAAGTTAACAACTCCACATCTGTTTATATTTGCACTGTATATAGTTGTGTTAGTACTATTAGCACTGTTATATTTGTTGGCAAAGTTAGCAACTCCACATCTGTTTATATTTGCACTGTATATAGTTGTGTTAGTACTATTAGCACTGTTATATTTGTTGGCAAAGTTAGCAACTCCACATCTGTTTATATTTGCACTGTATATAGTTGTGTTAGTACTATTAGCACTGTTATATTTGTTGGCAAAGTTAGCAACTCCACATCTGTTTATATATTCACTGTATGTAGTCGTGTTAGTACTATTAGCACTGTTATATTTGTTGGCAAAGTTAGCAACTCCACATCTGTTTATATTTGCACTGTATGTAGTTGTGTTAGTACTATAAGCACTGTTATATTTGTTGGCAAAGTTAGCAACTCCACATCTGTTTATATTTGCACTGTATGTAGTTGTGTTAGTACTATTAGCACTGTTATATTTGTTGGCAAAGTTAGCAACTCCACATCTGTTTATATATTCACTGTATGTAGTTGTGTTAGTACTATTAGCACTGTTATATTTGTTGGCAAAGTTAGCAACTCCACATCTGTTTATATTTGCACTGTATATAGTTGTGTTAGTACTATTAGCACTGTTATATTTGTTGGCAAAGTTAGCAACTCCACATCTGTTTATATTTGCACTGTATGTAGTTGTGTTAGTACTATTAGCACTGTTATATTTGTTGGCAAAGTTAGCAACTCCACATCTGTTTATATTTGCACTGTATATAGTTGTGTTAGTACTATTAGCACTGTTATATTTGTTGGCAAAGTTAGCAACTCCACATCTGTTTATATTTGCACTGTATATAGTTGTGTTAGTACTATTAGCACTGTTATATTTGTTGGCAAAGTTAGCAACTCCACATCTGTTTATATTTGCACTGTATGTAGTTGTGTTAGTACTATTAGCACTGTTATATTTGTTGGCAAAGTTAGCAACTCCACATCTGTTTATATATTCACTGTATGTAGTCGTGTTAGTACTATTAGCACTGTTATATTTGTTGGCAAAGTTAGCAACTCCACATCTGTTTATATTTGCCCTGTATGTAGTCGTGTTAGTACTATTAGCACTGTTATATTTGTTGGCAAAGTTAGCAACTCCACATCTGTTTATATATTCTCTGTATGTAGTTGTGTTAGTACTATTAGCACTGTTATATTTGTTGGCAAAGTTAGCAACTCCACATCTGTTTATACTTGCACTGTATATAGTTGTGTTAGTACTATTAGCACTGTTATATTTGTTGGCAAAGTTAGCAACTCCACATCTGTTTATATTTGCACTGTATGTAGTTGTGTCAGTACTATTAGCACTGTTATATTTGTTGGCAAAGTTAGCAACTCCACATCTGTTTATATATGCACTGTATATAGTTGTGTTAGTACTATTAGCACTGTTATATTTGTTGGCAAAGTTAGCAACTCCACATCTGTTTATATATTCTCTGTATGTAGTCGTGTTAGTACTATTAGCACTGTTATATTTGTTGGCAAAGTTAGCAACTCCACATCTGTTTATATTTGCACTGTATGTAGTTGTGTTAGTACTATTAGCACTGTTATATTTGTTGGCAAAGTTAGCAACTCCACATCTGTTTATATATTCTCTGTATGTAGTTGTGTTAGTACTATTAGCACTGTTATATTTGTTGGCAAAGTTAGCAACTCCACATCTGTTTATACTTGCACTGTATATAGTTGTGTTAGTACTATTAGCACTGTTATATTTGTTGGCAAAGTTAGCAACTCCACATCTGTTTATATTTGCACTGTTTATAGTTGTGTTAGTACTATTAGCACTGTTATATTTGTTGGCAAAGTTAGCAACTCCACATCTGTTTATATTTGCACTGTATATAGTTGTGTTAGTACTATTAGCACTGTTATATTTGTTGGCAAAGTTAGCAACTCCACATCTGTTTATATTTGCGCTGTATATATTTGTGTTAGTACTATTAGCACTTTAGCACTGTTATATTTGTTGGCAAAGTTAGCAACTCCACATCTGTTTATATTTGCACTGTATGTAGTTGTGTTAGTACTATTAGCACTGTTATATTTGTTGGCAAAGTTAGCAACTCCACATCTGTTTATATTTGCACTGTATATAGTTGTGTTAGTACTATTAGCACTGTTATATTTGTTGGCAAAGTTAGCAACTCCACATCTGTTTATATTTGCACTGTATATAGTTGTGTTAGTACTATTAGCACTGTTATATTTGTTGGCAAAGTTAGCAACTCCACATCTGTTTATATTTGCACTGTATATAGTTGTGTTAGTACTATTAGCACTGTTATATTTGTTGGCAAAGTTAGCAACTCCACATCTGTTTATATATTCACTGTATGTAGTCGTGTTAGTACTATTAGCACTGTTATATTTGTTGGCAAAGTTAGCAACTCCACATCTGTTTATATTTGCACTGTATGTAGTTGTGTTAGTACTATTAGCACTGTTATATTTGTTGGCAAAGTTAACAACTCCACATCTGTTTATATTTGCACTGTATATAGTTGTGTTAGTACTATTAGCACTGTTATATTTGTTGGCAAAGTTAGCAACTCCACATCTGTTTATATTTGCACTGTATGTAGTTGTGTTAGTACTATTAGCACTGTTATATTTGTTGGCAAAGTTAGCAACTCCACATCTGTTTATATTTGCACTGTATGTAGTTGTGTTAGTACTATTAGCACTGTTATATTTGTTGGCAAAGTTAGCAACTCCACATCTGTTTATATATTCTCTGTATGTAGTTGTGTTAGTACTATTAGCACTGTTATATTTGTTGGCAAAGTTAGCAACTCCACATCTGTTTATACTTGCACTGTATATAGTTGTGTTAGTACTATTAGCACTGTTATATTTGTTGGCAAAGTTAGCAACTCCACATCTGTTTATATTTGCACTGTATGTAGTTGTGTTAGTACTATTAGCACTGTTATATTTGTTGGCAAAGTTAGCAACTCCACATCTGTTTATATATGCACTGTATATAGTTGTGTTAGTACTATTAGCACTGTTATATTTGTTGGCAAATTTAGCAACTCCACATCTGTTTATACTTGCACTGTATATAGTTGTGTTAGTACTATTAGCACTGTTATATTTGTTGGCAAAGTTAGCAACTCCACATCTGTTTATATTTGCACTGTATATAGTTGTGTTAGTACTATTAGCACTGTTATATTTGTTGGCAAAGTTAGCAACTCCACATCTGTTTATATTTGCACTGTATATAGTTGTGTTAGTACTATTAGCACTGTTATATTTGTTGGCAAAGTTAGCAACTCCACATCTGTTTATATTTGCGCTGTATATAGTTGTGTTAGTACTATTAGCACTTTAGCACTGTTATATTTGTTGGCAAAGTTAGCAACTCCACATCTGTTTATATTTGCACTGTATATAGTTGTGTTAGTACTATTAGCACTGTTATATTTGTTGGCAAAGTTAGCAACTCCACATCTGTTTATATTTGCACTGTATATAGTTGTGTTAGTACTATCAGCACTGTTATATTTGTTGGCAAAGTTAGCAACTCCACATCTGTTTATATTTGCACTGTATATAGTTGTGTTAGTACTATTAGCACTGTTATATTTGTTGGCAAAGTTAGCAACTCCACATCTGTTTATATTTGCACTGTATATAGTTGTGTTAGTACTATTAGCACTGTTATATTTGTTGGCAAAGTTAGCAACTCCACATCTGTTTATATATTCACTGTATGTAGTCGTGTTAGTACTATTAGCACTATTATATTTGTTGGCAAAGTTAGCAACTCCACATCTGTTTATATTTGCACTGTATATAGTTGTGTTAGTACTATTAGCACTGTTATATTTGTTTGCAAAGTTAGCAACTCCACATCTGTTTATATTTGCACTGTATGTAGTTGTGTTAGTACTATTTGCACTGTTATATTTGTTGGCAAAGTTAGCAACTCCACATCTGTTTATACTTGCACTGTATATAGTTGTGTTAGTACTATTAGCACTGTTATATTTGTTGGCAAAGTTAGCAACTCCACATCTGTTTATATTTGCACTGTATATAGTTGTGTTAGTACTATTAGCACTGTTATATTTGTTGGCAAAGTTAGCAACTCCACATCTGTTTATATTTGCACTGTATATAGTTGTGTTAGTACTATTAGCACTGTTATATTTGTTGGCAAAGTTAGCAACTCCACATCTGTTTATATTTGCACTGTATATAGTTGTGTTAGTACTATTAGCACTTTAGCACTGTTATATTTGTTGGCAAAGTTAGCAACTCCACATCTGTTTATACTTGCACTGTATATAGTTGTGTTAGTACTATTAGCACTGTTATATTTGTTGGCAAAGTTAGCAACTCCACATCTGTTTATATTTGCACTGTATATAGTTGTGTTAGTACTGTTAGCACTGTTATATTTGTTGGCAAAGTTAGCAACTCCACATCTGTTTATATTTGCGCTGTATATATTTGTGTTAGTACTATTAGCACTTTAGCACTGTTATATTTGTTGGCAAAGTTAGCAACTCCACATCTGTTTATATTTGCACTGTATGTAGTTGTGTTAGTACTATTAGCACTGTTATATTTGTTGGCAAAGTTAGCAACTCCACATCTGTTTATATTTGCACTGTATATAGTTGTGTTAGTACTATTAGCACTGTTATATTTGTTGGCAAAGTTAGCAACTCCACATCTGTTTATATTTGCACTGTATATAGTTGTGTTAGTACTATTAGCACTGTTATATTTGTTGGCAAAGTTAGCAACTCCACATCTGTTTATATTTGCACTGTATATAGTTGTGTTAGTACTATTAGCACTGTTATATTTGTTGGCAAAGTTAGCAACTCCACATCTGTTTATATATTCACTGTATGTAGTCGTGTTAGTACTATTAGCACTGTTATATTTGTTGGCAAAGTTAGCAACTCCACATCTGTTTATATTTGCACTGTATGTAGTTGTGTTAGTACTATTAGCACTGTTATATTTGTTGGCAAAGTTAACAACTCCACATCTGTTTATATTTGCACTGTATATAGTTGTGTTAGTACTATTAGCACTGTTATATTTGTTGGCAAAGTTAGCAACTCCACATCTGTTTATATTTGCACTGTATGTAGTTGTGTTAGTACTATTAGCACTGTTATATTTGTTGGCAAAGTTAGCAACTCCACATCTGTTTATATTTGCACTGTATATAGTTGTGTTAATACTATCAGCACTGTTATATTTGTTGGCAAAGTTAGCAACTCCACATCTGTTTATATTTGCACTGTATATAGTTGTGTTAGTACTATTAGCACTGTTATATTTGTTGGCAAAGTTAGCAACTCCACATCTGTTTATATATTCACTGTATGTAGTCGTGTTAGTACTATTAGCACTATTATATTTGTTGGCAAAGTTAGCAACTCCACATCTGTTTATATTTGCACTGTATATAGTTGTGTTAGTACTATTAGCACTGTTATATTTGTTTGCAAAGTTAGCAACTCCACATCTGTTTATATTTGCACTGTATGTAGTTGTGTTAGTACTATTTGCACTGTTATATTTGTTGGCAAAGTTAGCAACTCCACATCTGTTTATACTTGCACTGTATATAGTTGTGTTAGTACTATTAGCACTGTTATATTTGTTGGCAAAGTTAGCAACTCCACATCTGTTTATATTTGCACTGTATATAGTTGTGTTAGTACTATTAGCACTGTTATATTTGTTGGCAAAGTTAGCAACTCCACATCTGTTTATATTTGCACTGTATATAGTTGTGTTAGTACTATTAGCACTGTTATATTTGTTGGCAAAGTTAGCAACTCCACATCTGTTTATATTTGCACTGTATATAGTTGTGTTAGTACTATTAGCACTTTAGCACTGTTATATTTGTTGGCAAAGTTAGCAACTCCACATCTGTTTATATTTGCACTGTATATAGTTGTGTTAGTACTATTAGCACTGTTATATTTGTTGGCAAAGTTAGCAACTCCACATCTGTTTATATTTGCACTGTATATAGTTGTGTTAGTACTATTAGCACTGTTATATTTGTTGGCAAAGTTAGCAACTCCACATCTGTTTATATTTGCACTGTATATAGTTGTGTTAGTACTATTAGCACTGTTATATTTGTTGGCAAAGTTAGCAACTCCACATCTGTTTATATATTCACTGTATGTAGTTGTGTTTGTATTATTAGCACTGTTATATTTGTTGGCAAAGTTAGCAACTCCACATCTGTTTATATTTGCACTGTATATAGTTGTGTTAGTACTATTAGCACTGTTATATTTGTTGGCAAAGTTAGCAACTCCACATCTGTTTATATTTGCACTGTATATAGTTGTGTTAGTACTATTAGCACTGTTATATTTGTTGGCAAAGTTAGCAACTCCACATTTGTTTATATTTGCACTGTATATAGTTGTGTTAGTACTATTAGCACTGTTATATTTGTTGGCAAAGTTAGCAACTCCACATCTGTTTATATTTGCACTGTATATAGTTGTGTTAGTACTATTAGCACTGTTATATTTGTTGGCAAAGTTAGCAACTCCACATCTGTTTATATTTGCACTGTATGTAGTTGTGTTAGCACGATTAGCACTGTTATATTTGTTGGCAAAGTTAGCAACTCCACATCTGTTTATATATTCACTGTATGTAGTTGTGTTAGTACTATTAGCACTGTTATATTTGTTGGCAAAGTTAGCAACTCCACATTTGTTTATATTTGCACTGTATGTAGTTGTGTTAGTACTATTAGCACTGTTATATTTGTTGGCAAAGTTAGCAACTCCACATCTGTTTATATATTCTCTGTATGTAGTTGTGTTAGTACTATTAGCACTGTTATGTTTGTTGGCAAAGTTAGCAACTCCACATCTGTTTATATTTGCAATGTATATAGTTGTGTTAGTACTATTAGCACTGTTATATTTGTTGGCAAAGTTAGCAACTCCACATCTGTTTATATTTTCACTGTATATAGTTGTGTTAGTACTATTAGCACTGTTATATTTGTTGGCAAAGTTAGCAACTCCACATCTGTTTATATTTGCACTGTATATAGTTGTGTTAGTACTATTAGCACTGTTATATTTGTTGGCAAAGTTAGCAACTCCACATCTGTTTATATTTGACTGTATATAGTTGTGTTAGTACTATTAGCACTGTTATATTTGTTGGCAAAGTTAGCAACTCCACATCTGTTTATATTTGCACTATATGTAGTTGTGTTAGTACTATTAGCACTGTTATATTTGTTGGCAAAGTTAGCAACTCCACATCTGTTTATATTTGCACTGTATATAGTTGTGTTAGTACTATTAGCACTGTTATATTTGTTGGCAAAGTTAGCAACTCCACATCTGTTTATATTTGCACTATATGTAGTTGTGTTAGTACTATTAGCACTGTTATATTTGTTGGCAAAGTTAGCAACTCCACATCTGTTTATACTTGCACTGTATATAGTTGTGTTAGTACTATTAGCACTGTTATATTTGTTGGCAAAGTTAGCAACTCCACATCTGTTTATATTTGCACTGTATATAGTTGTGTTAGTACTATTAGCACTGTTATATTTGTTGGCAAAGTTAGCAACTCCACATCTGTTTATATATTCACTGTATGTACACTCTAGCCAAGCAGCACTAGTAATGATTACTGCACGATATGTAGTCATAGGGAGGCTTGTATGATAGTGATCTCTCAGGTTTTAGTGCAGGCCTCCCGGGATCACCAAAACTATGTAAAATATGTACAAACTGTTATTTGGCTCTGTATGTATGATCTAAAACAAATAAACTTCACTTATAAAATAAGAGACAAAATTAAGAACATATTCTCACCTCAATTTGACTTCTCGTGTATGACGGAGTTCCTGCCAACACAACTGGCTGATGATTGACAAGGATCAGAAATGTTCCAAATGTTACGGAAGCTCCAAAATTATGCAGGAAAAAAAACACCAGTGACCAAAACATCAAAGTCACTGATTCCCAACAAAATATCTGTTCAGTAATTCAAAATAACTTGTAGAGTTCTGGATGATCAAAGAATTTAATTTAAAGCAGCTAATAGCAGTGAAGTTGATCTTTCTGTGTGCATAGATGTTTAAACACTTCCTGATTGAAGTTGTTGATATTTGATATGTTAGCAATGATTAATGGTAGTTTATTCCAGTCACGTATTGTTTGTGGGAAGAAAGCTTGCTTATGGCAATTGACTATGTTCCCATTACAGGAAGCATTTGTTTTATTTTTTGTTACATACCAAAGCTTTTGTGGGTGAAAGATGACAAGTCGACCCATAGACAAGTAACACCAGTGACATTTTGATGGTTTCGATCCAAACTGATGAAAAGTTTGATCTTATATATTATTAAAAAGTGTCAGTTTGTATGAAACGAATCTAACGTGAAGTATCCCACCAGACAAAAATGCATATAGATACATGATCTAATGGAAAAACAGCAAAGACAAAAAGTATGCTATTTGGAGAATGACCCATATCACAAAGTGAATATCGTGGCCCATTTCTAGAAGCCAGGTAGTTTTCACATTGTTACTAAAAATTGAGATATCGAGCAATTGGTGAGATTCACTTCCAGGCAGACGTTGAATCCATCTGTACAGGTGAATCTATTTCTGTAAACAACAAGACCAAGGGGGTACTGAGTCATGTGTTATCTATTTAACTGCTGTTTATCACTCTTGAGACTACCCCCAGTGTAACATCTTTAAGAAACACACTGACCTAGCATCCTAGACATACTGTATTTACACTGCAGTATTGGTAATGGTGAATCGTCATAAAAGTCTCCTATTCTAATTGATTCCATTTGGCAATTCTAAAATTACCTACACTCTTAATGTAATATTCATGCATAATATTAATTATTTTTATATGTATTATTTTTGTCAATTTGTAATGTTTATAATACTTGCTGTACTTCTCTCTGCATACATTGCTCTCTTTGTACTTGCAATGTCAATACATGTATGGTTTGTAACAGTGTACTTAGTATACAAGTCTGATCAATGTCTCATAGTGTATGTTGTACCAAATAACTATGTTTGTGTTCATTTCTACATGTTGCTGTACAAAGTTGTTTTCATAGCCTTATCAGATGGCAATGCTGATCTGTTTCAGCCCATCATAACATTAGAGATGCCATACCTGGATTTTCAAAATATACAGTAAGTTCTTTGTAATATTGTTGTATACTGGTATGCTTGTCAAATACTTTTTTGTAAATTATATATATATATATATATATATATATATATATATATATATATATATATATATATATATATATATATACATATATATGTTGCAATTAAACTGTGTAATTGGTCATTTTGCGAAATGCCTGAAAACTTCTTTCAGTAATTTCATGAATTGCCTGGATTCTAGGTGCAGTCATTTCATGAAATGACTGAAATGTCAATTATAATTGGTTTTCATTGTGTATCTTAGATATACAAAATTGTTGTGGAGTAAATATAAAACACAACAACATTATCCATATAACTTTAATTATATAACTACATCTTATATATATATATATATATATATATATATATATATATATATATACAGGTCTGGAATAATTATTACATTTTTTTATCCTACCCAATGTGCATGTTAATTTCATACCATTCATTTAAACATGGATGAGAGCATAATATTCAACCAGTTCATTATTACTAAACAGTTACTACTCACTAATCAACATAACATACATTTTATACATACTAGTACATCTACATGCAATTACATATAATGAAGCAGTACATATGAACAATTGCACCAGTCTTTATATATGTTAAGATATCCATTTTATTCTCATAAAATATTCTCATAATAATTATGTGATATGCAACCCAGTATCTCAACAAGCATGTCTATTTCATAATATTATACATCAAAATATGGATGAATGAGAGCAAAGATTTCATTCAAATCAGTTTTGTTACCAGTTAGTATCCAACAATTTTAATTTAAAACACTGCATATCCAAAGTATCCAGCTGAAGCATCACATTCTATGAGAAATCCATGTTGCCTATCTGATGTACGGTTCCACAAAAAACTTAAAAATACATAAAAATAATCATGAAAATTCAGGGATTTGACCAAAAATTTTAATATTGTTGTTAGTAATTCCCGAAATATATGTCATTATACATGTAGCTAAATATTAATTATATGTCTTACATAGGTGTTTCGAATAATAAAAACGTCATCGTGAAATATTGTACAAAACGGAGCAAAAATTACCCATTTATTGGAGACAGTACTCAGCATTTTCTAGTGGACCATGTGATAGGTATATTATGTTTTTCTTAGGAGTAGGATAAAATTAGGAAATGAAATTTAAACAATTTGATTAACGTAGGACTATCATTAACGTTTCTCCATAGTATTTAAAAAGCTATGTTACCTCCACTATGCATATAGTATATATATATACTATATGCATAGTGGAGGTAACATAGCTTTTTAAATTTTGTCTCTATATAACCTTTCCATAAAGTGTGTTTTTTTCTTAATTTTTTTACTGATTCCTTGTTTAGGGGTATTTTCCCTTTATGTCTGTTAATGTTACTCACAAGTCGATGAGGGATGAATTCATCCTGTATCTTTTTAATATATTCTTTAAAACCTAACCATTGATGGTTTATAGTGCTCGTGCCAAGTATCTCGCTCCAGTGTGTGTGGTCTAGTTTCGTCTTCATACTATTATAATCCCCTTGGTCGTAATAATATTTAAGTTGTATGATTTGCTATTTCTGCATAGCACCTAAATGTAATGATAAGGACAGAGTGATCACTCTTACCAAGTGTGCATAATTTGTATTTACAATGTTTTTTTGGTTAGATGACCTTTGTTGTCTTACTCCTCGTCCCTTCGACGTTTGAATCTTACAATTTTTCTGGCCCATGTGGGCCTCTCACCCTGTACAACCATTTCCCCTCATCAATCATATTATATATTATGCAATTCTCTGATTTGTTTGAAACAGAATTTTAGTGTAACTGTAAATGTGTTACCAAGTGACCTTATGTGTGGTCAGTTGGTAACAGCCAGAGAGCAGTAGACAATGTACAGACAGTCGCTAAGCCATTATTCAAACAACATGAAGACTTGTAAACAGAAAATGTTATGGTTTCAGAAAATATCTACTCATTGAAACAATGCAGAGTTAGCAAGCCTATTACTCTCTTTGTTGTGGTGGCGTATATGGCCTCCACACATTCATAACACACACACACACAAAAGATATGGCATGGGTTAATTTCATTGTTAATTTGTTAAATTAATTAATTAATAGTTAATTGAGTTAATTTAATTTAATTAATGAACTTTTCCAGAACGGGTTAATTTAATTTAGTCTGTATTGAGAAAAAATGAACCCCCCTGTGAAAACCTGGCTATGGGCCTGATAGCATAGTTGGCCAAAACGAGCTGCCAATTTTATTCTGCAGTATCAGCATGCTTACTCTGGCTGCTGATTTGTTCGTTATGCACTTCGATCATGCGCCATCTCCTCCCAGTGCCTCTTGTTGATATCAGCGGCGTGGAGGTGTCGCTTTGTGCAGTCCATGTAGCGTAAGTGTCGTCTTCCAACATTTTGCTTTGCCTGCCACAGCTCGCCGTACAGAACTGACTTAGGCAGTCGGTTGTAATTCATTGTTGGTCATCCGGTCTGACAACCTGATTCTGAGGATGGCTCGTAAGTGGCCTAGGTGTATCTGTGACAATCGCTGAATATGATGTCTATACAGCGTGTATGCCTCTGAACTGTACAGAAGATATGAGAGGATTATAGCACGGTAGACCTTGCATTTTGTTACAAGCTTGATGTTGTGTTTGTTCAATGATCGCTCGCATAGTCATCCGAACACGGCAGAGGGCGACTGAATTCAAGCCGACAGTTCTTTGTCAAGGCTGCCGTCATTTGTGATGGTGCTCCCAAAGTATTTAAAGGTGGTAGCGACATTAAGTGGCATACTATTGAGCAAGATGGTCGGTGCTGTGTATGGTGTCCTGTGATCAGGTTGATGCAAGATCTCAGTTTTTCGAACATTGATAGAGAGTCCCCAAGATGCAGAAGAGGTGGCAAACCTGTCAAGTATAGTTTTGCAGATCAACCTCAGAATATGACACAAAGCCTGTTTCATCAGTGCATAGAAGGTCCAGAACGCACAGTTGTCGTACATTCGTCTTCACTTTGAGGCAGGATTGAAAAGCCTTCCTATGGAGCATGTCGTTATGTGAATGCTTTTGGTGGTGTCAAGATTTGAAACTGAGCACTGCAGCTAAGAATGGAGTAAACAGTGTCGGCACTACAATGCAGCCTTATTTAACGTGACAGGAAATACATCTTTCGTCTCACCATCAATCATCACCTGTGCTTGCATGCCCTCGTGAAACGCCCGCAGCATCAATATGAACTTGTCAGGGTAGCCAAATTTCGAGAGAAGTCGCCAGAGACAAGGGCAACTGATCGAGTCAAACGCTTTTGAAAAATCAATGAATTTGTAAAATGGTTTGTTCTGTTCAGCTGCCTTCTCTTGCAGCTGTTGTAAGGTGAAGATCATGTTGATGAACAAAATCTGCACTGTGCTGGAAGGACATCATTTGCAACGACCATCAGTTGCTGGAGCAGAATTTTTGAAAAGATATTGTTTGCAATGGCCAGTAGCGAGATTCTGCAATAGTTGCCGCAGTCCTGCCGATCTCCTTTACATTTATAGATGTTCACAATTAGCGCATCTTTGAAGTCCTGCAGTAGTTCACCAGACTCCCAGTAGCATCTGCATCTATCGAGCAGATTACCAACGAGGATGTTACCTCCGTGTTTGTACACGCTGCTAAAAAAAATTAAAACAAGAAAATTTTTCTAGGAAGCCACATAACAAAATAATTTTTGTGATTTAAGAAATTTGTCACAAGAAAATTTTTCTTGGCTTAAAAAAATAGTTTATAAAATCGAGAAAAAGCTATAGAAATATTTTCTTATTTATCAAAGAAAATTTTTCTTATCTAAGAAATGTTTTTTTCTGAAATAAGAAAAGCGTTTTCTTAAATCAAGACAAAAACCAAGAAAATATTTCTTAAATTATTTTCTAGGGAGCCACACAAGAAAATTTGTAAATTAAGAAATGTTTTCTTACATTTAACAAGAACATTTTTCTTGTAGTCATTTCTGATGTTTCACGTTAGTAAGAATTTTTTTCTGAAAACAAAAACCTCTTGAAAGACTTTCTTGGAATAAAAAACATTTTCTCATTTAAATATTTTTCTTATAAAAAGAAAAACTACTGATTACTGCAAGTCAGCAATAATTTCTGAAAATAAGACAATTTTCTTACCACAAAATGCAAATTGAGATGAAGAGTATCATTTATCAAGAAACATACTATCGTGAAATGACAAAAGGGAGCAAGTAATATTTTTGCCATCACAATGATGGAACTATCACAATGATGGGACCAAAAGCCATATTTTAACATAAGTAAACTTTTTTAGAAGATACAGTTAGTGAACTTCCTAATATGTGAAAGCCAAGGATTTCATCCATAGATTTATTTTATTACAAATTAGCTTTCGTGAAAGTTAAAACAGTCAGAGTGATGACATGTTATTTTTATATGTATTCGTGATCAAGTTGAAAGTACTGAATATAATAGCAAATGAAAAATGCCATGTTTCAAACAGCCCGGCTGCTGCACACATTCGAAAATGTACTCACTGTGTTTATTGCATGGCTGGGCCACATGTCAAATTGCTATAAAAGAATTTGCCTGGACAACATTCTTACCTTTTGTCTCATGGAATGAATAGGATACAACTCAAACCATCCAGAAGTCTTCTTTATCATGTATTTCCTACTATAAGCAGCACAGCTTCTACTACCACCCTGGTACTAGATTATCCAGATGTAGAAACTAATTGGTGACCCTCACATAACCCTTATTAGCAGACCCTTAATGAGACCACTGGGGCAGTGAGAGTGTGGTCTCACTGCATGTGTGTCACAAGTGTTATGTCATAGGAGACTGACCTAAATCTAAATCTCATGTCAGGTATACATTAATAGAGCACACACATTGACAATATTTTAAAACCAAAGTGTGCTGAACAAAGATTACACTTACGCTGAATACCCGATTAATACATTTTTATTTCATGTGTTGTTGATTACTGTAAATTATGCTTGGACCAGACATTTTGCATCGTATGCTAGCTCTAGTAGTTTATTAGCACCTGTCCATCAGAAATAATTATTTTAATAGAACCAACATATTTTACTTTTTTTCGATAGCGAACTGATATTGGATATTTCACTAATATCTTGATTTTATAACATATAAAAAAAATGTAAAATGATAATCAGTAATATTACATTTAAATATTATTTGGTAGCAGACTTGTTAACAAATGCAAATGCATTTGAATGCATATTTTGGATGGTATGCAGTAGCCATGCACATTCAAATGCAGTCGTTACATTTTTAGTGCATTTGATTGCATACCATAAACATTTACATTAAAATGTTTCTATTTGTGCAATAGCTAAAAAAATTAATCCAGACTCAACAGAGAGCATGTATTTGATTGCAAACCCCAAACATTTTATATTCCAAATGCCCAAATTCATCATTAATAAATTCGACATTTACATGGTATGAATTGTAAATACAGTTTCAAAATATGCTCTTTGTCAGACTTTGAAAAAGTGCTCTGTAGTTAGCAGAATCCTCAGCAGATTTTAAAATCATTGTCTGACCTGTGAATCCACTTTTTAAGTAAGACCACGGTGTATATAGTTGTATTACACTGTACAGTGCTTATATTAGAACCTGTAGCGTTGCTAATATAATTATGATGCATATGTGAAATGGCATTTGCATTGACATGCATTTGATAACAAGCCTGTTTTATAGTTGAATTATATTCACTGACAGTCTTAGATCTTTGTAGGGCCTTCTTGTCACACAGTTGACAAGATATTATTCATCAATAAATAAAAAAAGTTAGAGCCAACAAATTAACACAGAACAACATGCTAGCAATAGTGCAGCCTCTCTATGGTGAATTACCTTCACCCATTCTGTACATGTCACACTAACACACCTCTGCTGTTGACATAGCATTATGTGCCATATTTCATCTTATTATTTTGCCAAGATTGTTTCCTTTACCTATATGCATAAAATTACCAATTTGTGGGTGGAAAGAAAATATTAATGTACACAAATTGCTATAAAAAAACTAGTTTAAAGAATATTTATTTAACATTTATTTCTTCAGTAAGAATTTTTTTAAGGTGTATCCTCAATTTGATTTTTTTGCTAGTCTCATTTCAAAGTAATTTTGCAAAAAAACCAAACCTACCTAGTATCCACTGCAACATTCTAGCTCGTTTGTGCAATCTTTTTTTTGTAGTTTTTGTGAAATCATCAGACAAACTAGTAAATTACTGAAGCATTAAGTCAAGTGAAAATCTAAATGCTGAAAAATCATGATTTTCACCCTTGGTGAAATTTTTTAAGTTTGTTGTGTGATCGGCAAGAGGATTGAAGTTACGCCCATGATCGGCATTGACTCGCACATCGTTTACCATTTTGGATACCCACTTTTGATCTTTACCAGATGTAACGACTGAAGTTTTTTTTCTTGCTTCAAGAAATACTTTCTTGCATAAGAAAATAATTTTTGGCAGTGCACCTCAGCCGGGATCCCATTTAATACGGCTGCTTTATTGTTTGCAATGTACGCGATTGCTTGTTCAATCTCTCGTTTTGTTTGAAATTCATCCAACTCATCTCGGATGGACCACTGTTGGATTGACTCTAGGATTTGGTCATTGATTTCGGAGGGTCAGTTTAGCAGGGTCACATAGTAGTCCTTCCAGCGGCTCAGGATGTCCGCTTTGCTGGCCAACAGAATATTTCCATCAGCAGTCAGCGTCAGGCTGCTTGTAAGTTAGCACGGCTCGTTAATACTTTTTCAGCGACTGAAAGACTCCCCTGGAGTCAACTCGATCAGAAAGTGCTTGCACTTCGTCGGCTTCTGCATCCCACTAGCTGTCTTCCATGTGTCATAGTTCGCGCTGAAGCTTCGGCTTGTGCATAATGTTGTATCGCATCTTGTGGCTGAGGGTTTAGATGCTTAGATGTTCCTGAAGTGCAGCGCATTTATCGCCAAGAAGTGTTTCTGTCACTGGATCGTTGTGTGTGTGTGTGTGTGTGTATATACATATAAATAGTATATATATATACATAGTATATATACATATATATATGCATATATATATATATATACATACATACATACATATCTATATATATATATGTATATATATATATTTGTATATATATATATATATATAATTATATATATATATATATATATATATATATATATATATATATATATATATATATATATATATATATATATATATAAATTGTTTACATTTCATTTCCTAATTTTTTTCCTACTAAGAAAAAGATAATATATACCTATCACATGGTCCACTATGGGCCAGAATATAAGACACATTATGTCCAAATATAATGCAACACACATGCTGTTCTACAGAACTTTGTAATATGTTCATTTCAGTTGTATACTTGGTTGTGGATCTTGTGTCAGAATAGAGATGCTAATAAGAACATATTTATCCTGCTTTTCACAGTGCAATTGATCCTTGTTGCAAAAATTTATATTTAAAATTTATCTTATGATATGATAACTGATTGATGTGAAGTCTTACTTTCTATACATTACAGACACAAAGAAGACAGCTTGCGCAACTACGTCCGCAACATACAGTTGTTTGACAAACTGTCCATGCTGTATCACGATTCGATGCACTTCATCAAGGTCTTTCCAAGCCAGAGATGCTTGTGGTCATTTAAAGGCACAAAAGATTCTTCCGTGGAATGTAGTTACAACCCTCATTCCAGTTATGATAATCTACAGGTAATGTATTACAGAACTACCTGCCTAGTTGCCCATATTCATACGTAAGGTTACAGGTATCTGCCCAAGTGTTATGCTCTACAAATGTCTGAAAGTCTGTAAATGTCATAATTGCTGACACATGTCACAACACCACCACCAAATGTCACACAATTTGACATCAACAAATGTCATACATGGAACGACAAATGTCAGCAAACTTGTTCCATTTGACTCTCCATAACTGGTAGATGGCTACTGAATAATTTAAAGTGAAACCAAAGGCAAAAGTACTATAAGAGTACTTGAAAACTAACCGTTTGCAACTATAATCAAGAATATCATGCAAGTGGTTAACTAAATATACTTCTAATCTTTTTGGGCAGCGCCATATTTGTTGAGAATCCCTTGTCAACAGTGCAGACTAGGTTTCCCACAACTTAAACTTTAAATGCCTGATAGTCCATTCATTCATTGTTTACTAACCACCTCGCGTTCTGATTTGACAGTTCTCGTGATAAAGTGTTTGCGTTGTGTCGAAACTTTTGGCTGAGTTACATGCTGGAACTGTCGGTACTGCTTCAGGCTTTAACGTTTTCAGTCACTGACGTTTTGAAGGATCTTGACCCATTAGTTGATGAAAATATATCAACTTCAAAACACGGCTCTTCAAAATGGGCCGAACAAAGTCTAGCATATGGCGTGGGCATCCAACCAGCCCTCCCGCAACTGAATTCATCGCTTCACTACTGTCTGTTTTTCCAGAGGAAATAAAAAAAAAACTCTCAATACCTCGCTGAATCATGTTTACATCCGAATGCTGCTCAGTACAGCGTAGTGAGTTTTTGCTGCATGTAAATCCAATATAAATGCAAATAAAAATGCAACTGCACATCTCAACCACGTTAAAAATACACGCGATATGCACAGCCTACGTCACAGCCACGTTGGGTGTTAAGGGGCAGCTCGCCACTGATTGGTCAAAATTGCAAACACTGATGAATATGTCAGCCTCCACGAAAAATGACATTAGACCAGAATTTCGCAATTTTAGAACATATTCCCAATAAACCACATGCGTGATATTCTTCATTATAGTTGCAAATGGTTAGTTTTTAGGCACTCTTATAGGTACAAAGGCCCAAAACAATGCCTTTGGTTTCACTTTAATCCATATACACATTCATTCTGGTGCACAGAAAACATCCTGAAACAAAATATCCATTGTACACTGTTTAGGGGTCATCGCATAAATTCTCAAAGTCCAAACATCAGCATAGTATTTAGTATTTGTTCAGACCACCCTCCACCCCCAATACGTGGTGTGGGACATAAGATAATGCGCATATTGCCAATCAAAAAGCACAGCCAGCAGCCGCCGGCCTCCTATCATATGCAACCATGAATATAAACCATAACAACAGGTTTAAGTATATTTACTGATCAATTTATACAAATAATAAAATAAAAACAGTATATTAACAAGCACAAGAAGTACCGTAAATGCAAACGAAATGCATAAATGCCAATAATAGTGTATCTGCCTTTTAAAACAATTGAAGAACTATTTGTATAGCTAAATGTCAATGTGAATTAATACCCACTTCACTCTTTTAGTGGCGGCACTGCCGCTGAGATTCACTTGTCCCACAAAACATGGGATGACCAAGCCACCAATTCGTAATGCTATATGTCTTTTTGAACTTTGAGAACTTATGCGACGACCCCTTGAACATATTTACTTCAGGTCTGTGAATTTTGTGTTGCATATACATAACATAGATGATGGACACCGCTTAACCGAATCACTTCTTGCAATTTAATCTCGTTTCGTCAATACTGAATTACTGCAAAATCTTGTAAATTTGTATTCTCGAACGAAACATTTTCTTAGATAAACGTCGCAACTTAGTTACTTAAATCTCACGAGGGCGTGTCTGCATTGCAATGGCTACGTTAAATAATATTTCTGTCTCCTTGAGGTCAGGGCGCATTGTGTCCAATGAATTAGTTGTATGCATATAGCCACGGTCCCAGGTGCAAACTGCAGGACCTGAACATCCATGCAGGGTAGCGATCTTGTGGTCTTATTGGATCTCCATTTTTTAGTTCCTCACTTTGCCAGAGTTCACCTTGTTGATGAAGACTATGCAGTTCAATGTACATGGTTGGTAGGACTGTCAGTGGTCATTTTCAGCATCTGCATAATGGCATACGAACATGTATTTATCTACCCGGCGCTACTTGAGCTATGCCAATGTGAATAGCTGATCGCAACCCTGAAACACTTTCCCATGTGAGGACTGTAATTCTTCCTTGATTTATGCACCGTATACGAAATGTCATACAAGTTTGAACTATAGTAATGCATAAGTTTGAGCCAGTTTTTCAATTACACCGTGTGTCTTTATTACATCCGCCGCAGGGGGGGCAGAACCCGGATGACAGCGTAGGAATATGAATTCAACATGAACATCACAATAACATGTAAATCAACACATGGACAAGGATGCTTGCGGCCTTAAGATGACGTTTCAGGACGTCCTTGTCGTCTTTGGCCTCCCACTCGCCTCTTTCCCTCAGC
Source organism: Lamellibrachia columna (assembly GCA_963662155.1). Lineage (NCBI taxonomy): Eukaryota > Metazoa > Annelida > Polychaeta > Sabellida > Siboglinidae > Lamellibrachia > Lamellibrachia columna. The sequence goes on from OY759269.1 coordinate 2,049,966, forward strand.
CATCTCGCCAGAGAATACACTCTTTGGCAATCAACAAGATTTCCATCCGAGCCAAAGCAGATGGCAAATGGACAAGAAAGCCATTGGCTTATGGAGAGCCCAACAATTCTTCATTTATAATTATGTAACCCGCCTTTCTGGTATATTTGTCAATTTTGTTTTTAAACATATTCATGCTGCTAGCATTTATAAGTTGTTCCATTCATTCATTGTCCTCTGTGAGAATGATTACTTTCTGATACACAATCTACACTGTTCATTCACTAACGTTACTTTCTATGAATATTGTCATACCCATTTAATATCTTAGACAGTTCAATCTGATCTCCTCTTAACCTCCTTGTCTCAAGTTTTGTTAAACCACATTCTTTTAGGCGGTTTCCATAACTAATGTCTCTCAGTTCTGGAACTAGTTTAGTTTCACGAACACCGTTGATGGAGCTGGCTATGAATGCAGCATCATTAGCAAACAGCAGTTCGACTACGACGACTTCACGTGTCTTACCCTTGAGTTGTACAGTTTGCCATCTGATCTAGTCCTGGTGTAGACTCCCTCGGTTAGGTTGGTGGAAGCTGACTCTAGCACGGCTGCCAGGGATAAAGTAAACCGGTTGAATTGAATTACAGCAGCGGATCCAGGGGGTCTTAGAGGTCTAAAGGACCCCTAGGCCACGGAGGGGGTCTTATATATAGACCCCCGTGTCCGTGACAAATATTACAGTAAAAGAAAACGTATATAGACCTACATCGGAACTACTATCAATATCATCATCAGCGGTCCTTCGAAACGATGATAACGTCTGCCAGGGATTGGTCATTAGGTAACTCAGGAGCCAGATTCTTGATTTGTAGATCTTATTGCAGTGGGGGCAGGAGGTTCCGGATTGAAGGAAGATGTGCGGGTGTTGAGACATCTCCCTCTCCTTTCTCCTCTGCCGTTTCTCTGCCTCGTGAAGTAGGCGGTCAGTCTCGAAGTGGGCCGCTGCCTGGTGGATGCTGCGGCACCAAAGTAGACGGTCGACAGCCATGTCATCCCAAGTGTTGACGTTAATATGACCCTTCTTCATGTAGTGTTTGGCAGTGTCATTAAATCTCTTTCTCTGCCCACCAGGGGTTCTTAATCCATGAGTCAGCTGGGAGAATAGCACTTGTCGGGGGAGGCATGAGTCTGGCATTCTGACACAGTGACCAGTCCAGTGGAGCTGATTTTCCATTATCGTTACCTCTATGCTGGTTGTATTGGCTTCAGTGAGGACGCTGGTTGTATTGGCTTCAGTGAGGACGCTGGTTGTATTGGCTTCAGTGAGGACGCTGGTTGTATTGGCTTCAGTGAGGACGCTGGTTGTATTGGCTTCAGTGAGGACGCTGGTTGTGTTGGCTTCAGTGAGGACGCTGGTTGTATTGGCTTCAGTGAGGACGCTGGTTGTATTGGCTTCAGTGAGGACGCTGGTTGTATTGGCTTCAGTGAGGACGCTGGTTGTATTGACTTCAGTGAGGACGCTGGTTGTATTGGCTTCAGTGAGGACGCTGGTTGTATTGGCTTCAGTGAGGACGCTGGTTGTGTTGGCTTCAGTGAGGACGCTGGTTGTATTGGCTTCAGTGAGGACGCTGGTTGTATTGGCTTCAGTGAGGACGCTGGCATTGGTGCGACGGTCTTCCCACCGGATGTGGAGCATCTTTCTGAGGCAACGTTGATGGAATGTCTTCATGTAACATCGACAAGTAACCCAAGCCTCACTCCCGTATAGTAGAGTGGTAATGCAAATGGCTTTGTAGACCATCACCTTCGTCTCTTTCCTGAGGTTGTGGTCATCAAAGACTCGGTGGCGCAGTTTCGTGAAGGACGTGCTGGCACAGCAGATACGGTGCTGAATTTCTGCCTCGATGGTGGCTTTCTGGGACAGGTGACCCCCTAAGTACGGGAAGTGTTCAACAACTTGTAGGATTCCTCTAGATACTTTGATTTCAGGAGGTCCTGCATTGATGCCTGGAGTAGGTTGATGGATAACCTTGGTTTTTCTGATGTTGGTGGAAAGTCCTATACTTTAGTAGGCTTCCGTAAAGAGGTCTAGGCTAGTGTGAAGTTCTTCTGCAGAGTGGACAAGGATGGCACAGTCATCAGCATACTGAAGGTCAATGACGGCAGCTTTTGTCTTGACCTTGAGACGACTCAGGTTAAATAGCCTCCCATCAAGCTGGTAGTCAAGTTGGGATGGTGAAAGGCTCCGTTTCAGTCCCGGTCCCAGAACTAGTGTCAATGTAAAGAATGAAGTATTGTGATATCACGGTAACGACAACACGATATATATATATATATACAGTGGGGCGGGGCGTTGTAAAACATGTATGCGGTGATGGCTGTTGCCCTGTTTATTAAACTAACTTTAGTCCATGCGCCAGACACCAATTGACTACCAAAAAAAAGAGGGCAACACCCCACTATTTTTTTCAGGTAGCCTAATATGTTGCCTGTCTGAAAAAATGGACGACTGAGGTCCACAGCTAAGCTCATTTTGGCGGCCATTTTCCAAAATGGCCTCCAATGTTTAGGATATCTGTTACATTTTGTCGTAACTTTTAATTCGCTGGTCTGAGACACATGCACCCCAAGATAAAATATGTTCAGTATGTAATTTGGCATGTCTTAATGTATACTAAATTGAAATTGGTTCACTAGGTGTAGAGATAATTGAGAAAATATGTCAGAAATGTGCCGTTTTCACCCCGTCACCGCACTCCTGCATGGAGCCGGGAGGCCTGTCACTAAGGTAAAAAAAAAGGTAAGGTATGTTCTTATATAGCGCGGTATCCGGTCCATAGGACTGCTCAAAGCGCTTTACACTTCACCCCTGGCAGACCTGTTCATTCACAGGCCATCTCAACTTCTTTGGGAAGTATTCAGCCACGCTGCAATTGCTGCGCGAAGGCTATTCGTTCACATATCCACCACTGTCTGTATTGCCAGGTACTCATTTATACAGCTGAGTGAACTGTGGCAACGTGGGGTGATCAAACTTGCCAAAGGTTCGAAGCGACTGCAGTGGGATTACGGGGCGACGGGGGTCGCATTCCTTCACTCTCTTCGCCCCCGAACGAGTCCCAGCGGTGATTTCAACATCATGTTACAATAAAAGAAATTCGTGATGAACCACTCATTTCAGTTCTATCATCCTGATTTCTCTTAATGCTATCACCTTATCGTACTTCTGTGGTTACTTTCACTTCCAGCAGAATTGGGAGGTGATGTTCTGTTTGTACCATCACCCGAGTCCCAGTTCAGTAGTCCTGGTTTTATTTTAATGCTTTCACAACGTGTACTTCTGTGGTTACTTTCACATCCAGCAGAATTGTTTTTCGTGGCAACATAAACAATAATATGTTATTAGTAATAATAACGCCAGCTTGGCAGTACAAATGTTAATCAAGTATTCAATGAAAAGAAATCCAGTTCAGAATATATCAGTAAAGTTACTGTCTGCACAAACAGTTATAGTCCACAGCACAGATTCTTCATCGTTTGTCCCGTCAACGAAATAATTTCCACTGCGATGCTTGTATCGTTGGATCGTGTACTTGGTCGTTAACGGACACCTGATACAAGAGACTCGCAGCAGCATGGGCCCTAGAGGGGCAATCATCAACCCATGTCCCAGGATGGGGGATCTCCGTGAAGGCAGCAGCAGATTATCGCTTAACTGGCGGAATCGCGCGGTGCCTGGCGGATGTATTGGCAAACTACTGCGCAGGCAACATAGTAACTCGTTTAACGTTTGCTGTGCTACGGTTCCCCAGATCTTACACACAAACAACTGGGACCAAGTAGAAGGCTTGATAACTGACCCCAGTTCCTGACATACGTGATCAGCCAATATAGGGTATTCACGTACACCCTGAACTACAGGATCATGTGCATTTACAATTCCTACATCACTTATGGATCATCCATTGCAAATTCAAAGATGGATACTACGTACCACCGTGACCCCAAATATGTGTTGGCAGACAATGTGTAATTAATATAACAAACCACGTACCATAATACATAATTGTATTTTGTTGTTTGAGCATCAGTTTGTACCCGGGTGGGAGCTTTGTCATAATCAGAAATCATTGTTTACTGAATACTCGCCACCTGGAAAACATACTGATTGCAAAAAGTAATGTTTTATATATATAATATATATATATATTGTTGCTTGCAGTATAAGGAGAGTGAAGTCTTACACAAAATGCTCGACTTGGTGCTGAAATAGAATATTCTGCAAGCGACAAGTGAACACACTACGGTCGTATCCATAACGTTTGAGCGTCCTGTTTCGGCACCTTGACATTGTACTACAATCTGCAGACATCTACAGGAACTATTTAGCAACAATTATCTTGTTTAAATTCTTTTATAGCTTGTTTGTTTGAAATTTAGCACACACTGCACAGTGTGAGACAGTACATTAATCCAGCACTATACACGGGCAGGACTTAAGACTTTATGGTTTCTAAGTTGTAGACTTATCATACGGGGGGGGGGCGCTGCTGGTGAAAAAGCACCGTGGATCGAAGAATAAGACAAGAAAGAAAACAAAATATATTTTAATCATCGCCATTAAACTACAAGTCGTATTATACGTGTTTGTCGCTCAGGGTGCTACCATCTAAATATACTAATATGTATCATTCAACAAACACTTGCACATTTGTGTTCAGCTTAATGACAATAATGATTAATGGATTCCTTCATAGCAGAAACAAAACAGTGCATGTGATGGTGTTGACTATGCATTACAAGTATGCGACATCAGGTTGAACATGTCAAGGGACCAACTGGGCCTGTAAACTGACCACGTAGCGAGCCTTTCTAAATGTTTGAAAGCTCAACAATCCCTATTGTTTCATCAAAAAGCGCATCATTGTATTGTATTTGTATATTTTGTACAAATGGTAAATATTCAACTGTGAATTGTATTGCATTTTTCCTTCGCATTCAACTGCAGTCCTCCGGCTTACTTCCAGATCACATATGAAATGGACTAAAACGTGTGTCACCAGCCATATAACATATTATTCCCTAAATAATCAATGAATAAACCATTAACATGTTTCATTAATAGGCCCGCTTGCTGTGACAAACCGTTTTCAAGCCTTGTCCATGTATATTGTTTATTTAGGCACTACATTCGTGCAGTGTATGATACGTAGAATGTAACATTGATGGGCGGTGATCTTTAAGTATGTTACATACAATTGTCGCAGTAATTCAGTTGATGTCAACCATGTCTGATGATGGCAAACTAAAGTTAATAACAGGCGACGCCTCTAAATGCGTTAAGTTGAACGTCGGTGAAAATGTCTTCCGAACAACCATAGGCACTGTAACAAAATACGACACAATGTTTCGAACAATGTTCAGCGGAGAGATCGGGAGTGCAGACTGACTCAGAAGGACAGCTTTTTTAGATTTTAGGACGCCAGCCTCCCTACAAACATGCCAACGTCGGGCCAAAGTAGGAAAAGCTTGACAAAGACGGCAACTTTGATCAACACATACCGGATCAACATATCGACCCAGCATTGGCATGTTGACCATGGACCTTAATGTTATATATCTAAGCGTATTATTGGTCCGAAGTTAGCATCAATAGCATGCCATAACGGGCATACCATATGCCATAACGGGCATTTGGGTTAGCCAAAGTAATATGCTAAAATTGGCAATTTGGCTCACGTGTTTTGTAGCGCTACTGGAGTGCAAGGGTTAAATTTTCATCTAACAGCCAGTCCATATATTTATGACCTACCTGTTGGGGCCTGGGGTGACATAATGTGGAGATAACAGTTTAATTGATGATCGTGAGATGTCAGTCACGATGAGTCTCTGAGTACATCTCAACAGAAATTGTGTAATGTATCCAAGTGCAGTAGTACCCCCTATGTGCGCGTGCGCACTTGGGTGTGCATGTTCATAGCGTATACATGACATATATGTATGAATGTGTTCGGGGGTGTGAGCGTGCGTGCGTGCGTGCGTGCGTGCGTGCGTGCGTGCGTGCGTGCGTGCATGTGTGTGCGTTAGTGTGTATAGTATGTATGCATGCATGTGCGCGCGCGTATGGTGTAGCATAAATTGTATGCGTGTACAACAGTGTATGCATATATGTATGTTTGTACCGGTATGTATGTATGCATGTGTGTACCTATGTGCAATATCTGATACTTAAAGGTACTTAATCAATTCGATGTTTTTTGCTAGTCATATTTCAAATCAAGTTTGCGAAAAAACCAAACCTACTTAGTATCCACTACAACATGCTCGTTTGTGCATCTTTTAAATGTATTTTTTTGTGTGAAATCATCAGACAAACTATTAAATTAGTCATTGCTTGTTCAAGCATTTACTGAAGTGAAAATTGAAATGCTGACAAATCACGATTTTGTTCCTTGGTGAAATGTAAAGTTGTCATGTGATCGGCGAGAGGATGGAGCATTGACCCACACAGTGTTTACCATTTTGGATATCCACTATTTTGATCCTTACCAGATCTAACGACTAAAGTCAAATCTTTTGATGATTTGAAAAAAATAGGCATTTTTTATTAAATCGACTGCAGATGTTACATAAACTATTCACACACTACATATTTGACATCAATGAACCAGACTTGCGATAGGCTAAATCAGTTGAGGAAGCCTTTGTAACTGATAACATGGCATTTATTGAAAAAACCGTGTCTTGTATGAAGGTCAATCACACATCCAATGGGGGAATTTTTAGGCTACACTACAGCAAGGAGGAGTTCTTTTATTGTCTTTATGTGGTGGTTACTATAATTTATGTAATTACATTTTAGTTATTACTCTTGGCGACTAGGTAGCTTTTTTAAGGGTTGCATGTGTTTTGCTATATTAGAAAAAAATTAACGTATATAACATACTCCTATAACAAAATCTATCTACGGCATTTTATCACTATATCTTGGCAACCATCTTGACATTTAAAACGGCTGTCAAATTACAATATGCGGGAGTCTACAACTTACATTATGAACAAAGCACAGCAAACAATCACACCAGCAGAATAAATGTTCATCTTACATTATATAAATACAATGTTAACATGTAAGGATATCGACCCCTGTCTGTTCGTTGTTGGGCGCATGCGCGAGAGTCGATTCTCGCAAAGTTCGAAATTAGCTCGCCAGATTCATTCACGTCTAGAATGAATTCAGTTATAACACCAGCAATTGTCCAAGTATTGTTGTAATATGGGACTCCTTGTATTAGAAACATCACGGCGTAGGGATACATTATGTTGAAGTAGTCCGCCATACCGCCGCCATAATGAAGCTGTTCTTGTTAATATGTTGCCACAATAAAACCAGATTATTATCTGACATTCTCTGGTCACAACACATCATGGTGGCAGCGGAAACTAGGAACGCTACAGAACAAATCAAGCCGAGCATCAAGTCCTAACCCTAACCCTAACAAACACGACGTCGATAACTATTCGGGCATCGGCCATCGTTGTCACACTCGAGTTGACGAAAGGGACGCAACCACGGGCAACTGAATCAGATTGAGCCCCTGTAACTATGTTAGAGGGGCTCAAGCCGATTCAGTTTCACATAGTTACAGGGGTCAAGCTGATTCAGTTGCCCGTGGACGCAACAGGCAGCTAAGTGGAACGCTAACACGCACGCACGCACGCACGCACGCACGCACGCACGCACGCACGCACGCACGCACGCACGCACGCACGCACGCACGCACGCACGCACGCACACACACACAATTTGTATCTGTTGAACAAATGTGACATAACATTATGCTCTGTATGTGGCAATTCCATAAACAATATGACATGTTATTAGCGTGCCCAAATTGCTCGGCAACCAACCTGATCAGGCCACAAAACGTTAGCTAAACACAGCGTTGCACGTGCACATCGCGTGACCCAGATCTATGTCAGTAGTAGGTGACTAGTTTTCACACCCCCTGGCTCCGGAGCACTTTGCACCGTATGAACCCTGCATAGCCAATAGGAATGAAGATCACCCTATTATCGCTATCGAGTGTCCAATCGGAGTACAGTATTGTTCCGACGTCACTTTGCACCGTATGAACCCTGCAATATCTATTAATAATCAATAGGAAATTTTACATGAAAATCGCCCTATTATCGCTCATTATATCGCAGTTATAAAACTAGTCTATCCTGCAATATCTATTAATAGACAATAGGAAATTCCCTAGCGATGTGGTAATCTGTTGTTGTTGTTGTTGTAACTTGATATCCAGAGGACTGTTGCAGGCGATGTCCCCCTGGTGACTGAATTAAATATTAATTTGGCTCTATTATCGTTCATTATATCGCAGTGTCATCCCGCCTCCTAGCGACTGGAACTAACCCTAGCGCCCCCTGGTGACTGAATTAAATATTCATTTGACGGGCGGGTTGGGCGGACTGACGGGCGGGGACACCTAACGGACTCATGTTTTAAACCTAGTAAGGAGACGAACAAAAGCGTACGGTGCACACGTATTTTATTGAATAAAACAAAGCGGCAGCAGTACAAGCGAGGCGATCGTAATACAACAAAGCGTGTTCGAACGAATACAACAAAGCAACGGGGTATGATGACGATGATGCGACTTGCGAACTTACGGGTGTCTCCACCGCGCCAGAGGTTCGAGGGCGAGCTTACGGGTGGTGCGACTACCTCGCCAGAGGCTCAGTTTATGTACGATATGATATACCCTTTTTCAGTAGCTTAATCCAATCGAACACGCGACAATCAGTTTATGTACGATATGCGATAGTACGGTATACCTTTTTTCAGTAGCTTAATCCAATCGAACACGCGACAATCGTTAGCGACCAGATCGGTGTGGAAAGCGTTTACGAAAGTTCTCATAGCAGAACCTTTACAACGAAGCATTATATAAGCTACGCAATATTGTCCGCAAACGTTAGACAGAGGACTCTGAAGTCTCTTGCTATTATGAGTCCACTCGGAACAGTGTTTGTTCAAGAAGGCACGGAACGTCGCGTGACGAGGCGGCAGACCGTACGAACAGAAGTATTCGCCGAGCCCGTCGGAGGACAGGTACAGCGCTATCCAATGTTCGCCCGGTTCGTCGCCGTCGTCGGTGTTGCACACGAAGGCGATCGGCAAAGCGTCTATTTTTTTAGGCAGTCCGTCTTTGGCTACGACGCCGCCAAAGACGGACGCGGTGTTCGGATCCATCGCCAGTAGACGGGCGATCTGCAGGGTGTCCATCTCAGTAGTCGTAGATGATGTTGCGGTTCTTGTCGATTTCCAGCACGGACTCGAATTCGGCGTAGGCGACGACGTTCACGGTGGTCTGAAGCACTTGTCGGAAATGAAATTCTATGCGCAGGTTGCCCTTTTGCACCAGATGGAAGCAGGAACCGTCGCACTGGTCGGGGGTCAGATCGAAACAGAAGAAGGTGTAGCCGTCTCGGTAGTCGTCGCGAGTCAGACCGTTCCCCTCGTCCTGCCAGATCTTGCCGGTCGAGGTGAACAGGCTAGCGTAGCTCCTGGCGAAGAGGTTTTCTGCGAATTTGGGCTGGAAGGGTTTGGCGGGTATCTGACGTCCGTCCACGTACACCGAGTGGAAGCCTATGGCGTTGTTCTTGGCGTGAAACGGGTTTTTATCGTACGCTCCGTTGTAGGCGTCGTTGTCGATGCAGCACAGTACGAGACGTTTCGGCAGGGTACCGTTGAACAGGTTCTCGTGCGGAATGGAGTACACCTTGCAGTCGACGGCTCGTAACGGATACTTGACCGTGTTCTTCTCGAGAGCCTTTATGTGAGCCATCTGCACGGCTGGATTGAGGGTGGCCTTCTTGACGAACAAGGACGCGTTGACGATGGTTATCTTGTAATCGTGGTTTCCACCAGCCATCAGCGCAAACGAGGGCTTGCTACGCACCAGTCGTAACTTGACGTCGACTCCGTTGATCAGGAATTTATCCTGCATAAACATATCCACGTGGAGACGACCTATCATGTCGACCACACGACTGCCGGTTATGTACTCTCGTCGAGTCACGAACCCGTCGTTAGGATCGGCTCCGTCGGCTAGCTCGACGGCGTTCATGCGACTAGACTTGTCCTTGTACCACAGCTGATTCGTCAGCTGCGTCGACTTGGCGTCGAATCCGTAACTCAGCAGCGTCTCTATGTAGGCTCGATACGCGTGCGAGTTGGACGAAGCGGTCACGAGCGTGCCGTTCAGGGAGAGGTCGACCTGACTCCACAGCGAATGCAGCCAGTTGTTCACCGGTCCCACGGGTTCGGCCGCGTCGAGATCGTGTCCGTTGGCTCGCGTCACCTTCGCCTGCACGTGTAGCATCGTGTTGGCGAGATCCAGGTAATCGTCACCCGATCCTGGGATGAGGAATTCTATCGGTCCTGCAGAGTCCAGAGAGGCCAAAGGTTGATGTTCCACCACGTGACTGTCGATGATACAGTTCTGAGTGGGGGGTACGGTAAAGAGATCCAGCTCGGTCTTGACTCCCTCGCACGACTGTCTATGCACGAAAGCCATTGTCGAATATGTCGGCCTCTCGTTTCTTGAACGTCTTTCTTTTGTGGCGTCGCTTTACTGCAGTGACCGTCGCCTTCGCCGTCGGTCGTTTTATACGTTTACCGGGAGGGGCTCGAAGACCGCTCAGCACGGCGTCGGTGACGCGTCGTTTGGCAGCCGTTTTTATGTTCTGGCCTGATAAGACGTCGTCGGCTATGCGAACGCCGGTCTTCAATGCTCCCCTACCCAAAGCCACGGCACCTCTCTTGAGGAGCTGCATGACGCTGCGCAACAGACCGCCGAACAGACTGCCCAGTCCGTGACCTCGCTGGTATTGCGCACCGGCGAAGTAGGGCAGCGAACCGGCAGCCTGTCGCGCGTAATAATCGTTGTAATTCATCAGAACAGTCCGGTCTTGCGTCGACGAAAATGAAGCGTTACCGTCACTCGGCCGTATTCGAATGGCACGCGTCGACCCATGTCGTCCCTTATATCCACCTCGATCGAGTTGAAGTTCGAGCACAACAGAGGTACATAGTGAACGTTAGTGAAACGAGCGGACACCCTGTCACCGTGACGTCCGCTAATCGGAAGGGCTCGCAACAGAGGCGCGAGAGTGTCACCCACTATACGAGACTCCACGATGTCCGTGTAGACGTATAGGGTGTCGAACCCCTGCGTCAGGTTCACCACATCGTCGGCCTCGACGTGGAAGGGGTACGACGAGTCGGAGTCGATGTCGCTGACGGAGGATGACGTAACCGCCTCCCGCTTGCTGGCTACGGGTCTACGGAATCCTAACATGGACGCCGTCGCGCTGTGGTACGGTATGGTGAACAGGGTGTTCGCTGTCATGTGTAACGTCATTTTTTGAGTGACGGAACTATAGCTCATTTGAGCCCGTGTCTCATCCGTCCTCAGACTGTACAGTCCCTTGTTGACGTGATACATCAATGTTAACGGATCGTCGTAATACCCACACGACAACCTCGTACGTTGGGACGTGGTCGGTGCATCGAGCGCGTTGAGGAATAACCAGACATCGTTCTCTGTGACGTTGTACCAAGTGTGCGGATACTGGAACTCTGCCAACCCGCACTTCCACTCGCCGGTAAGATCGATGCGTTGAGGCAAGGCCGTGATGTAATGGGTCAAGGTGTTGTCGAAATACGTCTTCATAGAAGCGTTGTTAGGCAGCGTCATGTAGAAATCAGTCGCCATTGCGTTTCAACGTGGGATTGGGCTGCAGGTAACCCAACGAACTACTCAACAGAGCCGTCCACAGATTAGAATCGCCGTGACCTGCAGTCAGGTTGTAGATGCTTATCACGATGACCGTGTACAAGATGACGACCTGACACAGAAACGCTATCTCCTCTTTGGGACACTCGGTACCGAACAGATGCCAAGGAGTACTGTCGTTCGATGCGTCGGTACAATCCTCCTCCTCCTCTACGACGACGGTGGAGTTCTGCGGTGTCGTGTCTTGTGACATAATGACGACCAACCGTACGTGCTGCTAGTCTTTATAGAGGAGTGAGTGCCTTGGCATCGATCCAGCTGTTGAATTTGGACGGACATCCGAACCATTTCACCAAAGCCTCCGTTCGCCCGCCGACCTTACGACGCTGCAGCACCGCTTCGACGCGGTACAATTTATCGACCGGTACCGACACTTTCTGCAGCTCCTGTTCGTAGAAGGTGCCGTCCAGCGCGTCGCCGAGATCGTCCCGCAGGCGGTACACGGGCGGCTCGGAGGGATGAACTTCGTGTACGGTGAAAACCTCTTCGCTCCAGTTCGTCTCGTAGCCCTTTTCGAACGTGCCTTTGTACTTGCTGATGCGCACGCGATCCGACACGTTCAACTTGGGCACGCCCTTACCGTCGTGTCCGTACAGACGTTGCCACACATTTTCTTGATTCCTTGCATTGACCTGCGACGGAGCCATACCGATGCTGCGGTGACGGGTGTCGTTGTACGTTCGCACCAGGTCCGGAAGGACGTCGATGTAACGCCACGTCTGAACTTTCGTGAAGTAGCGCCACATGCGACTCTTCAACGTTTTGTTGAACCGTTCCACGATGCTCGCCTTCGTCTCCGCGTTGTGTGTGGAGAAGTGATGGACGCCGTGTTTCGTCAAGAGAGCCTGAACGGATTTATTCAGAAATTCCATTCCTCGATCCGTCTGCAACGTCTGCGGCCGCTCGTTTGCGAACGCGATTTGCAGCGCCGCGACCAATGACGCAGCGGACTTGCTCAGCATAGGAATGCATCTGGCTCGTTTCGAAAAGACGTCGATTATCGTGAGGAGAAAGGTTATACCGTCGTTGTCGTCTTTCAACGTCGTCAGGTCGACGAGATCGGCCTGCCACTGTTGATTCATACCGCCCACGATGACGCATCGTCTTTTGAAACGCCGTCTCGCCGGCTTGTGTAAGCTGTAGGTGTCCTGTTCCGACAACCACTGCGCGACTAATTTCCGTGGCGCGTGCGTGACGCGTCGCAAGGCGTCGACTCCTCCATAACTGCCTACTCTATTCGGGTCGAAGTAGACCCCCTTTAGTCTTTTTGACGTCATTAAAACAGAAGGTCCGATGCGTTGACGGTGGTGACGTTGTCTCCCGAATACTGACGAACGACGAGGAGCGCGCTGACGTATAGTAGGACGCACGTTATCGCTCCCACAACAGTAACGACTGAACAACAGTCTAGTAACGAAGAAACCATAGTCTGAATAACACCTGTTGTATAAGGATTTCGGCTGCAAGTCCACTAAGCAATATCGAAACGATGACGGAACGGTACTCGTTCTGCGGATCCAACAACATGAGTGCGTTACGGCTACGATATAATCTCCTTATAAGGCGTCCCAATTCATCAATTCGGGAGGTGGCGTAGGTAGGGAATGTTCCATTTGACGTTCGAGGGGTGACCAGCTTGATCGTCGTCGTCGTCGCGATGCAACGGCGGGAGTCGCTGTCTGTTGTATGTAGGCTCTCCTGGCAGCGTTACCGACCAACTCCATGGGTATGTTGATGACGCGGAGTTGCCGCGCGAACGACTGCCAACCCGTTGGATCGTCGGTCTTTCTCTTGCGCAACAGATCGTGAACGAGATCCACCGCGTTACTTCCGACAACCGGGACACCCTCGTGTATGAGTTCGCCACGATCGTTCCACGCGACGTTTCTTTTGAGATGTTCCATCAAACGTCTGGCTTTGGCCTGCAGACTCTTGGGAACGGTGTTCACTACGTCGGCTTCCATACTAGAGACTTCCTCGGGATCCGTCCCCGCCTCCTTCCCTACGGCGATCACGCGTACTGGTTCCTTGACGCGTTTATCGACCAGGACGTTGTACCGCTGCAACACCTGATTATACAGCGTGACCTTGGTCCCGTCGTCGAGGTCCTTTCTATCGAGGATGGTCTTCATCTCGTCATCGAGGGCTTGCACCTTCTTGCCTACGGTGTCCGTTAGCGGCGGTGGCGAACGCAACGTGTCCAACAGTCGCGGATCCACCAAGGCCATCTTGCGTGCGTGTTCCATGCGTCTACTTCTCGAGCAGCACCTCGCGAAGCAAGGGCAGAAAGACCGAACTCGCCAACGGCGCTAGGAAGGCCGATAGGAAACCTCCGCTCTGCCCCTCGCCGACTTGCGGTTGCAACAAGAGGCGTCTTCTTTCGGCGGCCGACACTTTTCTCTTAGACAACCGGCGTAAGTTCGTCCTGTATTTACTCAAACGACGCCTCTGTAGTTCGGTCAACGGAATGTTCTTCTTTAGTATGTTGTAGGCACACTCGGCCAGCGCGCACAGCAGATGGGCGTCGGCGTTGGCGATGATGGCCTTTTTCACTTTGTTGTTCTTGTACCTAGCCAGAGTCTGTATGCACAAAATGTGTCTCTTCACCAGCTCAGACATGGTGCGAATGAAAAGACGATTCACGCGTTCGGTCTTTTTATACCTTAGGTAAGTACACGTACTGCACGTCGTCGTCGGGAAAGATGCACGCGCGCAGACGCATGTCCTCGGGCGTGTCCTGTTTGAGATCGATCAATAGATAACCGTACGGCACCGTCGTGGCGTCTTTAAAAGCGTCTAGCGCGAATTTCGTGCGTCTCGGATACATCTGACGAGCCAAGTGCGACATCTGCGTTGCGTCGCGTGGATTCTTGAACACCACCATGTAGTGAGTGTTAAGACTGATGGTGCGACTCTCTTTGTTTTTAGGGAAAAGGTTCTGTACGAGATACAGCACGGACGTGTTCCTGTGGTGACTTTTTTTAGTGAACAAGGTCGTGACCCGCTCGTCCGTTTCCGTCATGAGATCGTCTATGACGATGAGGTTCCTCGTTGTCGCTTCGAACATATCCGCCGTCGGTAACCCTTCCTCGAACCGCACGTGAGTCAAGTCCGTCGTTGCGTAAGCCTCTTGCCATTCTCCGTAACACCACGTGATCTTTTCGGGAGGTGGATCGATCATCGCAGAGTCGTGACGCAACAGACGCGTCACGAACGTGCTCTTGCCGCATCCCGTCGGTCCGGCGACGATGCACGTGAAGGGATGTTTCCAACGCGCGTCCATGATCGATTATGGCAGACGACCGGACCGCGTCGCCTTATCTACACGTCCGTCGGACCCGTGCTCAGTCCGTCCTCGTGCATCACGCGTTTGGCGTAGAAGTAGGTGAGAGCCGCTCGTTCCTGCACGTACGTCAGCACGGTCGATTTATGCACCCGGAACCCGCGGTTCTTTCCACTTCCGCTCCGACGGTTGGTGAGCACCTCCAGGAACGCATCCTTGTCGATGGCGTTGTGACGTTTGCTCAGACCTTTGGTGCTGTACTTGTCGGTGGCTCCGAAACAATAGTACGTCTTGCTGCACAACCCCACGAATCCGTCGCCCGACCACTCTACCTTGAACAGACCCGGTGTCCTCTTGTCGAACGCTCTGCGAGCCTTGCGGCACTCCTCGTCTCCGATCCAAGGTCGACCGGCGAGTCGACAGCGCACGTACTCGTCCCGATGCTCGTCGCAACATTCGGACGGGAGCCATTCGGAACGATGTCGAAAATAATGATCTCGTAGTGTAGGGGTCACGAGGACATCGATGGACTCGTCGGCCAAGGCCAAATAGGCGCTGTCCGTATCCATCTCGCAGTACTGGAACAGAGGCCGCTCCACGTATCTGTCGATGAAGGCGTAATAGAACTGCAACATGCGCATCTTGGCGTACTGCAGAACGAAGAATCCCACGTGTACGGGTAGTGTGTACGCGACGGTTCTCTTGCTCATCTCTATCTCGTACGCGTCGTCGACGACGATGTCGAGTTGTCGGAACCGTTTATCGTTGATCAGACGCGACGCCGCCTTCTCCGTGCAGTATTTGACGTCACGATGTCGGTCCACGTTGGTGATGGTCTTTCCGTAGCCCGAGTTCCCCAGCAACTTCATGGTGTCCGCGATGATGGTCCTGTCTCGGTGGACGTCTCCCTCGCGTCGGGCCTTGGACACGGCATCGCCGAACAGTCGGAAACACGGAATCGGATCGTACTCGATGACCTGGTAAACGTGCAGCACCTCGAGACCGTGGTCCAGATACCATCGCAACAGAGGCGTGGCGAGCAATATCTTATCGCCGTAATAACTGCCCACGAGCATGCGCCTCGGAGTCGTCATGATGTTGTGCGCTTCGGCGTATCGACGCATGAACGGACCGAGATCCTCGCGCATCAGACGGATGTTCTTGAACACGGGCTGCATCTCGGCAAAGTGCTTGCGCAGTTCTTCCGGCACGCGAATGTCGCACTCGATCATGCCGAACACGGTTCCAGTGCGCACACCGCTCAGGATCTGTTGCGTCGTCATCGTCCACTGTACGTGTCGTCGACGTCGGGGAAATGCAGCGTCCAGACACCGTTTTACGACCGGATCTCGTCTCATCTCTTTCCACTCGCATTCCCACAGCTCGACGACCTTGACGAAGTGACGTAGGTAGACGGTGGTCTTTCGGGTCTCGTCGAGCAGTTGTGCCATGGGTTTCCCGTTGACGGAATTGACCTCTTTTCGAGTGCACGGACAACCGTGGAAGAAGCACCCGTGGAACTGATAAGCCGTCTTCGCCTCGCTGCACCATCCATCCACCCGATGTTTGCCTATCCGTTTCTCTCGTCCGTTGATCTGATGTCGTATGGAAAGTCCCGTGCGTTCGGATTCCCACGTCAGCCATTCCGCAGCCGTCTGTCCGTACAGCTGCGCCGATTCGGGACGGAAGTCCTTCTCAACCCGCCGTCGCGTGTACCATCCCATAGGCATGTCTTGCATGAGCGACCACAGATACAGCGCGTTCGCGTCGTATCCGACGATCGATCGACACGGACGAGCAGCCTCTCCGTACTCGTTCAGACGTAGCGTGGTGATCCCTTTCTCGTGATAGCGGTGAAATATGATCGACGGACCACCACAAATGTTATCTTTGACGAGGTCGTGCAGATCTTTGTTCTTCTCGTTGAAGATGGTAAAGTAGGTCTTCTCAGGAAGGTCGTTGAACAGGTACAACAGGGTCAGACCGGGTACACTGATGCCTTGCTTGAACATGTCTATCCCGCGCTGTTGATAGAAGTCAAACTGTCTGTCGATGGCCTGCAGAAAGGGAACCACGTCCCTGTTGTTGTACCAGACGAGAAAGTCTCGCAAGGTCGTCATGTCGTTGTCGCACCAGGCCTCCTGACAACTGGCGTAATCCTCGTCGGAAATACCTTCGTTCTTCAGACGACTGAAGAAGGCCTCTTTCGGTGGTAGAACGGTGTCGTCGAGCTTCTCCAGTCGATCCATGTACTCGTACGGGAAATGATCTTTCGTCACCTCGCATCCGTACGCTTTCAGATACTTGTCGTAACTGAACCCGGGGGCTATGTAGTTGGTCATGTCTAGGAATTTCAGCTGATCCGTCGAAAGACACATGAAAGTGTTGTTGCGCTTGATGACGAAAAACGACCCGACACCCTCGTTCTCGTCATCTTCCTCTCGCTTCCTCTCTTCTTGTTCCTCTGTCTTTGCAGCGGACATGAAGTAAGGTACGAGGAACTGTTTGACGACATTGAGATCGTACTGACCCGAATTGAACCCGACGACGGGTAACTGACGCATCCATCCATACAGTTGTCCCATCAGCTTTTTGTATGGATTTTTTGTACGTCGAGATTTCTCGTCGTTGGCTGCTGACAGTGCATTCTCCTCTTGTTCGTCCCATCGCGTCATTGCTTCTGCGAGTTGTTCCAACACGTTCTCGTACGAGTCTTTGATGCTGTCGTACGCGGCGTCACTCATCGATATCAGAATGGCCATCATGTCGATCACCAACTTGTCGGTGTCTCCGTTCGTGACGAGACATTTCACTCGTTCGTGTCCTGGTACGTTTGACGCCACGCTGACGCTCAGTGGAACGTGACGCGCAACCCAGTGAACCCGGTCGCTGTCAGACGGAAGTTGTTCGGTGTCGAACCAACACTCGAAATCAAAAGTGGCTCGGTACGGGTAGTATCGCAACGATTCGTCCACTCGGATGTTCTAATCGTCCAGTCGTTCGAATATCGACGGAGTCGAATGGTACACGCCGCCGGGAAAGACTCGACGCACGTCACCCGTACACGTGTTCTCGTGCTGACGTAACTTCCATGCGTGTGTCCACAACGAGTTGCATTTCCGACATCTGTACGAGTGACAATACATGCGCACATCCTGGATGAAGGAGAAATGCGTCTCGTGAAGGTTGAGGTAGAGCGTGGTAGGATATTTACAGACCGATCGACGGACGAGTTCGGCGGTTGGTCGTTCGTCCTCCTCGTCCGGTTTGACGAGACTGTACACGCACACGTTCGTCTGGAACGTCGTCTCTACTCGATAGAGGTCTTTCATCGCGACCCCAGCAAATTGTTCCTTGAGTACGCCGTCTTGGTTGTAAGTCTCGTACAGCGTCTTCATCGCTGGTTCCAATCGGTGTAAGTCACATCCACGATGCAGGGCCAGACACCGGAAGAGACACAGGTTGTCAGTGTACCTCTTGCTATACTTGGGCTCCGTTTCCAGACCTATGACGGCTTTGTTCTTCTTGATGTAGACTGGAAGAGGGATCATGTTTACACATCCTATCGAATGATCGACGATGCGGTTGACGAAAAATGTGACATTGGTCACGAGTTCGCACACCCACGCAGAATCCGGTCTTAGATTGATGGCCCACTGCAAGACGTCGGTTTCTCAGATGCGTTCGAGAAAGTCGTCAAAATCCTCGCTGTTGGTGACGAGACTGGGTTCGTTCAGGTATCGTCCACAGCAATTGCACGAGGAGTGATAGTACTTGTATCGTCCCGTGTTCTTGTTCCTCAGCACGAATCCGTAACTGAGGTTAATCTTGAAGGCGCTGGTCTGTTCCTGGTACATTTCCTTCAAAGGCATCTCTAGAACGGTCGTGTCTAGCGTGGTTAATCTGTAATCGTACCTGCACTGGAGAGCTCTCGACACGCGTGTCCGTATGGTTCGCCAGTGCGCTCGAACGACATCTAGCAGTTCCGTCGACAGATTATCGGCGAAAGGAAGTCGATCGGGTGGCTCGAGAGGGTCTTCGTCGGTAACTAGCGGGTGATGGGGTGTGGTGTCTTCCACGTTTGATCTCTTCGGTGGTGGTGGTTGTGGTGGTGGTGGTGGTGGTGGTGGTGGTGGTGGTGGTGGTGGTGGTTCGATATGTTTGATCCGGTTGTGTTTGGTCAGGTTTTTGTGTCTAGTGAAAATCTTTCCACATTTCGTACACGTGTATGCGGTGGTAAGACGACATGCTGTTCTTACGTGATGCTGTAGATCGTCCCATCTTTCGAACGTCGCATCACATTTACACGAGTATTTCGTTTTCTTTTCGAGGTCGCTAGGTGGTGTCGAATGACTCTCTACATGACGTTTTAGCTCTGCATACGTATCGACCGCGAGACCGCAATGACGACATAGATGACGTTTCATGTCGCTGCTGATACGTCTACAACTGACAAACATTAACTCTCGCTATAGCATATATACAATGGCGAATATTCAGGACCGTTCATTATACAGAGGGTGTCAGTTCCTTTACCTCAGGACCGTTCATTATTCGAAGGACCGTTCATTATACAGAGGGTGTCAGTTCATTCACCACAGAGGGCACCACTCTATCGAACGGGGATCCCCAGAGGGAGCCAGTTCCCCAGAGGGAACCACTCTATCGAACCGGGATCCCCAGAGGCGCGAGTTCCCTCACCCCAGAGGGAGCCACTTCCCCAGAGGGAGCCACTCTATCGAACCGAGATCCCCAGAGGGCACCACTCTATCGAACGCGAGTTCCCTCACCCCAGAGGGAGCCACTCTATCTGCGAGTTCCCCAGAGGGAGCCACTCTATCTGCGAGTTCCCTCACCTCAGAGGGAGCCACTCGGACTGCGAGTTCCCTCCGCTCTATCGAACCGGGAGTTCCCCAGAGGGCACCACTCTATCGAACGCGAGTTCCCTCACCCCAGAGGGAGCCACTTCCCCAGAGGGAACCACTCTATCTGCGAGTTCCCTCACCTCAGAGGGAGCCACTCGGACTGCGAGTTCCCTCCACTCTATCGAACCGGGAGTTCCCCAGAGGGAGCCACTCTATCGAACGGGAGATCCTTCACCCCAGAGGGAGCCACTCTATCGAACGGGAGTTCCTTCACCGCAGAGGACGCCACTATGCAGGACCGTTTCGAAGGATTCTTTATGAAAGCACAATAACGTTCATTTCTACGATGACGACGCACCGCTCTATCTATGCAGGACCGTTTCGAAGGATTCTTTATGAAAGCACAATAACGTTCATTTCTACGATGACGACTACGGGACGAAGGACTGACAACACGCACCATACTTTTTTTCTTTTCATTTTTATTATGTTGTAATCATACATACATACATATACGAATCGACTTATGATAATAACATGTTGGGTTTGTGAATCTTTACGATCTCGACAGTGACCCCTAGCTTACGATCGATTATCGATACGACAGAGGCTAATAATGATGATAATGCATGTTGGGTTTGTGAATCTTTACAATCTCGACAGTGACCCCTAGGTAATGATGATGATAAGTCTTTTTCGCAGAGATGTATATATATAACATAAAAAATGTAATCAGCTCATTTCTACAGTGGATATATTCAACTACGAAATGTTCCTTTCTACAGTGATTATATATTCAACTACGAAATGTTAATTTCAAATGCGACTCTCTACAGTGGTTATATGGTTCTGGTTATATTCAAATGTTCGTTTCAAAAGCGATTCTACAGTGATTATATATTCAAAAATGTAATCAGCTCATTTCTACAGTGGATATATTCAACTACGAAATGTTCCTTTCTACAGTGATTATATATTCAACTACGTAATGTTCATTTCAAATGCGACTCTCTACAGTGGTTATATGGTTCTGGTTATATTCAAATGTTCGTTTCAAAAGCGATTCTACAGTGATTATATATTCAACTACGAAATGTTCGTTTCAAATACGATTCTCTACAGTGGTTATATATTCAACTGGTTCTGGTTCTGGTTATACTCAAATGTTCATTTCAAAAGCGAATCGGCACGTCGAATGGCCTGTCGAAGATTGTTCTGCCACTCCGGCTTCATTATGGCGGTAGACACTTTCTGACACATCGTCTCGATAGACATGTATCTGCTCTCGCACTCAATTATGATCTTGCGGATCATAACTTCTTTCTTCGGCGACTCGGGGCTGTCGTCATCGTCTGAACTGTCGTCATTGTCTGAACAGGTCAACGGACAACCCTCCGTGTACGTTTCCGTGTAAGAAGAGGCTTCCGGCGACGGTGACACCTGCACCTGACCTGACGAATGACGCTTTACCGTCACCAACCACGTGATGTCATCGTCGTCCGATGCCGGTCTCTTACACGCCTTATTGAACAGAAAAAAAAGATTAGTTCATACGGTGCATATATTGTTCAATTAACACATCTTTCACCTTGTCTGTCACACGTTCTCGCCACCTCGTGGTCCCGCACGTTGTGAGCACTTCTATAGTTAACCATCTCAAGAGATGCATGATCGTGTCGGATGAGGGTATGTAATCATCGTCTGAATTTAAATTCATTACACGATTCACCTCGTCGCACGCGTATCGAACAGCAGCGCTCTCTACAGCTACGTTAAACCTCTGTTCGCTAATCATAGATTCGCTACGGTCCATTATTTTATCTATATGACGCATCGTCATCGTCATGTCCTCACCGCTGCTGCTGCTGCTGCTGCTGCTGCTGCTGCTGCTGCTGCTGCTGTTTATGATTATAACATCCTTCTTCTCTTCCTCGTCATCTGTTATTACAACGATCGAGGAAGAAGAGGAGAATAAATCGTTGGTACTATTATCATTTAACCATTTCCTCACCTTTGCTTTTTCGTCAACTCCACTGGATGTAGCAGCAGCAGCAGTGTCGTCCTGTCAACAAAGTCACACGGTTACAACATCAATCTCTGCCACATTGTAGTTTACGTACTCTTTGGTCATGCGTTTCCTAATGGTGACCATGACCGGACTGCCTCGCAGCGCCCACATCGAATCGTAGCGTTCCTCGTCTGTCGTCAGACCCACGTAGTCGTTTGCGGTGAACCCTAGAATTTTGACCGCATTTTCATCAAAACAGGTACACCAACATTCGCAGCCATCACTGTCTATCAGGAGGAGACGCAGAACGAATCTGTACACGCAGTTACTTTGACGGCCATGTACTGAACAGACGTGATTGCGAAGTCCTTTAGGACATTTCGAACACGCTGAGTAAAAAACGTATTTATCTTGAACACCGCATGCCGTTATGACTAACGGTTGCTCAAACACATAGCGACCAGCACTTACTTCGTGTTGGAGTTTCGACAAAGTCATCTTGGTGTCGATGTCGAACTCGGTCTGTTGTGAGGCGTCCATCTTCGTGTTCTGAGTCAATCAAAAACAATT
The DNA here is from genome assembly GCA_963662155.1 of Lamellibrachia columna. NCBI lineage: Eukaryota > Metazoa > Annelida > Polychaeta > Sabellida > Siboglinidae > Lamellibrachia > Lamellibrachia columna. The sequence continues at coordinate 2,072,542 of OY759269.1, forward strand.
GTGATACTCCGGTCTTCGCATCCGCCTTTATATAGACCTCCTGTCGAGTGCCCACATGATGTTATTGCGCAGTTTTACTTGCCTCGTCGAAGCGTAGTTTTACTTGGCACGCTGCCCACACAGAGCGTGATGTTTTCGACCGGTGCCTGGTTGCAATCTCCGAGTGTTACATCAGACCCTGCCTGGTTGCATTCTCGCACGTCTCCGTGTGTTACATCAGACCCACTTTTTACTGTCTGGTGCGTTCGTATGAACTCTCTTACTCGCATGAGTATCTGACCGAGCATATTCTGACCAGCTCGACCAGCGTAAGTCAACGAACTCCAAAAACCCTCCTTACTTTTTACCCATTCCATTAATTCACTACTTCCTGTGTCTAAAAGTCGTTTCCGTAAGTACCGGTCACGGAATTTCACGGCTACTAACGCGTACATCACGGAATATCTTTTTCTGAGCCATTCTTCTCGCAAATGAGCCTTCTCTCGAATGCTCTTGCTCAGGTATTTAGCCTGCAGGCCGTTTCGTGTGGCTACCATTTTTTCCGCCGTTTTCCAGTCGTTATTATGCACATATTTCTTCCACTGATAAGCGCTTTCGACGCTATGAAATTCTTTATTCCACATGCGTATTCTACACGCATAAAAATTAGACAAATAGTTATTACCGCCTCTAAAGCGAATCGGACGATTCATACTTGTGTTATGACGCTGAAATGTACATTTACTGCGTTATATGCGTTGTACTAAGAGTGCTGTTCACCTCGAGGTTTTTGTCTGCTTGACGGATGACTGCTGCGTCTGTTATCTGACAGCTCTCCGATATGGCGAGTTCTCCGTTGTCAACAATATTTCCTCTCTCATTATATAAGACTTCTCGCATCGTGCTCTCGTCATCTTCTTCAACAATGGCGTCATCGTGTTATTTCTTGTTACTCACGCACGTAGCGTGCACCGCGGTAGCCATCGTTGTGGCCATCTTCGGACTGACGATGCGCTACGTCGTACAGTATTGTCGAGACGCATCCATCATCTGGCGCGTACTGACGGCGATATACTTGAGAGAGTATCATCGACAGTAAGTTCTAGTTTGTTTCCTTGCTGATGCGATAATACGTTTCCTTGTAATCGTCATTTCTAACTCACTTTTTTCTTCCTTGCATACTTGAGAGTATCATCGACAGTAAGTTCTAGTTTGTTTCCTAGCCGATGCGATAATACGTTTCCTTGTAATCGTCATTTCTAACTCACTTTTTTTCTTCCTTGCTCTCACAAGTGGTACGATGTTATGATGGAGCTCGTGGACAGAATGCTGAGGAAACACATGCTGGAATTATTCAATATCCTCGAAGGGAAAGCAGCACCGCCGGCTCAACCGCCGTCACGTCTATCGCCGATTGCAATTTGGCCCTTTGTCATGAAAGAACTCGTGGACAACACATCCCCTCCGTACGGTATAACCCCCCCGACATCGCCAGAACCGGAACGCTGGGACGACGAACTGATCGACCTGCCTCCGCCGTCACTGCCGCCGCAGCCGCAGCCGCAGCCGATGCTCGACATTCATGCATGGGAGACCGAACTGATCGACTTGCCTCCGCCGCCGCCCCCGTCCCTGCCGATGCTCGCCGTTCGTCCGACATCCTTGCCGGCGCGTGTCAGACGTAGAAATAGAAGACTGCGTTTTTCGCCCTACGACGTCTCTATCCACGTCACAAAAAAATGAGCTGCGACGCCACCGCATATGAACATTTGCTGCTGCTTCTTTGAACATTTGCTGCTTCTTTAAAATGATATTTATTTTTTTAAATCTATACTGATTTTGTATCTTTTCTGTATTAATAATTATTGTAACATGATGATAATTATTTTTAAATCTGCTTTATTCGTTAAAATGAACATTCGTTATGTGTATTAAATTTGTTTTGTATCATTAATTACTGATGATAATTATTGTAATGATAATTATTTTTTAAATCTATCTCGATTCGTATTATTCGTTAATTTGCTGCTGCTGCTTCGTTATGTATCTTTTCTGTATTAAATTTGTTTTTGCTTCGTTAATACATTGTGTACTATCGTTCTCGATAAATAATTCGACAGCAACAATTTTTTATTATACACGATCGTTCTTAACACACACAAAATCCAACCGCTTGTTCCATTGCGATTACCGTGGCTCGACAATCTACAACAGAACGCAGCTGTTTACTTAAAGTATCGAGTTACATCGTCAACAACATGCATCGGTCTACGCTGTGATTTTAACGCTATATATAGATTCCGCTGTTTCGGTCGAATTACAACCTAACGCAAGTTCGTAATAGCCATTACGTAATACACACTACCGATCGTCCAGTCACTACGCAGCTGTTTACTTTCCACACGCTCTGTGACATCGCCTGCAACAGTCCTCTGGATATCAAGTTACAACAACAACAACAACAGATTACCACATCGCTAGGGAATTTCCTATTGTCTATTAATAGATATTGCAGGATAGACTAGTTCTATAACTGCGATATAATGAGCGATAATAGGGCGATTTTCATGTAAAATTTCCTATTGATTATTAATAGATATTGCAGGGTTCATACGGTGCAAAGTGACGTCGGAACAATTCTGTACTCCGATTGGACACTCGATAGCGATAATAGGGTGATCTTCATTCCTATTGGCTATGCAGGGTTCATACGGTGCAAAGTGCTCCGGAGCCAGGGGGTGTGAAAACTAGTCACCTACTACTTATGTCTACGACCGCGATCCCGTTACGCTCGCTGTAGTAAACAAACATTGACATTGCTCGCTTGCTAGTCTAACAACATGGCATCACAGATACCAAACATGGACTGGTCCAGCGCAGATCTTGGTGATGCTATGCGGTTATTTAAAAAAAATGACCCTGTACTTAGAGGATGAGGACATTACAGCAGATATAGCGCAGGCGAGAAAAATCTGCAGAGGTATAGGCGATGAGGGCCTCAGGCGGCTAAATACCAGCAGATGGACTGTTGATCAAAAGAAAATTCCTTCACAGTTATGGGATTTTTTTGACAATCAACTAAAATTCAACGTGAATTTCAGAATACACAGACTGCATCTTATGAGATATAGACAAAAACCTGATGAGACACTAGATGATTTTGTCACACGCGCACGCACCCTCGCACTTAAATGTGAATCATCAATCAATCATAGCAAGCAAAGCACCCCATATGACGGCTTTCGCAAAGACCTGTTGGGAAAACCGAGAGGATACACAACAGCAGACACACTGGCTGAAGGGCGAAAATACGAAGCATTAACCGCGGGTAATGCACAGCTACAGAAACTGGCCCAAGGTTCAGAAGAAATACATACAATGCACATGCATGGACGTAAATGCAGAAACTGTGGAACCAGCCACAAGCCCCGTCAATGTCCAGCCTACCACGATGAATGCAACGCGTGCGGAACCAAAGGCCATTGGGAGAAATGCTGTAGGAAAACACGTCGAGCAAAACACAAACGTCAAACAAGTAGCAGCAGCACTCGCAGACGTCAATGCAGCTCCTAGAGAAACGGTCGCGGCAGAGACATACAACCAGAGAAGTAGAGGAGGACAGAAAGGCAAAGAGTTTAACTCGGTAGAAACAAACTATGAAACTGATGGCGAGTTATACCAAAAGGACTTCTACTCGGTTACTTTAAGTTCAAAGAGCCTCGACAGCATCCAACAAGACACTATAAACCGCGACGAGGCATACACAAAGTTGAGGATAAGACCGCCATGGATCCATGCAAAGAACTACATTACGGCTGAAGATTGACACAGGTGCCTCAGGGAACACCTTACCTATGAGACCATTCCAGCAGATGTAAGGCACACATGCGACACACGTGTTGGAACCAGCGAACACCGTCAGGCTAACCGCGTACCATTGCGCAACCATCAAATGCCTTGGGAAGATCGACATATACTGCAGCTACAAAGACGACAACTGGACAAAAGCAATTTTCTATGTTGTTGATGTACCAGGCCCAGCAGTTGTTGGCCTACCAACCAGCGAGCAGTTAGAGCTGGTAACCGTCAACGTGGATGGCATAGCAGACGCAGGAGAACGCATCACCAAAACGACAGAACGTCTAAATGCACAACCAGTCATCAATAACATAAATGACTTAAAAACGTGCCTATCCACAGCAATTTGACACTATCGGGAACTTCTCAGGGGAAGCAAAACTTCTCTTGGAGGACGATGCGGAGTTGTTCATTGACGCACCCCACAAATGCAGTATCCACATGAAGGATAAACTGAAACGGGAACTCGATAATATGGTCTCCCAATGGGTCATACGCAAAGTAGAGGAGCACATAGACCGGTGTTCCAGTATGGCATATAGCACAGAGGGACATTTCAATCCGCGTGTGTATCGATCCACAACGTCTCAACGCAGTAGCAGATGTCCTCACAAAATACCTACCTTGGAGGAAATCAACCCAGAACTCGCTAAAGCCAAAGTATTTAGCAAGTTAGACGCAAAAATCGGATACTGGTCGGTTTATTTCAATGAAGATTCGCAGCTGCTAACTACATATCGTACACCATTCGGCTGATTTTCCTGGCGAAGACTTCCTTTTGGATTGGATGTCTCTCAATACATATTTCAAGCCAAAATGGACCAGATCCTGGAGGGCTTGAATGGGGTCACGGCGATCGGCGGTGATATGTGTGTATCTGGCGAGAACAATGAGGGCCATGATAGGAATCTCATAAAGTTGATGGAGCCAGCGCGCGAGGAAGGGTTGAATATCGGCCAGGTGAGCAGATGGTCCTGGCAGACACTCAGTCGCTTGCCTAACCCAATCAACAACGATGATGTTGATCTAGACTTGAGGGTTGACGGCTTGGCGTTGGAGGCTGATGATCCTCAACACTTGACAATCGCACTCATCAACTTTCCTACAGCTAAGCAGCAGTTACTGAAGGACGAAACGTTGCGTGACCCTATCCTCAACGGGCTGAGAGAAGTCATATACAGAGGATGGCCAGAAAACGTCAAAGAGCTAACTACGGACCTCAGAGCGTACTTGTCTTTTCGCGATGAGCTAGCCGTGGAAGCAGGTGTCATCTTCAAAGATCGCCAGATCCTGGTACCCAAATCTATGCAGAAAGACATTCTCAGTCAGTTGCATTGTGGCCACCAGGGGGTCGAAAAGACGCGACGACTTGCACATGAGAGCGTATACTGGTTGAAAATCAACAGAGATTGAGAGCACTTGCAAATCATGCGAAAGTTGCCAAGAGAAGCAAGACGGAAACATAATCTGCCAGCCAGACCACATAATCTGCCAGCCAGACCATGGCAACATATCGCGTCCAACTTGTTTCAAATCGGTGATCGCCACTACTTACTTACTGAGGACAGATATAGCAAATACCCGAGATGACAGTTCCAATTACCAGCCATGCCGTGGCCGAGAAGCTAAGCCACTACTGCGCAATGTTTGGACGACCTGGTCAAATATTGACAGACAGTGGCCTACAATATACAGGCCAAGCGTTCAAGAAGTTCGTGGAGACTTGGGGGATTAAACATGTGACGAGCTCCCCACACGATGCTCGAAACAATGGTCTCGCGGAACGGTACGTTCGATACGTCAAGGGAACGCTGAAAAAGTCTAGCAACATGCAACTCGCTCTTCTGAACATCCGTGCGACCCCGGTTGACCCTAAACTACCCTCACCTGCCGAGATGCTCTTGGGCCGACCATTAGCCACCCTGTTGCCAAGTCGCACCGAACCGGGCCTGGAAAAGCAACGGGAGCGCATGAAAGAGCGACAAATCGCAATGAAGAAGCAACACGATAAGACGAGCAGAAAGAGTAACCTTCCGCCACTGTACACACGTCAAGACGTCAAAATCCTAGATCATCAAAACAAAACGTGGTGTCCTGGAAAAGTTGTCATCAAATGCGGTGAGCCAAGAAGTTATGTGGTGGAGACGCCAAACGGCACTCGTCTAAGGCGTAACCGTGCACATCTTCGTGAGTTCGTGGCAGCCAGGACGAAAACTGTTCGGTTCAGCGTTGAGCCAATGTGTACGAAGCAGATCGTTCAGCAACACGCTTCTGATCAACCAGTGAAGTAGTATGTAGGTGCTTTTGAAGGATCAAAATGTGCAGATTTTGGGGCTCTTTCTGATTGGTCGAGAGCAGTCACGTGACCTACGACTCCTCATTTGCATATCACGTGACCTCTCTATGGAGGCTGCCATGTTTTTTTGCGGTGATACACTCACTAGAGGGCGCTACGGGTCAAGGTCAAAGATCACCGACCTTTGTACAGATACAATTGCCAGTTATCTCACCCTTTTGCGGTTATACGGTCAACAGGGAGCGCTACGGGTAAAGGTCTATGGAGGCTGCCATCTTCTTTTGCGCCGATACGATCACCAGTTAGGGTTAGTAACCCTAAGGTTCGCGTGTTTAGATCAAATGTCAAAGGTTACCGACCTTTGCACTAATACAATCGCCAGTTAGGGTGGCATTCACGAGACGCTCAAGAGTTTCCCTTTATAGCGAGGGTTAGGGTTAGTAACCCTAATTTTGTTGTCTGTAGTGAACCCTAATACGAACCCTGACCCTAACCCTAAAAGGACATGCACGTTTCAGCTGAACCTGGATGATACGGTCACCAATAGGCGCTCTCCTGGGTGATACGGTCGCCGGAGAGGGGTTTCAGGACGGATCGAAGGGTCTGTTAGCAGCAGCAGCAGCAACATCAGCAGTGGTCATTAACAGTGGTCATTAACATAGTCGTTAATATGGATCAAAGGAGTTAACGAGGAAACGAGAAACGAACACAACACGATATCGTACGAGTGTACACGTATGTTATTGAACAACAAGGGTAGCGTGTAATATCACTAAGGCTACCTCTATATACCACCTATATCGATCGTCTCGAGTCTGCAAAAACACCGCTGTATCTACACGTTACTTACTTTCGATTGGAGAGATGTGACAGGTTCATAAGCTGCGGTGTCTGTGCCTCGGCGTGCTACTACGTGGTCATGGTGTTGAAACGAAGTGCTGCGCAGTAGCGGCTCGGCTTTCTACTGATGATTACGGCGCGCTTTTCGAGACGTGTCTGGGTACAGAACCGGTTTGAACTGGTTTGATCTACTTTTTTTTTCTTTTCTGGAACGTTCGAACGAAGTCATGGAATTTTCCACGCCCACGAAAAGAAACACGATCCCGCATTTTCACCCTGCTAGCAGATCGTGATCTAGCGGACGAATGTTTAACAAGAGTTGCCATCTAAGCCAAAGGCCCAGATGGCAAGTGGACAAGGAAGCCATTGGCTTATCGAGAGTCCAACAATGTTCATCTACTTATAACCCGCCCTCCTGAGATATGTGTCTACCTTGTTTTTAAACATATTCACGCTGCTAGCAGTTACACAATCTGTAGACAATTTGTTCCATTCATTTATTGTCCTCTGTGAGAACGAGTGCTTCCTGATGTCCAATCTACATTGATCCTTTACTAATTTTACCTCATGTCCTCTAGTTCTGCTATCCTTCTTGAGTGAGAAAAACATATTTCTATAAATATTTTCATACCCATTCAATATCTTAAAAACTTCAATCTGATCTCCTCTTAACCTCCTTGTCTCTAGAGTTGTTAAACCACATTCTTTCAGGCGTTCTTCATAACTAAGGTCTCTCAGTTCTGGAATCATTTTAGTTGCTCTCCTTTGTATGCGTTCAAGCGTATCTATATCCTTCTTACAATATGGTCTCCATGCTTGTATACAGTATTCTAAATGAGGTCTAACTATTGCTTTATAAAGAGGTATAATTAACTGTTTTCCCTTGTATGTTATGTTTCTTCTAATCAATCCAAGAATTTGATTACCCTTTGAAGCTGCAATACCACACTGCTCTGAAACTTTCATATCAGCGCTTATTGTAACTCCTAAGTCCTTTTCTTTTACAGTAGTACCCAGAGCAGTATCTCCCATTTTATAGTTTACATTCAAGTTGCCATATCCTGTATGTAGGCATTTACATTTCCCAAAATTGAACAGCATCTGCCATTTCTCAGACCATTTCACTAATCTGTCTAGATCGTTTTGTAAATGTTGTTTATCACCATCAGTATTAACTGTTCTAAACAGTTTTGTGTCATCCGCAAATTTCAGTACGTTAATTGTTATACTGTCGTCCAAGTCATTGATATATGAAACACTGAACTGAAGTAACCATTTAGGTCTTCCGCCATTAAAAACCCCTGTGTTATTATATTTCCAGCACTGTCTTCTAGAGGTCCAACCTTGTCTTGTACGTTTTGTTTACTCCTGACATATGCATAAAAACTCTTGCTGTCATTTTTTATGTTACATGCTAGTTTTTGCTCATAGCTTCTTTTAGATTGTCTGATTTCAGTTGTAGCTGCATTAAGTGCCTCTTTGTATTTTGCATAGTCTTCTTCCTTTCTGGTACGCCTATAAACCCTCCACATAGTTTGTTTTAGCATTATTTTTCTAATAGCCTCTTTTGACAAGTGTTTCTTTCTACACCGTTTTCCTTGTTTTTGGAAGGGAACAAATTTATCGATGATACTCTCAATTTCATATTTTAGAATATTCCAACATTCAATTGCGGTCTTATTCATCAGCATGTTATTCCAATCTAGCTTTGCTAAGTATTTTCTCATATCTTTGTAGTTACCTTTGTGGAAGTTTCTCTTGTACGTTTTCTTATTTTTACTTTCTGATTTTACATTGATGTCAAAATGTATTTGATTATGATCACTATTACCCAATGGTTCAAATATTTTTACATTGTCCACTAATTCTTTTTGTGATGACAGAACTGTATCCAATACATTTTCTCCCCTGGTTGGTTCTAGTACGTGCTGAGTAAGAAAGCTATCCTGGATTAAAAATAGAAATTGTTGGTCCTCAATCCATGTACTCTCTTGCAGCGGGAAAAACGTAACATGCATGTAAGCTATACGACACATATCACATCATTGCATTATATCGAGAACTTTTCGACGTATGTCGTTTCGCGTCGACACCTATAAATCGCCTATAATGACACGGGTCTGCATAAACAGCGCGAGGTCAAAAGGTCAAGGTCAACAAAAGCACCGCCGCTTTCTGGAACGTTCGAACGAAGTCACGCCCACGAAAAGAAACACGATCCCGCATTTTCACCCTGCTAACAGATCGTAACCTAGCGGACGAATGTTCGTGCATGCAGTGGGAAAAACGTAGCCGTGCATGTAAGCTATACGACGCATATCGCATCATTGCATTACATTGAGAACTTTTCGACGTATGTCGTTTCGCGTCGATACCTATAATGACACGAGTCTGCATAAACACCGCGAGGTCAAAAGGTCAAATTTATCGATGATACTCTCAATTTCATATTTTAGAATATTCCAACATTCTATTGCGGTCTTATTCATCAGCATGTTATTCCAATCTAGCTTTGCTAAGTATTTTCTCATATCTTTGTAGTTACCTTTGTGGAAGTTTCTCTTGTACGTTTTCTTATTTTTACTTTCTGATTTTACATTGATGTCAAAATGTATTTGATTATGATCACTATTACCCAATGGTTCAAATATTTTTACATTGTCCACTAATTCTTTTTGTGATGACAGAACTATATCCAATATATTTTCTCCCCTGGTTGGTTCTAGTACGTGCTGAGTAAGAAAGCTATCCTGGATTAAAAATAGAAATTGTTGGTCCTCAATCCCTGTACTCTCTTGCAGCGGGAAAAACGTACCATGCATGTAAGCTATACGACACATATCACATCATTGCATTATATCGAGAACTTTTCGACGTATGTCGTTTCGCGTCGACACCTATATATCGCCTATAATGACACGGGTCTGCATAAACAGCGCGAGGTCAAAAGGTCAAGGTCAACAAAAACACCGCCGCTTTCTGGAACGTTCGAACGAAGTCACGCCCACGAAAAGAAACACGATCCCGCATTTTCACCCTGCTAACAGATCGTAACCTAGCGGACGAATGTTCGTGCATGCAGTGGGAAAAACGTAGCCGTGCATGTAAGCTATACGACGCATATCGCATCATTGCATTACATTGAGAACTTTTCGACGTATGTCGTTTCGCGTCGATACCTATAATGACACGAGTCTGCATAAACACCGCGGGGTCAAAAGGTCAAGGTCAAACCAGTTTTCCCGCGAAATGTGTCCATGCACGTCGGTTTGAACCAGATTTCCCGTGAAATGTGTCCAGGCACGTCGACCGGTTCAAACCGGTTCAAACTGGTTCAAACCGGATCAAACCGGGAAAAACCCAGGGAAAAAAGTGCATCGTCAGCAGTAGTGACAGGCTATATAAACTGACCCGCTACTGCAACTGCCATCACAACTGTTCTCCGATCTCTGCACATCACTTCGATTCAACACCACAGCCACGCAGCAACACGCCGAGATGCCGCGACAGCACCGTCACACCAAGTTGTGTAAGTATCTATGATATATATATATATATATATATATATATATATATATATATATATATATATATATACATATACATATACATATACATATACATATACATATACATACATAAACATATACATATATATATATATATATATATATATATATATATATATATATATATATATATATATATATATATATATATATATATATATATATATATATATAGTGCGTGTCTTTGTTTGTACGAATGCTAACTAATACATTCTCCTATCACAATCGTTCTCCGTTCTTTGCACACCTATTCCATTGCATCACCAGTAACGTTGAAATACACATGTTCAAAATGCAACAAAGTATTTAAAAAAAATTACCATTTACTTCGGCATATGAGAACGGTTTGTAATACCACCACCAACACCACCACTGCCTCGCCACCATAAAATGTGGTAAGGTGTTCGCAAATCATTACACCTTATCAAGACACGAAAGAAGACATGTTTCGTTTCACCACCATTGCCAAAAAGACCAAAAAGGGAAGACGCTACACCCCGCCACCCGTTCATTAGCGAAGATCCCATCGACCCGCCCGATCGATTTCCCTTCTCCGACACTCTGTTAACAGATTTGTTTGAGGTCGTCCGCAACAATTGGCCCTCCGTAAGGACACGCGTATCCAGAGGCCCTATCGAGATCAGGATTAATTTTATATTAAATAGTCTAGACACTTCTGATTTATAGAGTGATTTAATCATCATTTTCGAACAGGCCAATGCTTTCAAAATCAACTTGAGTTATGGGTTTGTTTTGAAAAACAAAAACACAGGACGTTATAGGTACTATCATTCTTCTTGTAATTGCTGCGGGCGATACCTGGACGAACCCACCCTTGTCACCAACCGTGAGGAATTCGATGACTTTCTGGAAAGCATAAAAGAAAAATACATTTTAGAATGGGTGTGTGAGATCTTGACAAATGTCACATTTTTCATTAATAAAATCGTCGATCACCCAATAGGCTGCGTCGGCATGACTCCCCTGCCGATATACATCAAGAAGAACAAAGCCGTCATCGGGTTAGAAAGAGAACATATCCATCATAAGAGGTACAACGATAATGTGTGCCTCTTTAGGTGTTTAGCTGTCCATCGCGGAGGCGATGAATATCGTTTGAAATCTGCGTTTGCGAAACTCTACGAGACGAGGTATCCATGGAAGAATTTGCCGGAGTCACACTCGACGACCTCTATCGCGTAGATACCACTTTCCAAACGAACGTGTGCGTTTATAAACTCGTCGAGTCTGATGATGATGGCATGACGACCGCCGAACTCGTCCGTCGATCGTCATGCCATTATCCTAACACGATGTACCTCAATATGTTCGAAACACACTTTTCATTCATAAAAAACATTCAAATGTACTGCCATTCATATAGGTGTAGGAAGTGTGGCGAGTGTCTGTGGAAAAAACCATGGCACCTGAGCAGACACGATCGCTCGGGAGGTGTGCGTAGAGTCTACCCCGGAGGCGTCTACTACTCCACCCCATCGACCGAGCAACTTTTGATTTCGAGTGTTGGTTCGACACCGCACGACTTCCGTCGGATAGCGACAAGATGCAGCGGGTGGCGCGTCACGTCCTGTTGAGTGTCAGCGTAGCATCCAACGTGCCGGGGCACGAACAAGCGCAATGTCTCGTCACGGACGGAGACACCGACAAGTTGGTGAGTTCCATGATGAACATCTTGCGATCGATGAATGACGCCGCCTACGAAAACATTAAAGATTCGTACGAGGACGTATTGGAGGTCCTCACAAAAGCACGGAAGAAGTGGGATGAAACATTGTGCAATGCACGATCATCCGTCGACGACGACGAGGAAACTCGACAACCGACCAACCCGTACAAAACGCTGATGACACAACTTGATGACTGGCTTCGACAATTACCAGTCATTGGCTTTAATTCGGGCAAATACGATCTCAATATCATCAAACAGTTCCTCGTTCCCTACTTCCTATCAAAGAAACAAGAACAACAACAACAACAAGAGGAGGAGATGGAACAGGACGAGAAAGAAGAAGAAGAAAACGATGGCGTCGAGTCATTTTTCGTTATCAAACGCGACAACACGTTCATGTGTCTATCGACGGATAAGCTGAAATTCCTAGACATGACCAATTACATAGCGCCGGGATTCAGCTACAAGTATCTGAAAGCGTACGGTTGCGAGGTGACGAAAGGTCATTTCCCGTACGAGTACATGGATTGTCTGACGAGACTCGACGACACCGTTCTCCCACCGAAAGAAGCCTTCTTCAGTCAATTGAAGAACGAGGGTATTTCCGACGAGGATTACGTCGGTTGTCGAGTGGCCTGGCGCGAGAACGGCATGACGACCTTGCGATACTTTCTCGTCTGGTACAACAACAGAGACATGGTTCCCTTTCTACAGGCCATCGACAGACAGTTTGCCTTCTACCAACAACGCGGCATAGACTTGTTCAAGCAAGGTATCAGCGTACCTGGTCTGGCACTTTGTCAAGGTCGTCGAGCTGTGGGAATGCGAGTGGAAAGAGACGAGAAGAGATTCGGTCGTGAAAAAGTGTCTGGATGCTGCATTTCCACGACGACGCAACGCGCGGTGGACGATGACGTCTTCAATCGAAAGTAAGTAACGTGTAGATACAGCGGTGTTTATGCAGACTCGAGACGATCGATATATGTGGTATATAGAGGTAGCCTTAGTGATATTATACGTTACCCTTGTTGTTCAATAAAATACGTGTGCATTCGTAAGATATCGTGTTGTATTCGTTTCTCGTTTCCTCATTAGCTCCTTTGATCCCTATTAACGACTCTGTTAATGACCACTGCTGATGCTGCTGCTGCTGCTGCTGCTAACAGACCCTTCGATCCGTCCTGAAACCCCTCTCCGGCGACCGTATCACCCAGAAGAGCGCCTATTGGTGACCGTATCACCCAGGTTCAGCTGAAACCTGCATGTCCTTTTAGGGTTAGGGTCAGGGTTCGTATTAGGGTTCACTACAGACGAAAGAATTAGGGTTACTAACCCTAACCCTAACCCTCGCTATAGAGGGAAACTCGTGAGCGTCTCGTGAATGCCACCCTAACTGGTGATCGTATCAGCGCAAAACAAGATGGCAGCCTCCGTAGACCTTTGACCTTGACCCGTAGCGCTCCCTGGTGACCATATAACCGCAAAAGGGTGATATCACTGGCAATTGTATCAGCGCAAAAGGTCGGTAACCTTTGACCTTGACCCGTAGCGCCTCCTGGTGATCGTATTAGCGCAAAACAAGATGGCAGCCTCCATAGACCTTTGACCTTGACCCGTAGCGCTCCCTGGTGACCGTATAACCGCAAAAGGGTGAGATAACTGGCAATTGTATTTGTACAAAGATCGGTGATCTTTGACCCGTAGCGCCCTCTAGTGAGCGTATCACCGCAAAACAAGATGGCAGCCTCCATAGAGTCATATGTCACGTGACTGCTCTCGACCAACCAGAAAGCACATTTGAGCGATAATAGGGGATTTTATGCAAACGAGGTGTGACGTCATAGGCTCTCGACCAATCAGAACCGTCGGCACTAGTCACGTGACTGCTTTCGACCAATCAGAATGAGCCCCAAAATCTGCACATGTTTGATCCTTCAAAAGCACCTACATACTACTCAGTTGACAATCGACGAACCAGAGTCGCAAGCTGAGAGGAAAGAATTCACCAAGGGTGTCACTAGCACTCGTTCGGGATGTCGTATCAGAGTCCCAGCACGTTATCAGCAAAATTAATGGGGCATAATAATCCCCTGAGCACGAGGGCTGTCTACCCAATGACTGCTCTAGAGAATTATTAATCTCATTCAAACACATATTTTAAGCGAACATTTCTTTGAACATGTAACGTTCAGACATTAATTGCCTATATGTTTTTTTAGAATCAATATGGACTCGTAACAATTGTTTTTAAACACGCATAATTATATTTACATAAGCTCAGCAATAATCCCTGTGAGTTTTAATTATCTCAGACAGGGGGATGTTGTAATAAGGGACTCTTTGTATTAGAAGCATCACGGCGTAGGGATACATTATGTTGAAGTAGTCCGCCATATTGAAGATGTTCTTGTTAATCTGTTGGCACAATAAAATCAGATTATTATCTGACATTCTCTGGGCACAATATATCAGGTATCGTCTCGATTAGAGATTTATTCGACAGCAATTCACTTCACGTACATTTCATAATCACATAAAATCGCCATATCCCGGCACATCAGTACACCGTACGTACCACGGCATCGGTAACATCTTTCTTTGAAATTTTAAGAGTTCGTAATTTAGAAATCAAACATAACGCTGGTGCAAGCCGGCTTGGCAAAATTGTCTATGCAGCAATTTTAGAGTCCGAAAGTTCGGAGCATTTTCGTAGTTTCCCTCGCGGAGCGTACACGTCGTGTTTCGGTGAAATTGTCTGCCGCGCTCCCTGAGTGCGCAAATCTGTAACCTTTTAAAGCAAGGCAAACGCTTAATTTCCCAGAAGTTTCCAATACCCACGTACGCATGCGTGAACATCTCCCGATTCTACCTAAATCATCCAAAACCATCTCACACATGCGTGAACAGGCTGACGCCACACAACCTCCCTGAAGAAAACCCATTTGCATTTTCGCATAATTATTATATGTGTACGGAACATTTTGAAGGTCGGAATGTTGGGAGCATTTTGGTAGCTTCCCTCGTGGAGCGTACACGTCATGTTTCGGTTAAATAGTCTGCCGCGCTCCCCGAGTGCGCAAATCTGTCACCTTTTAAAACAAGCCAATAGCTTTCTCAGAAGTTTCCAGTACCAAAGTACGCATGCGTGAACATCTCCTGATTCTACCAAAATCATCCAAAACCATCTCACGCATGTGTGAACAGGCTGACGCCACACAACCTCCCTGAAGAAAAACCATTTTGTATTTTCACGTAATTACTATATGTGTACGGTGTGGGTGGCTGTCCTACATCTTGCCAAACTTTTCTCCGCCTGCTTACGGGTCAGGACAAGGTGAGACCTTGAGGAAACCGGTTGACAACTCATTAACACTAAGGCAAACAGAATATATATATATATATATTATATATATATATATATATATATATATATATATATATATATATATATATATATATATATATATATATATATATATATATATATATAATATATATATATATATATATATATATATATATATATATATATATATATATATATATATATATATATATATATATATATAATATATATATATATTTAAGGTGTATTCACACAGAAAAACGTTATATGGCAGACTAATTAAAATTTACTTCTGTTTAATTTCTGTGAAGAACTGTTTAAATTAACCAAGACAACATACGGCCGAAACGGCAACAATGGCGGAAACGGCGACTGCTACTCAGAACTATGATATCTGTCATGGATAGAACACAGATTACTGTTGTTATCAATAACCATACACTACCTTACACTGAGAAATGTAAATACCTTGGCCATATTATAATCAATAATCTTACTGATGATGACGATATTGCCAGGCAGAAAAGATGTATCTATGCTCAGGCTAATGCTTTAGCCAGAACATTTTACTTATGCAACAATTCCATTAAAACAACTTTATTTAATTCATACTGTGGTTCAATGTACACCTCAAGTCTTTGGTGTCATTTTAAAAAACAGAGTCTGAATGGTATTACTGTCGCTTATAACAACAGTTTTAGAATTATACACAACCTGTCACCCCGCTGTAGTGCAAGCCATATGTTCGCTACTAATTATGTTAAATCCTTTAATGAACGTATTTGCTCATCAATTTTTAGCCTTTTATGCCGGTTGGAAAAATCCGACAATATACTTTTTGTGAATTATCTTCACAATTTTATTTATTATCGAAGTCCATTGATTAAACATTGGATTGATCAATTATATGCTTTTAATTCATGATGTTTGTACTTTTATACAAATATATATTTTTTTATCCTAACTTATCTTATATATATTTTTACTACACGTCATGTATGTATATTTATATATATATATTTTTCTCACTACATGTACCTCTATTGTTCATCATGTCTGTATATGTATGTTTTTTTTAACCTGTATGTATTTATAATATTATGGGCTCTTGCCTGAAATAAAACATTATTATTATTAGTATTACTATCATGCCGTCACCACACTTCACGTCCTAATATCCTAACAAATAGTAGCCTGCACACAGCCAAGACACATTAGTAACACGGATTACCATGTAAATAGCATCTAAGATTATGGCCAAACGTTCGATAATTTATTAGCGCCAACGATGCACCATATTCCACATAATATAAATAAAGTGGTTGAATAAGAAAACATGGCCCAGCCGCCCAGTTGAAGTCCACTTCCGTGTGTCATCAAGTTAACAGGTTGGACTGTTATAGCAACCTAATACAATAATACTGATCACGACGCCTGTGTGACCACGCAACATAACTTTCAAAAATAATAAATGTAACACCCGAATGTAACTCACTGCAGGTCATTCAGTACACAACAGTAACGCTTGAACATTGTACCATTACTAGTGCTGCCATCTAATGACAAAAGGGGAACATCATTCCACATCAGGGTACTGATTCTGCCGGCAATACTACTACTAACATTACGCATTGAAACCTAATGCCACTGCACGATACATAGGCAGACTCGTCCGCCCCACTCTTGGTATCTGGGGCGGACGTCCACACCGGGTTTTTTCAACTCGCCGATTTGGGCTTTCCGTAGCTACGGAACTAATAACTTAAGTTTTAAAACCGATACGCACTAACCGTTTCACATATGTATTCCGTGACATACAACCGACACTTGGGCGTCAAAAAACTGAAGAAATGTGCTCAAAATAATTATTTATGAGTACATTTATCGGTCACACAGAAAAGATTTCATAAATAGCCACCATACTGTGCACGTGATGTTGCCTTTGGGTCACATGATCAAACGCGATTTCGTGTAGAATGAGGCCAGAGTGGGCCAGCAGCACATACATAAATAAAACACCCGTTAGTAAGTTAGTAGTTTATAGGGGGATGATGAATGATGTAACTCTATGGCCAGCAGACGGCAATTCTTAGCGTGATCTTATATAGATCTACGAGAATCCATTTGGTATTCTCGCTCACAACAACATCCGGTTATATACAAATGTTGACAAACACATGCGTTCTGACAAAAAGGTAATAATTTCACACTTTTACATGGTTATTGTCAGGTAACTTTAGTGATATACATATAAGAATGCATACATACACGAAATACGTGTTTATTGCTATGTTTATGGCGTTTTTGTAAGATTTCACATTTCATGAAAATACTTCGCCTTACAACAGCAACAGCCAGACAGAAAAAATTGTATGGCGATTGACTTTGCTTACACGATACACTGCCACCGCCGTACTAATTCTATTATGCATTCCGCAAATCGTTCTTAGTAACACATTATACATTCATTAATCTAGGAGTAGGACGATATACAAACGCTGGCATGCCATTGTCGTTGACGGTGCCTAACTTAACTAGGTCTAGGACTAGGACATTTGGGACATCTCGCCGTCAAAAGTGAACGGAGTGTCATACAAACACAATGAACGGGGTGCCATACAAACATAATGGACAGAGTGTCATACAAACACAATGAACGGGGTGCCATACAAACATAATGGACAGAGTGTCATACAAACACAATGAACGGGGTGCCATACAAACACAATGAACAGAGTGCCATACAAACACAATGAACGGGGTGCCAGACAAACACAATGAACGGGGTGTCAGACAAACACAATGAACGGAGTGTCCTACAAACACAATGAACGGAGTGTCATACAAACACAATGAACGGAGTGTCATACAAACACAATGAACGGAGTGTCATACAAACACAATGACAGAGTGCCATACAAACACAATGACAGAGTGCCATACAAACACAATGACAGAGTGCCATACAAACACAATGAACGGGGTGCCAGACAAACACAATGAACGGGGTGTCAGACAAACACAATGAACGGAGTGTCCTACAAACACAATGAACGGAGTGTCATACAAACACAATGAACGGGGGTGCCATACAAACACAATGACAGAGTGCCATACTAACACAATGACAGAGTGCCATACAAACACAATGAACGGGGTGCCATGCAAACACAATGAACGGGGTGCCATACAAACACAATGAACGGAGTGTCATACAAACACAATGAACGGAGTGTCATACAAACACAATGAACGGAGTGTCATACAAACACAATGAACGGAGTGTCATACAAACACAATGACAGAGTGCCATACAAACACAATGACAGAGTGCCATACAAACACAATGAACGGAGTGCCATACAAACACAATGAACGGAGTGCCATACAAACACAATGAACGGAGTGTCATACAAACACAATGAACGGGGTGCCATACAAACACAATGAACGGGGTGCCATACAAACACAATGAACGGAGTGCCATACAAACACAATGAACGGAGTGTCATACAAACACAATGAACGGGGTGCCATACAAACACAATGAACGGAGTGTCATACAAACACAATGACAGAGTGCCATACAAACACAATGACAGAGTGTCATACAAACACAATGAACGGAGTGCCATACAAACACAATAAACGGAGTGTCATACAAACACAATAAACGGAGTGCCATACAAACACAATGAACGGAGTGCCATACAAACACAATGAACGGAGTGTCATACAAACACAATGAACGGGGTGCCATACAAACACAATGAACGGAGTGTCATACAAACACAATGCACGGAGTGTCATACAAACACAATGAACGGATCGGAGTGTCATACAAACACGATATGCTCCGTTCCAAGCGTGATTGTCTCACTTGGGTGTAAGTCAGATGTGACTTCTGACCCAGACCAAAGAACACCCGTTACGCGGGAAAATATGATAACCCGCATTCCCGTTTGCGCATCCGTTCTTGCGCACAGTTATTACCGTAAATTGGGAAATGTCAATGCAGCGCCGGCCGCCCTAAAAGCCAGATTATTTAACAAGATTTAACAAGATTTGCCATCCAAGCCAAAGGCCCAGATGGCAAGTGGACAAGGAAGCCATTGGCTTATCGAGAGTCCAACAATGTTCATTTACTTATAACCCGCCCTCCTGAGATATGTGTCAACCTTGTTTTTAAACATATTCACGCTGCTAGCAGTTACACAATCTGTAGACAATTTGTTCCATTCATTTATTGTCCTCTGTGAGAACGAGTGCTTCCTGATGTCCAATCTACATTGATCCTTTACTAATTTTACCTCATGTCCTCTAGTTCTGCTATCCTTCTTGAGTGAGAAAAACATATTTCTATAAATATTTTCATACACATTCAATATCTTAAAAACTTCAATCTGATCTCCTCTTAACCTCCTTGTCTCTAGAGTTGTTAAACCACATTCTTTCAGGCGTTCTTCATAACTAAGGTCTCTCAGTTCTGGAATCATTTTAGTTGCTCTCCTTTGTATGCGTTCAAGCATATCTACATCCTTCTTACGATATGGTCTCCATGCTTGTATACAGTATTCTAAATGAGGTCTAACTATTGCTTTATAAAGAGGTATAATTAACTTTTTTTCCCTTGTATGTTATGTTTCTTCTAATCAATCCAAGAATTTGATTTCCCTTTGAAGCTGCAATACCACACTGCTCTGAAACTTTCATATCAACGCTTATTGTAACTCCTAAGTCCTTTTCTTTTACAGTAGTACCCAGAACAGTATCTCCCATTTTATAGTTTACATTCAAGTTCCCATGTCCTGTATGTAGGCATTTACATTTCCCAAAATTGAACAACATCTGCCATTTCGCAGACCATTTCACTAATCTGTCTAGATCGTTTTGTAAATGTTGTTTATCACCATCAGTATTAACCTTTCTAAACAGTTTTGTGTCATCCGCAAATTTCAGTACGTTACTTGTTATACTGTCGTCCAAGTCATTGATATATATTAAGAATAATATAGGTCCTAACACTGATCCTTGAGGTACCCCACTCAAAACCGATTTCCAATTTGAAACTTCTCCATCTACTACAACTCGTTGTCTTCTGTCAGTCAGCCATTGTTCTATCCACTCAGTTATGCTATCCCCGATACCATGGGCTTTTAATTTAAGTAGTAATCTTTGATGTGGCACTTTGTCAAAAAGCTTTCTGAAAATCTAAGTAGATAATATCTACTGGCGATCCCACGTCTATCCACTTAGTGATTTCTTCCAAAAAACATAACATATTCGTTAAGCATGATCTCGCTTTAAGGAATCCATGTTGAGATGAATTTAATAATTTATGCTTAACGAGGAAGTCCACCATATGGTCTTTAATTAACCTTTCTAATAATTTACAAATCACTGACGTTAAACTCACTGGTCTGTAATTCTCTGACTTATTTCTCGAACCATTTGGGGCCATCCTTGCTGCCAGGGGCTTCTGACTACATTTGTACCCCTGGCAGACTAACCTGTTGTTTTTTTAGTTGATATTCAACTTATAAAATGTCACTTATTGAAACTGTCTAGCTTGTATGATGGTCAACCACAAACCTATTGGGGCCTTTTGTAGGCTACTTATATATGGAATCAGCCTTAGATTACTAAAATATATATATATCATTATATTGTAGTTATTAGTCTTGGCTACTATGTAGCTTTTATAGTGTTGCATGTAATTTGCTACATTAGAAAAAAAAGTATGTTTTCATGTAGATAATATACTCCTATAACATAAATCCATCTGACATTTTTATCACTCCATCTTGGCAGCCATCGTGAAATTTAAACTAGCTGTCAAATTACAATATGCAGGAATTTACAACTTACATATGGACTATCACTGCACAGCTAACAATCATATGAGTAGAATAATTTTATTCTCATATTATATGTATATATAAATACTATTTTAACCTGTATGTAAAATCTTATAACATGTTCGATTGTAATCAGTTATGTAGGTTAGTAACAATAAAGACAGGAATAGGTAAAAGTTACGCAATTGACATACATTACAATTACAGCCTCTATGATTATAACTATATAATCGTAAATAATAGGACCCAATTGTGTCTAAAAATTTATAAATTTATCAAACATGAAGTGTTCAGTGACACAGTCCAAATTAATAAAAAATTTGCTGTTACGGTGTCAACATTGATTCTCTTACTTTGTCATGTCATCTCTCTTGCACAGGTTGGGTCCTAATCGACCGTTGTGGCAAACATTTTGGGGCCATTCTCAACTACCTGCGAGATGGAGAGACAGCACTGCCTGAGTCTCAGCAAGAGCTACAGGAACTACTGGCGGAGGCAGAGTTCTACCGCATTGAAGGGCTCATAAAGCGCATACAGGCACGAGTTAAGGATGATGCTAAACCTATATGTTGCAATTTTGTTGTTAAGTCAGATGGGGAGACGAACCAAATCATTGACTCGACAAGTAAGGTGAGTGATCAGGAGGGACTGACTCTTTTCAACAACACTTGTTTTTAACAGCGCCAATTCTTTTTAGCTACATTGATTTTTTAAATAATGAAACATCTCAGCATGATATCACATAACCTAAATACAACATTTGGGTAACGTTAGGAAAAAGTTGATGCCTGAATACACTGTCATAGACTGAACAAGAATAATTGTTCACCTTCATTTAGACGTCAACATATCATAATGTGCAAAGCAGGAATTAAGATGGCTGATTACCCTGAATTAAAAGTAATGAAACTTTAAGTTTTAATGGATGTTTGAAATCCATTAGACCCCAAAAGCCCAACAAATTTGTGGGGTCCCATGCAAATTTGTGAAATATCTAACATTGTGACATAATCGGTCAAAACACAACATTTATTTACTATTCAAATATAAAACTTGCTGGGATATTGCAATTTGACATGTTCATATTATATAAAGCATAATATGTCATACTAACATAAAAATGGTAAAATTAATTATGTATTTTATTATTAAGTCTCGGTAAAACCACATGTTAGCAAAATTGGGCATATGCCAAACGTGCCTTGTGTATCTGATGACATCTGTGATGGTGTCCTCTCTGATCTTGATATTTTGTAATTTGCTGCCTTAATAGCCCGCAAGTAGTGCATCTCAAAAACTGTGTCTACTGTGATCGTAGCATCCTAACCTCCGCACCTGAAAGACAATGTCACTGAAATTGCACCAATGGTGACGCTCACCTACCCAGCAAAAAAAATTTGAAGTTAATGAGATGAGCGATCAAGTGGTTTTGTGACGTCAATGGTAATATGGGTTTACATTCACTCAGTGATTTCTATGCACTGCTTCAGTATAGTTTCGCTCGCGTTTTTATAGCGAGTGATGGCAATGTCAATTTTCCAGAATAAAAAGTATACACATGTCACGTGGTCAAATATTACTTATATTTGACCATGTGACATGTGCATATGTATGGTAAATGAATGAGAAGTTTGGTGGTTCTAGGTGGTCGTTTTCATGGTTAGGTCAGAAAGTAAAAATCGCAATAGCAGGAGTAGCGCTAACGGGTGGTGGTGATTTCAACCCTTGGAGAATTCGGCCCAACTGCCATGTTAATTCGACTTGGTGATTTCTGTGACTGATGTGACACACAAGATCTACTCAGTTCTAGGTAGTAACTGATTAGCCTTCACTTTAAGGGTTTGTTATTCCTGTACTTGTCATTAAAGGGATGCTAAGTTTAACTAGATACTGTTGTTTTATCTGTTTCGTACAGTGAGCAAAAACACTGTATAGATCAAAGACCGTATGTAGGTGGCTCCGTTGTATTCACAATACAATAATCACTTATCGCTGTTATTGCTCTGTATTTTATTTAATTAAAAACAAACTGTGGAGAATTTCCCCTCAAGAGGGGAAATGCATGAAAATCTGAAATATAGAAACAAGATATTATGATAATTGTAATTTCATTTATTTAAATTATTTAACTGTATATAATAATTTTTGGTGTAATATATGATATATTATATGATATGAATTTTACAGATATAACAAATTGTATGAGTTCTAATAATCAACTCGTTGACTGTGTATTAAAATGGAAAACATATAGCACTGTATTTTATGCGAAAGGAAGTGAAAGCTATAAAAGCAGTTAATGTGGAAATATATCAAATAACAAATGAGAGAACAAATACAATGCTTAATTCAAAGAAAGACACATTAAACTTCATGTTCTCGCTACACAATCGTTTGGGCCGAGATCACTATGCCCGTTGTACCACAGTTGCTGGCTGAACTCTCCAAAGAATGCTGTCTAAGTTCACTGCGCCGAATTCACTGTGAGTCGACATCACCTGTATCCGCACTGCCAGCTCACCGACAGCTCGCTTCAATCCTATGTAGACTGTGGTCGTTGCCGCCCGTGTCACTGCCTGTGTTCTACGGATTGGTGGCATCAACATAGCTCCCATTTTAGCACCAGAATAACTGAGGGTTGCACCTTCTCTAGTCCGGATCGCAGTCGAAGCAAGTTTTCTTGAAGTGAACAAAGCCGGCTGTGCTTCGTAGGGAACTTAAACCAACTACGTATTACTTTATTCTTTCTACTGTTTGCATTACAATAAACTGCAGCACAATAAACCATTCTTCACTTCTATCGCTGTCAACAGTACAGTGAATGAATGGAAACTCCCAGTGACGTCACGTTGAAGCTTGCATTGATCGTTTACATTATACACCAGCAACCATTAATCATAATCACCAAAAAATTTGAAAACCATACTTTTAGCTCCCACTTTCTGACTGTTGTAAGTAACTGTTACTGTTGTGGTTTCCTGGAAAATGTGTGGCTCAACTAACACTGTCTTCCCTTGCACAATATACAAAGCTAGCCAACAGTCATCTGTTAGCCCATGAATAAGTAATATCTATAAAATCACTATCCTCCACTACAATATATTTTGTTTATATACTATATATTTAAACATACATATTTTAAGTACAGCTCCAGAACTTTTTTCTACTGTGTTACTTCTTCAAATTTACATTTCATCTGCATCAAATGCTTGTTGCATCAACACTTTGTCGCTTCCTGTATACATGTGTGCGTGTGAACGTGCTCGAGCACTAGCCTATATGCGCGCTTGCGTGTGTGTGTGCATGGGTCTTCTCTCCCTACAAATCTTCCCACATGTCTGTGAGTTTAACTACCTGCTTCCTACACACCTGCTGTACTCGTGTTTACATTTCTACAGTTGCAGTAAGTATATCCATAGCTTCCATTATTGATAACATCCCCAAAATGTATGTGTCTGCCTAGACATAATAATGTCTGCTGTCCAAACCTGGTTTGTCATTGCTTACAGGCACTAGAATTCCAGGCCCATATATGTATGTATGTATGTATGTATGTATGTATGTATGTATGTATGTATGTATGTATGTATATATGTATGTATGTATGTATGTATGTATGTATGTATGTATGTATGTATATATATACATACATACATACATACATACATACATACATACATACATACATACATACATACATACATACATACATACATACATACATATATGGGCCTGGAATTCTAGTGCCTGTAAGCAAAGCTGTACAACAAGCTGAAACAAAATTAAACCATGTCACTTTATATATATATATATATATATATATATATATATATATATATATATATATATATATATATATATATATATATATATATATATAAAGTGACATGGTTTAATTTTTTTCAGCTTGTTGTACAGCTTTATCTTCCGTATCAGTACACAAGTACATGGTAAGTCTTCAAGATTCACTTCAGCAGCACTTCACTGTTCATTGCTAGAACCACCGTGGAGTTACACGTTGTATAACATTAACCAGGAGACAATTGGTGTTGCTCCTATTACTCACAGTTACCACTTATACACTTTTCAATGTGGGAAGGTAGGAAGTTATATTTCACTGTTTTGTTCGGTGACTATTGAAGACTAAAATGTAGTGTTCAGCAACAATATGAACATGTCCCATTAAATGTATTAACTCAGAAACTGTAATTGAATAACCACACACATGTTGTAGTGACTTTCAAGGTTCATTTGACTTACTCAAGAACGTGGCATTGTTTGACAAACTGTCTATGGCGTACCGCAATGATGTAATCTTCATCGAGCAACTCAACTACAAAACTTGCTGCTGGTCATTCTACAAACACCATGAAAGAGTGGCCACATTGGACTGCTATGGATATGCTCAAGGCTCTGTGTATCCACCAGTACCACTGGTAATATGATTTGGTTGAACGTTATCAGTATAGATAGTTTAAAAGCAGGATACTAAATTACTGCAAGGATGTAGGCCGTGTATGTGGCGGGCGGGCATGCAATCGTTACGAATCATGATAGACACATGGCTTGAATAAATTGTTTTATTCTAAAAATTACATAATTGCATTTCAGCAATAATTTCTAATAACAGATTAATACATGATACACCAGTACCTCAACAAACTAAGTTATTACAAATATGGTTGGTTAAACCTATGTGAAGAACAGTTGATGTGGTGCCTTCTTTTCCACATAGTGATGTCTCAAAGGTCATGACATATTACCAGATAGGTCCACTTTATAGAAAACAAGTAACGTGCCGTTCCTAAGCACATGCACAACATCGCAAGATGGAATTATCACGCATAATGGTGACCTTATAATCTAACCAACTGCACATTGAACTGAATATGCCAATGCAGGGATCAAAGACTTTGTATGGGCTCAGTCTCCGGTCTAGCAGAAGTTAAAGAACACCTGTTTTATTTTGACAGTATTTCCGTAACAAAGTTTGCCGAGTACAGCTGACACTTCAGTAATATTAATTCATTTGACTTTTATAGGGTCGTTGATTACATAAATAGAGATCCTTCCTACCTACCCACAGAGAGTTAACCCAGTGCATCGTCCCTTTTAAAACAGCTCTATTTGTAATTTGTGGATCATGTAACCACCCTAACTGTTAAAATTGTGAAATAACGTCTTGTAATGCACGTATGAGTTATTTGTGATTTTGAATGATATATGGATAAAAGCCAACTGTGACTGTCTTTGATACGAAGTCGCAGGATTGTTGTATCACTAACATTTTGTTGATTGCAGTGTAAGGAGACAGAAGTGTATGAGAATATGCTCAAACTGGCCTGGTAGAGAGCGACCCATGTCTAGATCATGAAGCATCTACAGAACAAACTAGATTCAAAGCCACAGCGATACCCAAGAATATCTTCCGTGAAATAAGAAGCACTGTAATCTTCATAGCAAACTTCCTACGCTGCTTGAACACTGTATTTGTTTAATGATGTTGATATCCACTGTGGTGCACACGGATGAAGGTGTTGTCTCAGACATAAATGTACTGTCTCCAACAGACGGCATGTTTATGCTCTTCTTCTTCTACCGGGTACGAGTCAACCCGCTCTCCATGGCTTACTGACTCGGTGTGTGCAAGAGAAAGTAAAAAAATATTTGGAAGAAAGAGAAAAGATTGTGTGTGTGTGTGTGTGTGTGTGTGTGTGTGTGTGTGTGTGTGTGTGTGTGTGTGTGTGTGTGTTTGCGTGCGTGCGTGCGTGCGTGCGTGCGTGCGTGTGTGTGATTTTTTTTTGGGGGGAGTTGAAAAGCATGCCTGATGTGATATTGCCCTTGGCAACAGCTACTGCTGCTGACTGTCTGGGTGAATATTGCTACATCTAAAACAAATCTTCCAGCACTGTAAGACGTAGGTTACCTACACCCTAACTAAACACAACAAACAGTGCTGACCACACGAGACATCCCAACTAAACACAATAAACAGTGACCAGATTGTCAAGGCCCAGGAAACGCTACAACGACCACCAATAGCAAAGGTAACTGTGGTCTAACTTTAGCAACATACTCCGCGATGAGGCGCCACCGTCTAGTGTTTCGCAAGTCGAATCTAAGGGTAGAGCCATCTGGTGGGTTTCATAGTTGTGCGTCTGCCGCATGTCGTGGTCCGGCTGGGATTCACTCAGGCCGCGCTGTCTCGTCGGACGTTGACTCTCTAAACATGCCCTTAATGACGTTTAATCCCGTGACTGAAGTGGCTAACCAGCTGTACATGTTAAAACCCCAAACTGTTGTAACGCTGCGGGAGTGGACGAAGACTTGACGCACGTTCACACGAGCGATTTATATCCGATTATGTCGTACGGCATAATTATACAAAAATCAGCGACTACCGCGACTGACAGGTGTTCCACTCGTCGTGATCTTTTATCAAAGGTGAAGTCGCACCTAACAGTGTCTGGGTACATATGGTTTGTGCGTCGTCATAAAACACTGCATCATACAACATAATTGGACAAACATCGTTCGTATAAATGGTCCTTTTGTCTCTACAGTCATGCATATAAGCAAACAATATGTACATAAAATGAATAACAATTACATTTGAAAGTAAATACATAAAAATATACACTGACTGTCAATTCTGAAGAACTGCTGTTTTTAATGGGGGGTGGGGGTGGACACAGTGCACTTTTATATTATGTACTCATTTAATTCATTGCTTTAATGTGCAAGTACGAAGAATTATTTGCATCACTTCTGACAGCGACTATGCTGACCAAATGCACGCAGCATTAATAACCCAAAAACCTTTTCAGGGAAATTATTGCACAGCAAGAAAAGACTTTCATGTCGTGTCTAGAAGCACAATCGTATAGTGTTCATGCCTAAAAGTCAACGTAAGGGAAACGCCAGCGCTTCAGAAACAATTAGCGAAATACTGAACGGAGACATGCGCAGCGCAATCATTGCGCTGACTGAGAACAACGACCCAATCATCGCCACTGTCGTCGAATCAATTAGTCAGGCAATCATTGCAAGACTTATTGACAACACAAACTTTACTAAAAAAAATCGTCAACTCCATTCTGGATTCAGACCTAATCGGAAACATGAAGCAAGAACTGTACAAATCTCTCCAGATGGACATATCACTAGCTGCTGACGAAGCTGCCAAGACAGCCGCTCGCGTATCCCAGTTGGAGACGAAAAAAGTGAAACTGTCCAATGAGATCGACGCGCTCGAACAGTATAGTAGGAGAAATTGTTTAATCATAAAATGGTGTGCCGGACACCGCCGACCCAGTGACCGCAGTTCTGGACATCATCAACAACAAACTCGGCGTTCCGAACGGATGCGAGAGCGTTGATCGATGTCACCGGCTCGGAACGTCTGCAAACTCGTCAAATTCGCGACCTCGACCGATAATTGTGAAATTCACGAGCTACCAAGTACGGCAAAAAGTGTTCTCGGGGAAACGGCGCCTGAAGGGAACGAAACTTCTCATCACTGAAATTCTAACCAAACGCCGCAGTGAATTGCTCAACAAGGCCAAGACACTGAACAACGTCACCGCCACCTGGACGTCAGACGGCCGCATCGTGTGCCTCCTCTCCAGTGGAAGGAAAGTATCCGTTACCACTGTCCAAGACCTCCGCCAACTGGACCAGCAGTGAAACCTCCTAACCGAACAACACAGTCTCACCCTCCGGACTCTATCATGGCGAACAATGCATATATGGATTTATCCAACTGTGATAACACCAGTGAAAACGACACGTTCATTTTTAATAATATATGAACATCTGTGCAAAACTGTGAGTACTTTACAGACAGTGAACTGATCAGCTTATATACTAACTTGAAGCAAAACTCAACTTTTTCTACACTAGCTGTTAATACATGCAGCCTACGAAAAAAACTTAGAAAAACTGGAACTGTGTCTAGATACACTAAACATTTCATTTGATTGCATAGGGTTAACTGAGACATGGCTCACCGACCACGATGACACTAACTGCTATAACATGAACGGTTATACTCTGGTTACGTATCCCAGACAAGAAGGGAGAGGAGGTGGGGTTGGCATTTACATATCCAACAAACACCTATATAAAATTAGACATGACTTAATGAAGAGATATGACCGTAGTCATTATGAATCCATCTTCATTTGGATAAAAACAAACAAGAATACCTTCATAATAGGTTCTATATATAAACCTCCAAATACTAACATAGATAGCTTCAACGATGAACTACTTAGTATTTTAAACTCAATATCTCGGGAAAATAAAAACAGCATAATAATGGGGGATTTTAATTTAAACCTAATTAATACCAACTCACGCCAAGTTAATGATTTCACCAACAATATGTATGCAACTGGATTTTATCCAACAATCAGAGAACCAACCAGAATTGCTAATCACTCGGCTATAATAATAGATAATATATTCACCAACATTACACAACACAAAATCCACTCTGGCATTTTATACACTGACATATCCGACCACCTCCCAGTATTCAACATTTATGACATTTGTAACCTCCCACTTAAACCAGGGTGTAAAACACTGTACAGACGAAATAAAATTTAAAAAAACTTAGCGAAACACAAAATAAAATTAAAGTGGACAAACTGGGATGATGTATATAACGAATCTAATCCAGATGCTTCATACAACGCATTCATAAACACACTTAATACATTAATTGATGAATATCTCCCGATTAAAAAAAATTAAATTAGAGACAATCCCAGCTCCGAATGGTTGACCAAGGGAATATTAACCTCAAGCAAATACAAAAATATTTTATATAAACAATTTAAAAAGAGCCCAACAGTTAACAATGAAACAACCTACAAAACATATAAAAATAAACTGGCACATATAATCAGGCTTTCAAAGAAAAATCATTATAAAAACAAATTTGATCTCCAAAAAGGTAATGCAAGGAAGTCATGGCAGCTAATTAAAGAAGTCTTGAAATGCAAACCAAAAGTAACAAATCCGAGCACAAGTTTCACTTTGTTGAACGGCTCAGAAACTTC
This sequence comes from Lamellibrachia columna, assembly GCA_963662155.1. Classification (NCBI taxonomy): domain Eukaryota; kingdom Metazoa; phylum Annelida; class Polychaeta; order Sabellida; family Siboglinidae; genus Lamellibrachia; species Lamellibrachia columna. Next base: position 2,103,046 of record OY759269.1, read on the forward strand.
AAACTTAAAAGACATAGTGTTAAATATGCATGTCTATGTCGTGGACTACATGTGTAGTGATACATGTTCAGTAGCGAACTACGTGAGTAGTAATACCTGCGTTTGCAAATAAAGATTCTCTCGAGTATCTGGGTCACGTGATTGATGCCCAAGGAATTCGGCGGACAAGATAGCCGTCATACTAGATGCACCTATAGACCCACTGCTGTGAGTTCATTGAGGTCGTTCATTGGCATGGCAAACTATTATCGAAAGTTTGTGACAGACTTTGCTTCCACACTCCATCCTCTCACTACCTTGCTTGAGAAGGATAGGAAGTTTGAGTGGACAGACATGATGGATGAGGCGTTTCTAGCAGTGAAACATGCTCTAGGCAAGTCCGGGTTTCTGATGCATTTTGACAGCAGTCTCCCCGTGACAGTTGCATGTGATGCATCGCCAGTTGGTTTAGAGGCGGTGCTTTCTCACATTATGCCTGATGGAGAGGAGCGACCGATTCAATTTGCATCTCGCTCGTTGACGAGAGCAGAGCAGAAGTATTCACAGATCGAGAGAGAAGGACTAGGAATCATTTTTGGCGTGAAGCGATTCTATCCATTTCTGTTTGGCAGGAAGTTTACTCTTGTCACTGATAACAAACCTCTAGCAGCAATCATCAGTCCTAGAAAGGATATACCAGCAGTAGCGGCAGAACGCATTCAGCGATGGGCAATGTATCTGTCTGGTTTTAACTATGATGTGCGTTACCGGAGCAGTGCTCAGAATGCCAATGCTGACTGGCTTTCACGGTTACCTACACAAAACGATGATCCAGGTACATCGACAGACGAAGATGTGGCTCTCGTTCTGGGTGTTGGTGTCTTACCTGTCTCTAGCGAACAGATCAAGACCGTTCTGGGTGTTGGTGTCTTACCTGTCTCTAGCGAACAGATCAAGACCGTTCTGGGTGTTGGTGTCTTACCTGTCTCTAGCGAACAGATCAAGACCGTTCTGGGTGTTGGTGTCTTACCTGTCTCTAGCGAACAGATCAAGACCGTTCTGGGTGTTGGTGTCTTACCTGTCTCTAGCGAACAGATCAAGACCGCAGTTTGGAAAGATCCGTTGTTGTTGCAAGTGATGAGGTACACACGGGATGGTTGGCCTGATAAGTTGCCAATGGATCGGTTAGATTTACAACCGTTCTTCTGTCGTCGTAACGAACTATCTCTGGAGGGTGATGTTCAGTTATAGGGAATGAGAGTGATCATTCCAAAGCAATTTCGAGCTGAAATTCTAGACGAGCTACACACAGGGCATATCGGTGTAGTGAAAATGAAGGGTGTCGCACGTTCATATGTCTGGTGGCCGGGTATGGATGCAGATATTGAATCATGCACGAAAGCTTGTGAATCGTGTCAGTTGGTACAGAGAAATCCTACTAACGCACCGGTACATCCATGGATACCTTCTTCACGACCAGGTGAACGCGTACACATCGACTAAGCAGGTCCTGTGGAGGGGAAAATGTTTCTCATTGTTGTAGACTCCTATTCCAAATGGCCAGAAGTTGTCATTCAACACAGTACGACCAGTGAAGCTACAGTGAAGGCACTGAGGACGATATTCAGTAGAGGGGGAATTTCTCACACTTTGGTTTCGGGAAATGGTCCACAGTTTAAGTCTCAGGAGTTCAAGGACTTCTTGGACTGGTTGGGAGTGTTGCACAAACCTACATCGCCATATCATCCAAGTTCTAATGGGCAAGCAGAGCGATTTGTGCAAACTGTAAAGCAGGCTTTGAAAGCCATGGCATCGTCAGGGGAGTCACTTCAGGTTAGACTGGATAAGTTCCTCCTGGCATATAGAAATGCACCGCATGCTTTCACAGGGGAAATGCCAGCAGTGCGTTTCATGGGTGGACAGCTACGCACTCGACTTGACAGTGTACAACCGAAAAACCGACGGGAAAACAAACGGTTAGAGAAACAGATGGAGCGTGGTTCTCAAAATCTGAGATCATTCAGGGAAGGAGACATGGTATGGGTTCGAGATTACCATGGGAAAGATAAGTGGGTCCCAGGAATTATAAACAAGAAGTGTGGCCCGTTGACGTATCAAGTCACTGTTTCTAAAGGATTGTGGAAACGCCACATTGACCAACTGAGTTCAAGGGTAAACTCAAGTAGCATGGCACAGTTAGAATTGATTGCAGCGACTGATGGTCATGACTATTTCGTTGACACTATACCATCACTGAATCAGACAAACGACAGTGCCAGTGGGTTGACATATGAAGTCCCTCAACAGCAATCGGTTCAGGATAAGTCTAGGCCTACTGCAGAATTGGTAACTCCTACCCAAGTGGAGGAGGAAACCCATCTGCGACGGTCTTCTCGTGTGAGTAAGGCACCAGATAGGCTAGATCTGTAGTGTAACAGAGATTAGTGAGCTTCTCTGTAGTGTAACAGATATAAGTGAGCTAGATATGTAGTGTAACAGAGATTAGTGAGCTAGATCTGTAGTGTAACAGAGATTAGTGAGCTTCTCTGTAGTGTAACATATATAAGTGAGCTAAATATGTAGTGTAACAGAGATTAGTGAGCTAGATCTGTAGTGTAGCAGAGATTAGTGAGCTTCTCTGTAGTGTAACATATATAAGTGAGCTAGTGGACTCTAGTTACATTAGTTTAGTTAGCAGGACATGGTTGAATACTAGTGTAGTGTTGAGTTACATTGCTAGTGCATAGCTATATTATTATAATAATCAGGTAGATTATTTCACTGTAGGCATACAGAAGAAGTTATATTGTTGTTAGTAGACGTCTTCATAATTATTCCGGGAAATTTTAAATATGCATGTCTATGTCGTGGACTACATGTGTAGTGATACATGTTCAGTAGCGAACTACGTGAGTAGTAATACATGCGTTTGCAAATAAAAATCAGTTATGTGCCACCCGTAAGAACCACGTGTATGTTATATGTAGTGTAGGTGAATATACAACACATAGCAAACGAATTTAATGATTATTTTATACATGTGGCGTCAAATCTTGTTAAAGACATACCCACTACAGGAGATGACCCAACTGAATTTGTTCAAACAAATACTAATAGTTTTTTTTTGCCTACCCACAACCCCCGAGGAAATTGTTTCACTGTTACGCAACATTAAGTCTAACACGTCTAGTGGTTTTGACAACATTGAACCACATATTATGCGAGAAATAAATCCCCAAATAGCTCCTGTACTATCGCATATATTCAACAACTCATTTTCTACCGGAGTGGTACCACGTGAACTAAAAATAGCAAAAGTAATTCCAATACATAAAAATAATGATCCAAATAACTTCTGCAACTATAGACCAATCTCAATTCTGCCATGTTTCTCACAAAATCTGGAGCGTCTTATGTATAATCGACTCGAACGCTTTCTCAACCAGTCCCACATAATATCAGAAGTCCAATACGGTTTGAGGAAAAAATATTCCACTTATATGGCTCTAATAAATCTCATATATAAAATATCAAGTGGAACCGATAGCATCTCCTTCAATATAGGTATATTTATTGATCTATATAAAGCCTTCGACACTATAGACCACAATATACTATTCCAAAAACGTAACTGCTATATGACACAATATGTCACTTACAACAATGTAAATTCAAATCACAAGATGTGGTGTGCCACAAGGCTCTATACTAGGGTCACTATTATTTATACTTTACATCAACGACCTTTGCAACACTTCAACTATTATGAAGTTCACTCTTTTTGCAGATGATACCAGTATGTATCATTCACATCAAAATTTAACTTCACTCATAGACGAGGTTAATAATAAAAATATAAAAATAACACAGTGGTTCCACACAAATAAACTTTCCCTAAATATAAAAAAAGAACTATATTATATTCACATCAGTAAATAAAAAGTATAGCATCTCATCTCAAGTAATACAGATTAAAGGATCGGCCATCCCTCAGGTTAACCTCACCAAATTTCTTGGTGTGTATATAGACGAACACTTAAATTTGTCAATGCATTTGAACAAACTGGCAACTAAACTTGCACAAAATAATGGCATACTCTGCAAACTTAAACATTTCCTCCCCTCATACATCTTAAAAACGATTTACTGTTCTTTAGTACTTCCACATCTACAATATTGTACTCTAATATGGGCTAATACATATTCTACACAATTTAACAAGATCAGAATGCTGCAAAAAAAGCTGTTAGGATCATTAACAACTCTGATTACCTCGCTCACTCTGAACCGCTATTTAAACAGAACAATTTACTAACAATTGAAGATATCTACAAACTGCAGCTGGGGCTACTTATGTACAAGCTTTCTCGTCAAGCTTCCAAACATTCTCGTCAAGCTTCCAAACAGCATCTCAACACTTTCAAAGGAATATTGAAATCCACAATCACAATACTAGGAACAGCAATGATTACTTTATGCATGAAGCACGGACAAACACACGGACATTTACAATTAAATACTGTGGGCCCTTGTTCTGGAATTCCATACCGGAACACATACAGAATTCTACAACAGAAAACCAATTTAAAAGCAAGTTAAAACAACGCCTGCTCTTGCAGCATCATTCCATGACAAGATTACTATACGTGGTGGTTCTCGCAATAAGCCCCTTGGGGTTTCCAGAGAATCTCCTGAGTTACTAAATCAAATTATTTATGACCATACCTGTAACAACATTGTAAATGAGTAACCAAATAAACTCACATTGATTGATTGATTGATTGATTGATTATCACTGTATGTTTTGACAATGCAGGTATTGTTATGTAGTGTAGTGTGTATGTCACACCATGGACTGGTTGCTAGGAGACAGTGTCCTTAAGAGACTGCAACCCTAGTAGGCACTATATAGGCTGGCAGTAGCCTGATTAATGATGTGTCATGGAGGCATTGGACTCTGTTGTACTGTAGTGAGTAAACAGTAGCCGTGTGAACTAGTACAACTGTTACTCCGTAGCAAGGGACTACGTGACATAGTGTCAGAACAGGGATTTAAGTGAACCATATTTCAAACATGGCAAGTGCGGACATGACGTTAAAGCTGCCTGATAATTTCACTCTTACCGGCGACCTCTCTGTGGGGTGGTAGAGATGGGTGGAATATTTTAACTGTTACATGATGGCAACTGAAAGAGACAAATAGGTGGGGGGCATTCAGGTCGCAACATTGTTGACGCTGATGGGACCCGAAGCCATGGATGTTTACCGTTCGTTCGATTGGGGAAGTGAAGCGGTATAAGTTTCTACAGAGAAATCAGGAACTTGGTGAGACTCGATGCATTTCTGAAGGATTTTTAAGAACCTGATCTCTTCATTTAAATACCACGCTGATGAAAGAGACAACATACTGCGAGATCAAATCGTGATGAACATTACATCAAACACGGTACGTGAGCAATTGCTATCAAAAGCGGAACTGAAGCTCGCAGAAACGATAGACATTTGCCGCAGCAGTGAGATAACTGACCAGCTTATTGCACAAGCTAACTGCTATCGTGTCATGTCAAGACATCATCCCTACTTCGTTCAGGACTGTCAGGACGTGACATCGAATAACTCACATTCTTTTACCAGATCTCAGGTTCGACCACAATGTGGCTTTATTAGTAGAAGTCCATACACAGTACAACATCTATACTACAGCTACACTACTACAGTTCTTTATTAGTAGAAGTCCACACACAGTACAACATCTATACTACAACTACTCTACTACAGTTCTTTATTAGTAGAAGTCCACACACAGTACAACATCTATACTACAACTACTCTACTACAGTTCTTTATTAGTAGAAGTCCACACACAGTACAACATCTATACTACAACTACTCTACTACAGTTCTTTATTAGTAGAAGTCCACACACAGTACAACATCTATACTACAACTACTCTACTACAGTTCTTTATTAGTAGTAGTCCACACACAGTACAACATCTATACTACAACTACTCTACTACAGTTCTTTATTAGTAGAAGTCCACACACAGTACACCATCTATACTACAACTACTCTACTACAGTTCTTTATTAGTAGAAGTCCACACACAGTACAACATCTATACTACAACTACTCTACTACAGTTCTTTATTAGTAGAAGTCCACACACAGTACAACATCTATACTACAACTACTCTACTACAGTTCTTTATTAGTAGTAGTCCACACACAGTACAACATCTATACTACAACTACTCTACTACAGTTCTTTATTAGTAGAAGTCCACACACAGTACAACATCGATACTACAACTACTCTACTACAGTTCTTTATTAGTAGAAGTCCACACACAGTACAACATCGATACTACAACTACTCTACTACAGTTCTTTATTAGTAGAAGTCCACACACAGTACAACATCGATACTACAACTACTCTACTACAGTTCTTTATTAGTAGTAGTCCACACACAGTACAACATCTATACTACAACTACTCTACTACAGTTCTTTATTAGTAGAAGTCCACACACAGTACAACATCGATACTACAACTACTCTACTACAGTTCTTTATTAGTAGTAGTCCACACACAGTACAACATCTATACTACAACTACTCTACTACAGTTCTTTATTAGTAGTAGTCCACACACAGTACAACATCGATACTACAACTACTCTACTACAGTTCTTTATTAGTAGTAGTCCACACACAGTACAACATCTATACTACAACTACTCTACTACAGTTCTTTATTAGTAGAAGTCCATACACAGTACAACATCTATACTACAACTACTCTACTACAGTTCTTTATTAGTAGAAGTCCACACACAGTACAACATCTATACTACAACTACTCTACTACATGTAGGCTGTGGGTGGTAAGCTTATGCCTAAATTAAGAATAGATCACTGTAAGGCAAATTTAAAGATAGGATTGCGTTTATTACAGTTTAACTACTAAAATTATACAAAACCAAGTTTCTCAGTCCTTGCACAATTTGCACTACTGATCTAACTTCGGCACCTCGTCAAAGTATAAAATGTCAACCAAAAGTTCAAAATACAACCAAAACCAAGAGCGTTAAGAACAACAATAAAAGGTGAAAGAACAGATGACATTAAACACAATAATAAAGACGACTCAAAATAAGACTTAAAAGACGTCTTAAAAGAATGTCTTAAAAGACGACTGGCCACAATCAGGAGTGGGCCAGGACTTGCGTTCGCCTGTACAAATACAAACCAAACCAGTAAGCTATTTGCATATCATAGTGTCCAGTGTAAGATGACACATCAACATCTGTTAAATACCATAGTTCCAACACATTGGTGTTGTTCACAATATTGTATGTAAAATACCTGTTATCTTATTCAGTACTAATATATAATCATACTTGTCGGTATTAATGTAATACTAGTACTCTACATGTAAAACACCCTTAATATAATAAATTCAACAGTCAACAATGTTGTCAATTTCACATGTGCATGCCCTGACTAGCCTAGCTGTTTACAAGCAAGTCTTGGACACTGCTCAACTTACAGGTCTCTGGGGAATACACAAGATCAGCCCTCTCCCAGCCACCTCCTAGAGCAATTAATCAATGTAACTTCAAAGGGAGAGAGGGTACCAAGCTGATCCTGGCTTAACTGTAGGGACAGTTACTTAATACCTATTTATGCAAAATAACAACACAAGTCCAGTGTAGATTGAAATAGGCCAAGGAATGACATTTAGATTTATTAATTAAGTAGCATGAAATCAGGCAAGCATACATCATCAAAATAAGATACATCAAATAATCTCAGCAAGCATGCCGGCCCCCAGAAGTGTTTATACATAATTAGTATCTCATGCCTATCAGCTACCGACTACCAGTACTATCTGTACCACTACTGTCTTCAATACAATTCACATGATATCGGTGGGGGTCACTCCGCCACTAACACATCACACCGAGAGGTAAGGCCAAGGGCCACACTATATGTACTAATAACAAGTACTCGCACTAAAAACCCTGTGTACACTACCTAAAAACTCAAGTGCCTGATTAGGGAAAAGCGTTAATGCAAACGTTGTGTACCGAGCTACAGGGAAAAGCGTATTCAAACTCTTTGTGAAAAACATCTCAGTCTTCAATGTTTATGGTACCAGGGAGGAGGGTGGGAGCAAAAATATCTGACAAGATTGAACACGATAAACTGAACAATAAAATGATCTTGCAATATCATCAACAAATTCAACAATAACGATTAACCAGTAACAGCAGAAGTTCGGAATTATTTGCAAGCGCAAAGGTCTCACAACGACACAAGCTAGCTTGGAAATCGAGTGAGGCCGGATCTAGGTACTGCGGCTGCTTATATAGCCCAGTGTATCTCTACGCATGTCTTAGTAAATAGGCTAATACCCTCGCCCTCAGAACATGTTTAACCTCGAACCACCTTCATTGTCTTGTTATTTCGCATAAAATCCTTTATGCGCCGCTGTCACATAAATTCATTTATGCAAAATAACAACACAAGTCCAGTGTAGATTGAAATAGGCCAAGGAATGACATTTAGATTTATTAATTAAGTAGCATGAAATCAGGCAAGCATACATCATCAAAATAAGATACATCAAATAATCTCAGCAAGCATGCCGGCCCCCAGAAGTGTTTATACATAATTAGTATCTCATGCCTATCAGCTACCGACTACCAGTACTATCTGTACCACTACTGTCTTCAATACAATTCACATGATATCGGTGGGGGTCACTCCGCCACTAGGTCACCCCCTGTGACCGACCCCCACCCTAATTAATATTAGGTATCCCTCTTTCCCTCGCGCGAGCAAGGCGGGTAGAGATTCAGCTGTTGACCCCGCCGCTGTCAGGGCCTCGACTGCACCCCCACCCGCCCCACTCACAGCTCAAATCTAGCCAACACTCCGCCGCTGTCAGAGTATCAACCACATTCGAACAGTGGATCTGCAACATTTAAACAATAAACACGATGATAGTTGCCGACTCCGCCGCTGTCGGAGTCTTGACAACATCGCCGCACAACGAACCTGCAACATACAACCATATTTAACATCGATCGACACAGATAAACGAAGTAACTGCTGTTGATACCACTGTCCGAATCTAGGCACTATCTTTATAGTCCCCCTTGGTATGAATGATAACAGGTACAACCTGACCTGGATGTAGCATGTTATGATATCCGAATGTATCTGCGGAAAGCATCTGAAGCCCATCTACCCGCTGCTCTAATTTGCGCGTCTGACTCACCCCTAAGAGCTGCTGACGTGGCAGCTCCAATTCTGAAACTATGTCCTTTAAAAACTTTAGTACTCAACCCACAGAATTCCAGCAGGCGTTTTAATATAGCATCAAACTCCCTCCGCAGCATTGGAGTGCCATCTGCATATGCAAATAATATAGCCTGTCTAGGACCCCTAACATGTAAGAATTCTCTAAGAAATGTGGCAGGATAAATGGATGTCCCCCCAATACACTGGCCATTTACTTGTAAGGATTGCGGACCCTGCGAGCAACTGTGTTTAAATTGTCTAAAAGAAACCGTGATTACGTCACCATTCACCGCCACATCCCTCAGAAAGAGGCATCCCTGTTCTGCCTTGCTGGCTCGAGGGACCATTTCCCCAACGCGTAAGTAAGCCTTGAAGGCTAACACCATCATGGCGCGAAGCATAACACATTTATAATGAGAAGACAAAACTTGAGGCAGGGCCCTAATGAGATGTGCGAGAATAGGCAGTGTGATTGGTAACCGGACATCTGGCCTAGCTCTCAGTTTCTGAGCACCTAGCAGTACTCTTGCAACAACAAAATTCTTAGCTGGGTCATGCAAGCCATTGACTTTATGGAAATAAGAAATGGCCGAGATAGTTGAGATAATTGTAGATGGAGCATAACCAGCGTTATGTAAATGAGCAATAAAAAGCAACATCATTGCGACTGACACTGGCAACTTAGGAACACAGCCCAAAGACTGGAAAAATCCTACCAGCTTCGACCATGACCTCTCATACTGCACTTTGGATGATGAAGCTAGGGACGCCTGCATGAGTAGCTCTACAGTGTCCCTAAGGCGGCTGGGGATATGTGGAACGGCACTGTTGCTGGATCGCGATTGACCCATGGCGCCATCACTCGGAATTCCTCGATCTGACAACGGGATAATCTGTCGGCTAGAACGTTGTAACGTCCTGGTACATGTCGAGCAGTGAAGTTAATGTTACGATGCAAGCATGACAAAATTAACTTACGTAACAAAACCATCACACAAGTCTCTCTAGATGTCTGCTTGTTAATTATGGCGACCAGGGCCTCGTTATCTGTGAAAAAACAGACGCTACTGTTAGCCCATGAAGCCCCCCACAACTCCACAGCCGCCACAATCGGGTACAATTCTAATACTGTGATGTTAAGGTTAAGCCAAGAACTGGGCCATGTACCAAAGAACCACTCTGGGCCACACACTGCACCATATCCTATGCACCCAGAAGCATCGGTGTATAACTGTAGGTAATCACCGGTCATAAAGTTAATGTCAAGAAAAAAGGCTTTACCATTAAACCCTTTCAGGAATTCCTGCCATAAAACCAGGTCGAGCTTAACCTGCCTGGTTAGTCTTATATGGTAGCTTGGTCTACTAACCCCCAGGGTCAGGTCAATTAGCCGTCTAAGAAACGCCCTCCCTGGAATGATAACCGTGCACGCAAAATTCAAGACGCCTATTAGGGACTGTAATTCTCTGAGTGTAACTTTCTGCCTACTCAGAAATGACTGCAGTAACATTTGGCATCGGGCTAACTTATCCTCGGGAAGACGGGCTTCCATACTGACCGAATCCAGAGTGACACCCAAAAATTGGAGAGCCGTTGTCGGGCCAACCGTCTTACCTGGTGCCAGCGGGACTCCAATCTTGGCACATAGGTCCATAAATGACCTCATATCCTGTTCGCACTTCTCAATAGACTCGGCCATAAACAAGAAGTCATCAATGACATGGACTACCTTCGATGCCCCGAGTTTAGATACTGCCACCCATTCTAACGCTGAGCTGAAAGCCTCAAATATCGCACATGCACTCGCACATCCCATCGGCAATACGATATCCATGTAGTATTTATCCCGCCATTTAAATCCCAGCAATGGTGTGTCCTTAGGGGCGATAGGAATGATCCGGAACGCCGACTCAATGTCTACTTTAGCCATAAAAACTATTGTTTCAGCGTCCTTAATAAACGAAACTGCGTTCTGTATGGATGCATACTGCACTGTGGCTAACTCGTGGGGAATGTAATCATTGACTGAAGACCCTTCTGGGTGAGACAGATTATGGATCATTCTATATTCGCCGGGGACTTTCTTGGGTACTACTCCCAAAGGTGAAATTCTGTAAGCAGGAGTAGTAGGCTGATTATCGAAGGGGCCTAACACACGACCTAGAGCTACTTCTTTAGCCAGTTTGGTGTCTATTACCTGCGGATACTCGAATGCGGATCTCATGTTCTTGACCCTTTTGTCATTCTGAACAGGCAAACTCAAACATCCAATTTCAAATCCTGCACTAAAACCTTTTACTAAAAACTTCCGCTTACCTACATCGTATCCTTGTAACATCTGATCTAGAACCGAGGGTAACACTGGCGAAGGCATGGCCCGATCAAGGTTTTCTAATGATACGCTGGGGAATGGTGGACTTACGTGCCTGCAACTTGGGACACTTGGTCGCGGGGTGGCTCCCCCCGCACAACTTGCATAGATGCCGGAAACGACACGGGTTGTAGGCACAGCGGCCCCTGTTGTACGCCCGGCAGATGCGAGCTCCTTGGTTGCCGACACCCCTGTCAAGAAAGGGAGATTCCCCTTGTGACACAAGCCGAGGCTGGTGTGCCGCGTTCAGCCACAATTCGTAATTAACTGAATCCCAAGACCACCCCTGCATAGCTCTTAGCGCCCGAAAGGACTCATCATACCCTCGCCAGTTAGACCCACGTTCTGACAGATTTCTCACTGTTTGCATATACTTTAACATCTTAGCTGCCTCTTGCACATTCTCAGGTTTAAGCAAAAACACGGACATGTAAATCTGAAAAGCCTTTGACCACTGAGGGAATGAACGAATTACTGTTCTGGAAGTGGGCGCAACGCAGAAGGCAGGGGTCCCGTCTTCCCCCCCTGGACGGATAGTAAGAGCATAGTTGGGCTGGAACAGGCTTGTCTCCGGTAACAATGTGGCGAGGTCCACAAAGTCCCCAGACCACACTTTTGCTCTAGTCTTTTCAGGCACATGAGCATGAAGGGACAAAGTAGGTAGCACAAAGTCGGACACCCTTTCCTGAGTTGCGCCCGGTAGAATATTCAAAGCATCCACGATACCTGGGACAGGAAGGTCAGTGGATGTGTCCATCAAGTGGTCGGTAGTCGGCCAAGGCGGCTCCACCATGCCAGTGTCCTGACGACTCGATGAGGGCACTGGCTCATGAGCCACGGACGTCGCCGCTTGTCGAGCACTGGGGACAGAGTGAAAATCAGCTTGCCCGCTCGTCGAGGGCACAGGCTCTGGAGCAGCAGGTGCCACCACCTGGCGACCAACGGCAGAAGCTGGACGGACGACCTGATGACTCGATGGGTTTACTGCGGATGGTGCCGTCACCTGGTGATCAACAGAAGATGACGCAATCGCGTCGTGACCGCGCGTCGGACTTACCTGCTGCAGCGCTACACGCAACATCTCCCGCATCACGCGCATCTCGTGATGAAGTTGCTCCGTTGCTTCCAGGCGGCGCTCCACGTCCGCTTCCCAGAGACGGGTAGCTGCTCTGGGAGCAGCCGGCGCAGCAGGAGGAGCTGCTGAGCTGCCTGGAGCGCTTATAGGCTCCACTATGTCCCCGTGTGGGGGACGACCCAGTGCAGCCGCGGCTCTGGCGCGCTGACGTTCAGACTGTCGGATTGGAGGCATTCTGTAACATTTACTGTTCAAGTTGAACACAGCACCCAATCATAGTAATGTGAACCTTATGTACGCTGTGTCATTACAAACTAGGGACCATGGTTACCCCTTGACCAACATTATCCACTCACATACTACAACGATACCCGTTCCAGTAATCCAACTGTATGGTGGAATCAGCCAAATGAAATTTACCATGCCCTGTACAATGTAGGGCCGAATAGTGTAAACCAGTCATTTACCCCGCCTGTCGGAATAGTAAATTTATCATGCCATGCACCAATATTAACGTCCGACAAGCTACACTGTCTACACTGTATGGTGTAGCAAGAAATTAAAATTAACATGCCTACATAACGTAGGAACGATGGCATAAGCTGACCATTCACACTGTATGGCGGAATAAGACATTAGTGATTACCATGCTCTGTACACTGTGGTAAACACCACCACAGCCACCATAACCTCGTATAGCGGCACAATAAAATTTACAAGTACCATGCCCTGTACACCATATGGCCAAAGAACTTAAACCGACCATTTACCAAGTATGGCGGAATAAGAAAATAAAACGTACATGTACACCATAGAGGGAAAGATTATACACCGACCATATCCAACGTATGGCGGAATGAAAATAGAAAATGCCCTGCACACCATAGGGCACAAGATTATACACCGACCATATACAACGTATGGCGGAATTAGAATAAAGAATGCCCTGTACACCATAGGGCGAAAGATTATACGCCGACCATATCCAACGTATGGCGGAATTAAAATAAAGAATGCCCTGTCCACCATAGGGCGAAAGATTAAACACCGACCATATACAACGTATGGCGGGATCAAAAATAAAAAATGCCTTGTACACCATAGGGCCCAAGATTATACACCAACCATATACAACGTAAGGCGGAATAAAATTAAACATGCCCTGTACCCCATAGGGCCATTCCCTTAGTCCAACCATTTACACCGTATGGCGGAATACCCAAAAATTAAAATTACCCTGTACACCATAGGGCCATTTCCTAAATCCGACCATCGACACTGTATGGCGGAATAAGAAAATTAAAATGCCCTACAAATTGTAGGGACCAGGTTCATAGCCCAACCATTTTCACTGTATGGTGGAATACAACAAATTAAATGAACATGCCCTGTAAACCGTGGGGACCAATATAACCAAATGAAAAACTAGCACAGCCTGAATTAGTAACTACAGCTGATGTTCGCTGAGAAGGGACTATGCTAACCATCATATCAAGAACTCCATGATCCAAATTTTAACTACAGCTGCTGCAGCCGCTTCATGGCCCCGAAACAGCTACCTTGAATGCTCTTCCATAGTTTGAAATTGCCCCGAGCATTGAAATGGACCCCATCTCGACGGAAGATCTCTTTTTGGCTATTCCAGAACCCCTTATGACGCCAGAAAGACAGGTGTTCGTCATCACACGCAGCCCTTAAAAATTCGTTAATCTCGGAGACTCTAGCTGTTGCTACATCCTGAGTTAAGTGGCGCCAACTCTTTCTACGAACAACCTGGCAAACCACAACCTGTTGTACGCCTCTCTGTACTAGAACTTGTGCAAAATTATAAAGCTGCATACCTACCTCCAACGTGGTCAAAGTTCCCATACTAGCAGCCGTGTCGATCGCATTCCCTGCCACGCTCAACACCACTACGGCGGGTAACTCTGCCTCCAGTAAACGATCCAAACCACGGTTCTTTTCCATAGTGGTAACAGTACCGCCCCGATAGCCTTTGAAAGCGATCCGACAATCCCGACCCTCGCGGAAAGATCCTGGTGCAAAATCTACCTCTGCCGATGCGACAAAACGCTCCAACCAGTAAACATGGCTATCGCCCAAAACTAAAACCAAAGGTTTAGTAGCCATCGTCACGATAATAGTCACAAATTAGGCGTAAACGACTGACGATTACCTTTCGCAGTCCAAAGGTCGGAGTTTAACAAAATGGCGGATGAACGGCGTCCGTTGGCTTTGCAGCAGAAACTCACCTGAAACACACTAGCAAAAATATCTGACAAGATTGAACACGATAAACTGAACAATAAAATGATCTTGCAATATCATCAACAAATTCAACAATAACGATTAACCAGTAACAGCAGAAGTTCGGAATTATTTGCAAGCGCAAAGGTCTCACAACGACACAAGCTAGCTTGGAAATCGAGTGAGGCCGGATCTAGGTACTGCGGCTGCTTATATAGCCCAGTGTATCTCTACGCATGTCTTAGTAAATAGGCTAATACCCTCGCCCTCAGAACATGTTTAACCTCGAACCACCTTCATTGTCTTGTTATTTCGCATAAAATCCTTTATGCGCCGCTGTCACATAAATTCATATATGTGCACAATTTATGCTTGCACCGTGTCTATCACATCTTATAACATATTAACTATAACAGTAGCACCCTTAAACATGATCAAAACTGAACTTTCTAAAGGGACCTGTACATTTACCAGCTACTGAGTGCAAGTGGTCAAAATCTCATTAAGCCCTGTTGGGCATTCTTCCCTAAGGTCCAACGACCACTTATTCCTGATCTTCCACACATTAGTAATCAAAGTCACCACTAAGTAATTATAACTGATAAAGTAAATGCCTTGACATAAACAGATGGACAATTCTCTATCACACAGTATGATACAATTATAAATTGAAAACTTTGCTTAATAAGGTAGAAAACATCATTTAGGGACTTACCAAAACATAGTTGTCATTAACTGTAGAATCACACCTGGCCCACTGGGGCAGGGCCCCTTCCACTGACCACACGTGACCCCTGTCTCTAGGGTAAAATTTATGTTTAAACAACTGAATTATTAGTAATAAGACCTACACAGTAAATACAACTAATTACAGGACAAATAATCATAGCAATAATAGTTCACTAACTATATTCTCTAAATTACATTACATTACCCTGGGTGCTGCCATCATGTGGTGGTTAACTAAACTACTCGAACCGACAAGTGACTATGTCACATACAGTTCTTTATTAGTAGTAGTCCACACACAGTACAACATCTATACTACAACTACTCTACTACAGTTCTTTATTAGTAGAAGTCCACACACAGTACAACATCTATACTACAACTACTCTACTACAGTTCTTTATTAGTAGTAGTCCACACACAGTACAACATCTATACTACAACTACTCTACTACAGTTCTTTATTAGTAGAAGTCCACACACAGTACAACATCTATACTACAACTACTCTACTACAGTTCTTTATTAGTAGTAGTCCACACACAGTACAACATCTATACTACAACTACTCTACTACAGTTCTTTATTAGTAGAAGTCCACACACAGTACAACATCTATACTACAACTACTCTACTACAGTTCTTTATTAGTAGTAGTCCACACACAGTACAACATCGATACTACAACTACTCTACTACAGTTCTTTATTAGTAGTAGTCCACACACAGTACAACATCGATACTACAACTACTCTACTACAGTTCTTTATTAGTAGAAGTCCACACACAGTACAACATCGATACTACAACTACTCTACTACAGTTCTTTATTAGTAGAAGTCTACACACAGTACAACATCGATACTACAACTACTCTACTACAGTTCTTTATTAGTAGAAGTCCACACACAGTACAACATCTATACTACAACTACTCTACTACAGTTCTTTCTTAGTAGTAGTCCACACACAGTACAACATCTATACTACAACTACTCTACTACAGTTCTTTATTAGTAGTAGTCCACACACAGTACAACATATATACTACAAGTACTCTACTACAGTTCTTTATTAGTAGAAGTCCACACACAGTACAACATCGATACTACAACTACTCTACTACAGTTCTTTATTAGTAGTAGTCCACACACAGTACAACATATATACTACAACTACTCTACTACAGTTCTTTATTAGTAGAAGTCCACACACAGTACAACATCGATACTACAACTACTCTACTACAGTTCTTTATTAGTAGAAGTCCACACACAGTACAACATCTATACTACAACTACTCTACTACAGTTCTTTATTAGTAGTAGTCCACACACAGTACAACATATATACTACAAGTACTCTACTACAGTTCTTTATTAGTAGAAGTCCACACACAGTACAACATCGATACTACAATTACTCTACTACAGTTCTTTATTAGTAGAAGTCCACACACAGTACAACATCTATACTACAACTACTCTACTACAGTTCTTTATTAGTAGTAGTCCACACACAGTACAACATATATACTACAAGTACTCTACTACAGTTCTTTATTAGTAGAAGTCCACACACAGTACAACATCGATACTACAACTACTCTACTACAGTTCTTTATTAGTAGAAGTCCACACACAGTACAACATCGATACTACAACTACTCTACTACAGTTCTTTCTTAGTAGTAGTCCACACACAGTACAACATCTATACTACAACTACTCTACTACAGTTCTTTATTAGTAGTAGTCCACACACAGTACAACATCTATACTACAACTACTCTACTACAGTTCTTTATTAGTAGTAGTCCACACACAGTACAACATCGATACTACAACTACTCTACTACAGTTCTTTATTAGTAGTAGTCCACACACAGTACAACATCGATACTACAACTACTCTACTACAGTTCTGTATTAGTAGAAGTCCACACACAGTACAACATCGATACTACAACTACTCTACTACAGTTCTTTATTAGTAGAAGTCCACACACAGTACAACATCTATACTACAACTACTCTACTACAGTTCTTTCTTAGTAGTAGTCCACACACAGTACAACATATATACTACAAGTACTCTACTACAGTTCTTTATTAGTAGTAGTCCACACACAGTACAACATCTATACTACAACTACTCTACTACAGTTCTTTCTTAGTAGTAGTCCACACACAGTACAACATATATACTACAAGTACTCTACTACAGTTCTTTCTTAGTAGTAGTCCACACACAGTACAACATATATACTACAAGTACTCTACTACAGTTCTTTCTTAGTAGTAGTCCACACACAGTACAACATATATACTACAAGTACTCTACTACAGTTCTTTCTTAGTAGTAGTCCACACACAGTACAACATATATACTACAAGTACTCTACTACAGTTCTTTATTAGTAGTAGTCCACACACAGTACAACATATATACTACAAGTACTCTACTACAGTTCTTTATTAGTAGAAGTCCACACACAGTACAACATCGATACTACAACTACTCTACTACAGTTCTTTATTAGTAGTAGTCCACACACAGTACAACATATATACTACAAGTACTCTACTACAGTTCTTTATTAGTAGAAGTCCACACACAGTACAACATCGATACTACAACTACTCTACTACAGTTCTTTATTAGTAGAAGTCCACACACAGTACAACATCTATACTACAACTACTCTACTACAGTTCTTTCTTAGTAGTAGTCCACACACAGTACAACATCGATACTACAACTACTCTACTACAGTTCTTTATTAGTAGAAGTCCACACACAGTACAACATCTATACTACAACTACTCTACTACAGTTCTTTCTTAGTAGTAGTCCACACACAGTACAACATCGATACTACAACTACTCTACTACAGTTCTTTATTAGTAGAAGTCCACACACAGTACAACATCTATACTACAACTACTCTACTACAGTTCTTTATTAGTAGTAGTCCACACACAGTACAACATCGATACTACAACTACTCTACTACAGTTCTTTATTAGTAGTAGTCCACACACAGTGCAACATCGATACTACAACTACTCTACTACAGTTCTTTATTAGTAGAAGTCCACACACAGTACAACATCTATACTACAACTACTCTACTACAGTTCTTTATTAGTAGAAGTCCACACACAGTACAACATCTATACTACAACTACTCTACTACAGTTCTTTATTAGTAGAAGTCCACACACAGTACAACATCTATACTACAACTACTCTACTACAGTTCTTTATTAGTAGAAGTCCACACACAGTACAACATCTATACTACAACTACTCTACTACATTTCTTTATTAGTAGAAGTCCACACACAGTACAACATCTATACTACAACTACTCTACTACAGTTCTTTATTAGTAGAAGTCCACACACAGTACAACATCTATACTACAACTACTCTACTACAGTTCTTTATTAGTAGTAGTCCACACACAGTACAACATCTATACTACAACTACTCTACTACAGTTCTTTATTAGTAGAAGTCCACACACAGTACAACATCGATACTACAACTACTCTACTACAGTTCTTTATTAGTAGTAGTCCACACACAGTACAACATCGATACTACAACTACTCTACTACAGTTCTTTATTAGTAGAAGTCCACACACAGTACAACATCTATACTACAACTACTCTACTACAGTTCTTTATTAGTAGAAGTCCACACACATTACAACATCTATACTACAACTACTCTACTACAGTTCTTTATTAGTAGAAGTCCACACACAGTACAACATCTATACTACAACTACTCTACTACAGTTCTTTATTAGTAGAAGTCCACACACAGTACAACATCTATACTACAACTACTCTACTACAGTTCTTTATTAGTAGAAGTCCACACACAGTACAACATCGATACTACAACTACTCTACTACAGTTCTTTATTAGTAGAAGTCCACACACAGTACAACATCTATACTACAACTACTCTACTACAGTTCTTTATTAGTAGAAGTCCACACACAGTACAACATCTATACTACAACTACTCTACTACAGTTCTTTATTAGTAGAAGTCCACACACAGTACAACATCTATACTACAACTACTCTACTACAGTTCTTTATTAGTAGAAGTCCACACACAGTACAACATCTATACTACAACTACTCTACTACAGTTCTTTATTAGTAGAAGTCCACACACAGTACAACATCTATACTACAACTACTCTACTACAGTTCTTTATTAGTAGTAGTCCATACACAGTACAACATCTATACTACAACTACTCTACTACAGTTCTTTATTAGTAGTAGTCCACACACAGTACAACATCTATACTACAACTACTCTACTACATTTCTTTATTAGTAGAAGTCCACACACAGTACAACATCTATACTACAACTACTCTACTACAGTTCTTTATTAGTAGAAGTCCACACACAGTACAACATCTATACTACAACTACTCTACTACAGTTCTTTATTAGTAGTAGTCCACACACAGTAGAACATCTATACTACAACTACTCTACTACAGTTCTTTATTAGTAGAAGTCCACACACAGTACAACATCGATACTACAACTACTCTACTACAGTTCTTTATTAGTAGAAGTCCACACACAGTACAACATCTATACTACAACTACTCTACTACAGTTCTTTATTAGTAGTAGTCCACACACAGTAGAACATCTATACTACAACTACTCTACTACAGTTCTTTATTAGTAGAAGTCCACACACAGTACAACATCTATACTACAACTACTCTACTACAGTTCTTTATTAGTAGAAGTCCACACACAGTACAACATCTATGCTACAACTACTCTACTACAGTTCTTTATTAGTAGAAGTCCACACACAGTACAACATCTATACTACAACTACTCTACTACAGTTCTTTATTAGTAGAAGTCCACACACAGTACAACATCGATACTACAACTACTCTACTACAGTTCTTTATTAGTAGAAGTCCACACACAGTACAACATCGATACTACAATTACTCTACTACAGTTCTTTATTAGTAGAAGTCCACACACAGTACAACATCGATACTACAACTACTCTACTACAGTTCTTTATTAGTAGAAGTCCACACACAGTACAACATCGATACTACAATTACTCTACTACAGTTCTTTATTAGTAGAAGTCCACACACAGTACAACATCGATACTACAACTACTCTACTACAGTTCTTTATTAGTAGAAGTCCACACACAGTACAACATCTATACTACAACTACTCTACTACAGTTCTTTATTAGTAGTAGTCCACACACAGTACAACATCTATACTACAACTACTCTACTACAGTTCTTTATTAGTAGTAGTCCACACACAGTACAACATCGATACTACAACTACTCTACTACAGTTCTTTATTAGTTGAAGTCCACACACAGTACAACATCGATACTACAACTACTCTACTACAGTTCTTTATTAGTAGTAGTCCACACACAGTACAACATCTATACTACAACTACTCTACTACAGTTCTTTATTAGTAGAAGTCCACACACAGTACAACATCTATACTACAACTACTCTACTACAGTTCTTTATTAGTAGTAGTCCACACACAGTACAACATCGATACTACAATTACTCTACTACAGTTCTTTATTAGTAGAAGTCCACACACAGTACAACATCGATACTACAACTACTCTACTACAGTTCTTTATTAGTTGAAGTCCACACACAGTACAACATCTATACTACAACTACTCTACTACAGTTCTTTATTAGTAGTAGTCCACACACAGTACAACATCGATACTACAACTACTCTACTACAGTTCTTTATTAGTTGAAGTCCACACACAGTACAACATCGATACTACAACTACTCTACTACAGTTCTTTATTAGTAGAAGTCCACACACAGTACAACATCGATACTACAATTACTCTACTACAGTTCTTTATTAGTAGAAGTCCACACACAGTACAACATCGATACTACAACTACTCTACTACAGTTCTTTATTAGTTGAAGTCCACACACAGTACAACATCTATACTACAACTACTCTACTACAGTTCTTTATTAGTAGAAGTCCACACACAGTACAACATCTATACTACAACTACTCTACTACAGTTCTTTATTAGTAGAAGTCCACACACAGTACAACATCTATACTACAATTACTCTACTACAGTTCTTTATTAGTAGAAGTCCACACACAGTACAACATCTATACTACAACTACTCTACTACAGTTCTTTATTAGTAGAAGTCCACACACAGTACAACATCGATACTACAACTACTCTACTACAGTTCTTTATTAGTAGAAGTCCACACACAGTACAACATCTATACTACAACTACTCTACTACAGTTCTTTATTAGTAGTAGTCCACACACAGTACCACATCTATACTAAAACTACTCTACTACAGTTCTTTATTAGTAGAAGTCCACACACAGTACAACATCTATACTAAAACTACTCTACTACACTTCTTTATTAGTAGAAGTCCATACATATTACAACATCTATACTAAAACTACTCTACTACAGTTCTTTATTAGTAGAAGTCCATACATATTACAACATCTATACTAAAACTACTCTACTACAGTTCTTTATTAGTAGAAGTCCATACATATTACAACATCTATACTACAACCGCTCTACTACAGTTCTTTATTAGTAGAAGTCCACACATACAGTACAACATCTACTACAGTTCTTGTACAGCTCTCCTACTATTACTCCTTCTGTTCTCCCAGACTACATTTGTGTGACGATTAGCTGCTAATCGTCATCTGACCCCTGTGGATTGAGTTTTGGTTTCCGGTTTGGTTATTATGCAAATGAGTTCTGCCTTTTCAATAAAGACGCACATTTTATTTACAATCTTTTATAGCACGTTTTACTGAACAACAAAGCGTCACATGGTGGCAGCGGTGGGATGATTACTGCGTACCAGAAAGGTACAGTTTCGCACAGAATCTCCACTTGAAAAGGCAGAAAGTGACATTTGTCGTACTGAGCGATAACATGGCATCTAATGCGTTGCCCGTTCCTGCACCGTTAGAAATACACGACACCAACGCCGCTGACAAATGGAGGAAGTTCCTGGCGGCGTGGGAAAACTACGCACTAGCTACGGAGTTGGACGCCAAGCCGCAGGCAGTGCAAGTGGCGACGTTGTTGACAGTTATTGGCGAGGATGGCCGAGAAGTACACTCGACGTTCCGGGACTGGGCGCAGGACGGAGACGACCGTCGCATACTACCCGTCTTGAAAAAATTCGCAGAATATTGTCAACCACAAAAAAACGTTCCATTCGAAAGATACAAATTCAACAAACGTATGCAGGAGAGCGGAGAACCGTATGAACAGTACAAAACTGCACTGCGCAAGCTGTCAGAGGCTTGTGAGTTCGACACGATCACCCCAAACGAAATTTTGAGGGATAGACTGATCTTTGGAATTCATGACACAAAGGTACGCGAACGGTTACTGCGTGAGAATAATCTGACACTTGCCAAAACAGATGAGATTTGTCGAGCGGCTGAGAGCATGACCGAGCAAATGAGGATTGTGGGTCAGTCGAGCAGTTCAGCGACGTCGGTTCATGCACTTCGACAAGCGGTCGGCCAGAAAAAACGCGTCAAGAAGAAAGAGACGTCACACACGACTAAGAGCGAGGCAACGAAAGAGTGCTGGAACTGTGGTCGTCAACATGGCCGAGAGTCGAAGGAGTTATGTCCGGCCTTCGGCAAAACGTGCGACTGCTGTGGCAAATCGAATCATTTCGCAAAAAAATGCCGGCAAAAACGTTCAGGCAGAGCGCGAAATTCAGTAAGGACGATCGGAGAATCGGAGGAGGTTTTTCCGGTCCGCGAGGTGGCGACACTGGCGATGTTAGACGATTCGCAGTGCGTGACCTTGAAGTTGGACTCCGGGAGCTACATACGCTTCCAAATCGACTCCGGGGCCCAATGTAACGTGGTGCCTCTGAAGCTGTATCAACGGGCCACTAAAGACGTGCGGCTGAAGGACGTCAACAGGTGTCAATCATCGATACTTGCGTTTGGCGGTTCTCGGCTGACAGTGGTCGGTGAGGTACACGTTCGAGTCTGGCGAGGCGACTACAAATGCATCCTCGTCTGCAAACTGGTCGACAACGACAACATCCGGCCAATCCTGGGGAGGAAGGCTTGTGTGGGCATGAAGTTGATCCAGTATACGGACAATGATGCGCTACACAAACCAGCGACTCGAGGCGAGCAAGTCTACGCGGTCGAGGGTGCGCTGATCAGCAAGGCAGCTGTAATCGAAAAGTACGCCACTGTGTTTGGTGACGGCATAGGCGAACTAGAGGGCGAGTATCAAATCCGGCTGGATGACGCGGTCGACCCCATCCAACACGCCCCACGCCGAGTACCAGTCGCTCTGAGAGACCGACTGAAAGCGACGTTGGACGACATGACTCGGGACGACATCATTGAGGCTGTCGAAAAACCCACCGCGTGGATCAGCTCGATGGTAGTGATCACGAAGAAAGACAGCAAACTTCGCATCTGCTTGGATCCGAAGGATCTCAACCGTGCGATCCGGCGAGAAAACTACCAACTACCAACGATTGAAGACATCGCGACGCGACTGCACGGAGCCAAGGTGTTCACTGTCCTTGACGTACGCCATGGGTTTTGGCACGTGCGCCTCGACGACCGCTCTTCATATCTGACGACCTTCCACACACCTTTCGGCAGGTATCGTTTCAAACGTATGCCGTTTGGTATCAGTTCGGCCCCCGAAGTTTTTCAAAAAAAAATGCACGAACTGATCGAGGGGTTACAAGGTATCGAGGTTGTGGCTGATGATTTTGTTGTCGTAGGGTACGGCAACACGGTCGACGAGGCAAACGTTGACCACGACAAACGACTCCACTCATTTCTGCAGCGATGTGAGGAGCGAGGGGTCAAACTAAACGTCGACAAGTTCAAACTGAGACAGGAGGAAGTTCGATTCATCGGGCACGTCGCAACGTCTGACGGGCTGAGTATCGACCCCACTAAGGTGAAGGCTATCGTTGACATGCCTAACCCTACTGATGTTGCAGGAGTTCAACGCTTGTTGGGATTGGCCCAGTATCTGGCCAAGTTCCTTCCGCATCTCTCTGACATCACGAAGCCGCTACGAGAACTTACGAGGAATGACACCGACTGGATGTGGGAAAGCTCGCAACAGAACGCAGTCAACACGCTGAAGAAAGCTGTCGCAAGTACACCTGTGTTACGCTACTACAATCTCGCAGACGAAGTGACCATCCAGTGCGATGCGTCACAATCAGGACTTGGTGCAGCATTGATGCAGAACGGCCAGCCGGTGGCGTATGCATCACGTGCCCTGACGCCACCTGAAACAAGATACGCTCAGATCGAAAAAGAGCTATTGGCGATCGTGTTCGCGTGTGATCGATTTGAGGCCTACATTTACGGCCGTGATCGCGTGAGCATTGAATCCGACCACAAGCCGTTGGAAACGATCGTTCTGAAGCCTCTCAGCAGTGCACCTAAACGGTTACAGCGGATGCTGCTCCGTTTACAGAAATACACACTCGATGTCAAATTCAAGAAAGGCGAACACATGTATTTGGCCGACACGTTGAGCCGAGCGTACATACCTGAGGTCAAGGTGTGCGACTTCGTACATGAGCTTGAGGAGCTAGACCACCGTGAGTCACTCCCCGTCAGCCAGGAACGATGGCAACAGCTCAACCACGCGTCAGAGAACGACTATGTGTGTCAGCAGCTACGAGCGACCATTCAGAATGGATGGCCGGAGACCAAAGCAGAGGTCCCCGAGTGTGTGCTACCTTACTACGACTCGCGAGACGAGTTGACGGTTCAAGGAAATCTGATCTTCAAAGGGCAGTTGTTGGTCGTGCCCGCTGCGGTACGTACCGAGTTGATGTCAGTGGCACACGCGAGTCACATTGGCATTGAGGGCTGTCTAAGGAGAATGCGCGAATGTCTATACTGGCCGCGTATGACAACACAAGTCAAGGATTACATATCCAAGTGTGACATATGTCTGTCACACCGTAGTGCCCCACCACGGGAACCACTACAACAACACGACTTCGTGGCGCGGCCATGGTCCAAGATCGGCGCAGACTTGTGCCAACTACACGGTCGTACACTACTCGTTGTATGCGATTACTATAGCAACTTCTTTGAAGTAGCTCGCTTGAACACGGTTACGACGCGCAGTGTGGTGCGTGAGTTCTTACCGATGTTCGCCAGATTTGGACTGCCCGATGTGCTCGTTACTGACAACGGGCCACAGTTTGCTTCGGCCGAGTTTGCAGTGTTCGCGAGGAAGAAAGGAATTACTCATTTGACGTCCTCACCGCATTACGCACAAAGCAATGGAAAATCGGAGAACGCGGTGAAGACGCTGAAACTAATCTTCGCCAAAGCCAAACAGAGTGGTGAGTCCGAGTACATGGCGCTACTCGACTGGAGGAATACGCCGTCCGAAGGGATGGGCACGAGTCCCGCTCAACGACTCATGGGCCGACGTTGTAAAACGTTGCTCCCAACAGCTGGAACGCTGTTGAAACCACGATATGACACCAATGCCGATACACGAGCATTGGCAGGCAGAAAACGACGTCAGTCGTTTTACTACAACCAACACGCGCATCCACTTCCGCCGATCAACGAAGGCGCAACCGTTCGTATGAGGCTTCTAGGTGAGAAGACGTGGACACCAGGAACGTGTACCGAGCAGGTCGACTCACGAAGCTACCGCGTGAAGGTTGGAGGGACGGTCTACAGGCGCAATCGACGACAGTTGGTGTGTGCTGGCGAGCAGCCCCACGATGAAACGAGCCGTGATGACGCGCCGTCTTCGTTGAGTGATGGCAACCCCGAGACGCAACCCCTTCCGGTCGTGCCAGATGTGTCCCCAGGTCTTCGCAGATCTGTGCGCGAACGCAAGCCGCCAGCGTGGCTCAGCGACTACGTTTCGGCGTAATTTACTAACTTTGTCCATAAGACATTGTTATCACACGACAGTCCATAAGAGACAGTACATTTTGTTTACAATCTCGTGTGTAATCGTTTTGCTAATAATTAGTCACAGTTGTGAATAAGTGACTTTTCTTGTAAGAGGAAAGATGTGACGATTAGCTGCTAATCGTCATCTGACCCCTGTGGATTGAGTTTTGGTTTCCGGTTTGGTTATTATGCAAATGAGTTCTGCCTTTTCAATAAAGACGCACATTTTATTTACAATCTTTTATAGCACGTTTTACTGAACAACAAAGCGTCACAATTTGATTAGTTGCCTTTATAGCAGACGTTTCACATACATTAACATCAAGCTAACATCGGCAAAGTTCAGCAGTTATTGATTCTACCCACACACAAGTTAATATATTCATTAGGTCTTATCTGAATGTACATCTATGTTAATACTCAAGTATCCAGTTCGACGGAAGTCAATTCCCTTCCGAGGACACAAGAGCGTGACCTGACTGGAACGACTTCCCATTGCTGGACGCTGTCCACTAAGATAAATAGATAACCATTTAATAACCTTCCCACCAGAGAGATGGATATGCAGTGTGTCCACCTCGATCAATAACTAACTTCTTACTAGTTACAGATTACAAGTTATAAAGTTGGTTACACTGCCTTGCTCTTTACATTTTGGCAGGTATGAGCCAGCATGAACAGTCACATGCAGTGAAGGGCAGTAGCCGTAGCCGTAGCAGTGACACTGGTAATGACTCTTGGCAGCGTTCCAAGAAACTGACTAGGAATGACCACCATTCTAAGGCCAAGGCATGTAAATTCTGTGATACAACACACGCGGCCAGAAACTGTCCACCATTATGGCAGGAGTTGTAATAAATGTGGAATGCGCAACCACTTTGCACGATGCTGCAGTAACTTTGTCAAAGCAAAGCAGACACAAAAGAAGACGCCAGTGCATATAGTTCAGCCAGATTCAAACAATCACGCAGATGGCAGCATGTTTGTGTATACGTTGCTCGACGCAAGAAACAGAGAGTGGCACGTTGTTCTCTACATCAATGGTCGAGGTTTGAAAGTGAAGATTGACACGGGAGCATCGTACAACGTGATGTCAAAGCAAGCGTATGATGTACTAAATGCGCGACAACCGACGATTGTGTAAGACGAAGCTTGAATCGTATGGGGGACATCGTCTTACTGTGCAAGGAAAGGCGTCCTTCACAGCTGAGCACAAGCGGAAGTACTATATCCCGTTGATTTTTCGTTGTTCGGGGAAATGCGCCAACTATCTTGGGCTTACAGAGCAGTGGTGAACTGGGGTTAATTTCCAGAACATATTACTTAGGCAATTCTCATAGTAGAGCATATATTACTTAGGCTATTCTCAGAGAGAGCACATATTACAGCTCATATTACTTAGGCTATTCTCATATTACAGCTCATATTACTTAGGCTATTCTCATATTACAGCACACATTACTTAGGCTATTCGCATATTACAGCACATATTTCTTAGGCTATTCTCATATTACAGCACACATTACTTATGCTATTCGCATATTACAGCACAAATTACTTAGGCTATTCGCATATTACAGAACACATTACTTAGGCTATTCGCATATTACAGCACACATTACTTAGGCTATTCTCATATTACAACACACGTTACTTAGGCTATTCTCATATTACAACACACATTACTTAGGCTATTCTCATATTACAGCACACATTACTTAGGCTATTCGCATATTATAGCACATATTTCTTAGGCTATTATCAAACTACAGCACATATTACTTAAGCTATTCTCATACTACAGCACATATTACTTAGACTATTCTCATACTACAACACCTATTACTTAGGCTATTCTCATTCTACAACACATATTACTTAGGCTATTCTCATACTACAAATTTTAGCAACAATGGACATGATTTGAACATGAATGGACATGATTTGAACATGAATGGACATGATTTGAACATGAATGGACATGATTTGAACATCAGTGGATATGATTTGAACATTAATGGACATGATTTGCAATGTGCTAAAATGTGTGAATCAAGTGAATCAAGAAGACAACTTAAAAAAACGTGATAAATATACCAGTCCTTTGCTATTCCTACACTCTTTGTTACCAGATGGATAATTTATTCTAAATTGAAATACTTCAGGGGTAATTGTATAATTGTACACATATTATGACTCTATATATACTATGATGGCAAAACTATATTAAATTACAATTAATTATGCATACTTTTAATTCATGCCCCAGCCTGCTAGCTGGTGAGCATCTTGACAGAAGCACATCTTTGTAATGAAACCCAGGCAAGAAGAAAACATGAATAAACAATTCTTATTTTCATTAACAAATGGTTGCCCAGTGAGAGCAACCATAATGCAGTGACACAATGGGACAGTTTGTCTGGAAGCAGACACAATTGATCGTCAGGACAGATTGCCTTAATGCCCTCTAATCTGTCGTGCCGTCATTGTCAGGCCATCTGGCTGCAGGCGGCTAGAAGCTCCGGGCCCACTGAATGCTCAATTTGTTCTCAGATTTAATCTGCAATTATAGATTTGTTCTGTGTGAGGGGGGAGGGGGTGGAGGGGGGTGGAGGGGGGGGGGTGGAGGGGGCATACAGTTTGGCCTTTCATTGTTTGACTGGAGCTGCTGAGGGAGTTGGGTGTTTTAGTAGATCCCAACACCCATATTGGGGTGTTTAACTAACTGTATTTGATGTCTAGACGGAGACATGCTTTGATGGTGATCTGGAGTGGTGCACTAGTAGTATAGGAACCTTCCCTATACTACTTGCACTGTCACACAAACAATGGTGAGTGAGAATATATTACTGTAATGGCACCAACTCAGACGTACAGCGGTTAGACCAGGGGTAGATGAAACGGGGTATTTTTTCCAGGGATAGATGAAACGGGGCATATCTTTCTTGGGATAGATCTATCAATAATAATAACAGAGTTAATTCGCTTTGAAGCCATTATAACTGAATAGTACAGGCGTACTTAACAAATATATAAAAAAGATTAAATACAATAAATTAATAGAGCATTACATTGCTTATAAATCAATAGATACATATTAAATAAACTACCGATCGAACTAGTGTTGTGTAGATCTTGACTATGTGGTGGGATTTAGGAAGATTATGAAATAGGCGTTGTGATGCTTTAGCGGCTGTTTCGTCTATGTGGGGGTTGCCATTTTAAGTCATCCGTTAGTGTGACGCTTGGTAGACGGGTTGAGTTGACATGCTCGACGGGTCTGTCGTTGATCGTTAGTGTCGGGATGTCTGCAGGTGTTCTCTTGAAACAGATGCGTAGTCCATTGCGCGACTTCGCTTGCTAATGTTTGGAGCGAGCTGAACCTTCTTCCCGTAGTGTGCCGTCGTCTAAGTATGTCACGTGTTCGCTGTTTGCGAGTCATTTGTGTGATGCGTAAAGCCAAGTGGGCCGGATATTGTTCCTTGTGGCGCACGTGCGTTGACAGTAATGAACTCCGATGTCACACTGCCGATCTTTATTCGCTGTTTGTGTTGACAAAGGAAAGAGGTCAGCCAGTTGATGAGGAAATTTGAGAGTCCAAGTGATGTACATTTTGTAAGTAGAGTATGGGGCAATGGTGGTCAACTCTATCAAAGGCTCTGCTAAAATCGACGAGAAGTATCCGAATCATGGTTCTGGGGGAATCTATAGCGAGGATTTCTACTTGTGAACAAGCTCGACAAGTGCGTGTACAGTGGGTGTTCCCTTTATTGGCCCGTATTGTTGAGGGTTGACCTGGTCGCTGGCGATGTCCGTTATCCGAGCGCAAATGAATTTCTCCAGGCATTTCAATAAAACCAGTGTGATAAATATTGGGTGTAAGTCTTTATGGATCAGTGTTGGCGGTCGAACTTTAGGTAGGTCGAATATAGGCGTATTTCCATAGCACGAGCAATATGGGGGTATGTATTTCTTAGGATGGATGAAACATGGGGTTTATTTGTTCAAGTTTATCCTTGACCCCTTCAAAATGTATCCCTTGGATTAATTGGATGTCTCATCCATCTCATTACCTGACCCAGACGTGGGTTACTCTCATTACCTCATCCAGACGTGGGTCACCCTCATTACCTCACCCAGACGTGGGTTACCCTCATTACCTCATCCAGACGTGGGTTACCCTCATTACCTCACCCAGACGTGGGTTACTACAAAATAACCATGTTAAAATATTCTGTAACACTACTTTAAATATAGTTTGTAATACAAGTAAAAGTAAGAAAATGACAAAGAAACTGCAAACAAATTAAATATTCTAAAAACTACGGCCAAACTTGTCCGCGTGCGGACTGACTCTTCGATGCAGCCAAACCCAGCCCAAAATAGCAGCGTAGTTCAATCTATTCAAGTGGCGTCCTCTGGCGGAGAGTTTAGAAAACACATTGGATAGCAAGCCTGATCATTCTGGGTTCACGTTTTCCTGTGTCTGGTTAAATAACTGAGGAACCAGCGTCTCTTCAAAAAGAATTAATGCAGAACAACTTGTGCATAGCTAGAATATGGACTTTGTGACCCAAGGTTTAGCTGTGAGTAGATAGAACATTTATGCCAGGCCATGCTGTTTGGTTCAATTTTAGCTTTACGAGTCTATGACATTTAACTCCAAACAACCCTGTCTTGAGCTAACATACTACATAGGAGTGGTTTATTTTCAGGGTTTTCCTTCTCTAGGATTAGTGAGTCCACAGCCGGTATTTTCCATTTCCCTGTGTGGAGTGTTTTATTCCCCTTTCATAGGCACCAGATAGAAGGGACCAACGGCTTTGTTTTACTGTCCCTTCCAACAGACACAGGCAAAGTGGGGTAAACAAAGTTGCCCAAGCTTCGAAACGGCGGAGGTGGTTTTGAACACTGGTCCCTTCGACTGAAAGTCCGACACTCTACCACTTGACCACCGCATCCACCACACCCAGCCTTAGACCTCACACCTGTGTCTGGTTAGTCCAGATAGATTTGTATAAACAGATTTAATCACTCGTGAACATTTTCCTTTCTGGATGCAGTTAATTGTTTAAACCTTTTCAATATGCGTTGGGTGTTTTAATTTGGCAAAAAAAAATTATTTGACGTTTAAGTGACCCCCATGCATGATTCTTTTAGAAGGTAAACAAACAGAATTCACATACGAGTTACAAAGCTGCATTCCAGAAATGCCGGATTTTGCAAAATTCAAGTATTTTCATAAAATATGAGTGTGATTAATAATATGGCTAATAAATAGAGAACTTTCAAAAGCAGTAAATATTCATGAAAGTAATTGCATATAATAATGGTTATTTTGTTTTGTGAAAATTATATAAAATTATTATTCCCTATAACCTCAATTCTACTGACATGGCCAGCAGATGACAGACTGGCTGACAACAGATGACAGACTGACTGACAACAGATCATGGACTGACTGACAACAGATGACAGACTGACTGACAACAAATGACAGACTGACTGACAACAGATGACAGACTGACTGACAACATATCGTGGACTGACTGACAACACATGACAGAATGACTGACAACAGATCATGGACTGACTGACACCAGATGACAGACTGACTGACAACAGACGACGGACTGACTGACAACAGATGACGGACTGACTGACTGATAACAGATGACAGACTGACTGAGAACAGATGATGGACTGACTAACAACAGATGACCTACTGGCTAACAACAGATGACAGACTGACAACAGATGACAGACTGACAACAGATGACAGACTGACAACAGATGACAGACTGACAACAGATGACAGACTGACAACATACTGAGCAGTGAAACACCTCACTTGACAAGCCCTGTGCAAAGAGACACATCAGTTAACTTGCACTGACAATGCAGGTGCAAATAAAAGTGTCTATGATGGGTAAATAATATCTTGTGATGTCAGTTACCGGGCAAACAGTGCTTTGTTGTGCTGGAGTATAGCAGGCCTTCACTGTGTGAGTGTAGCAGGCCTTCACTGTGTGAGTGTAGCAGGCCGTCACTGTGTGAGTGTAGCAGGCCGTCACTGTGTGAGTGTTTTCAAGGCCTTGACTGTGTGAGTGTAGTAGGCCTTCACTGTGTGAGTGTAGCAGGCCTTCACTCTGTGAGTGTAGCAGGCCTTCACTGTGTGAGTGTTGTAGGTATGTACTGTGTGAGTGTTGTAGGCCTTCACTGTGTGAGTGTAGCAGGCCTTCACTGTGTGAGTGTTGTAGGCCTTCACTGTGTGAGTGTTGTAGTCCTTCATTGTGTGAGTGTAGTCAAGGCCTTCACTGTGTGAGTGTAGCAGGCCTTCACTCTGTGAGTGTAGCAGGCCTTCACTGTGTGAGTGTTGTAGGTATGTACTGTGTGAGTGTTGTAGGCCTTCACTGTGTGAGTGTAGCAGGCCTTCACTGTGTGAGTGTTGTAGGCCTTCACTGTGTGAGTGTTGTAGTCCTTCATTGTGTGAGTGTAGTCAAGGCCTTCACTGTGTGAGTGTAGCAGGCCTTCACTGTGTGAGTGTAGCAGGCCTTCACTGTGTGAGTGTTGTAGGCCTTCACTGTGTGAGTGTAGTAGGCCTTCACTGTGTGAGTGTAGTAGGCATTCACTGTGTGAGTGTAGCAGGCCTTCACTGTGTGAGTGTTGTAGGCCTTCACTGTGTGAGTGTAGTAGGCCTTCACTGTGTGAGAGTAGTAGGCATTCACTGTGTGAGTGTAGTCAAGGCCTTCACTGTGTGAGTGTAGTCAAGGCCTTCACTGTGTGAGTGTAGCAGGCCTTCACTGTGTGAGTGTAGCAGGCCTTCACTGTGTGAGTGTAGCAGGCCTTCACTGTGTGAGTGTTGTAGGCCTTCACTGTGTGAGTGTAGTAGGCCTTCACTGTGTGAGTGTTGTAGGCCTTCACTGTGTGAGTGTAGTAGGCATTCACTGTGTGAGTGTAGTCAAGGCCTTCACTGTGTGAGTGTAGTCAAGGCCTTCACTGTGTGAGTGTTGTAGGCCTTCACTGTGTGAGTGTAGTAGACCTTCACTGTGTGAGTGTAGTCAAGGCCTTCACTGTGTGAGTGTAGTAGGCCTTCACTGTGTGAGTGTAGTAGGCCTTCACTGTGTGAGTGTAGCAGGCCTTCACTGTGTTAGTGTGAGGTGTATGGAGGGCCTTGATGTGCAGAGGGTGGGGTATGCGGAGAGAGTGTTTGGATGGCCGGAATGTGTTGAATGTGGGGTGTGTGAAGGACCAAGGTGTGTGAAGGGTGGGGGTGTATGGAGGGGGTGTGCGGAGGGTGGGGGTGTGCGGAAGGTGGGGGTGTGCGGAGAGTGGGGATTTGTGGAGGACCAAGGTGTGTGGAGGGGGTATACGGAGGGTAGGGGTGTGTGTGGAGTGGGTATGTGGAGGGTGGGGGTGTGTGGAGGGTGGGGGTGTGTGGATGGCTGAGGTGTGTAAAGGGGTGTGTGCGGAGGGTAGGGTGGGTGGAAGGGGTGTGTGGAGCGGGTTTGTGGAGGGGGTGTGTGGAAGGGGTGTGCTTCTCATGAGGAAGCTGGTGAGGAGCTGGCTAAAGTGGGCTGGACACATAGAAAGAATGGAAGGGAAGACTGAGATGGGAGGACTGCGTGAAGAGATATTTTGCAGGAGGGGAGTGGAGAATGAGGGTGATGGATGGGGAGTGGAGAATGAGGGTGATGGATAGGGGAGGGGAGAATGAGGGTGATGGATGGGGGAGGGGAGAATGAGGGTGATGGATGGGGGAGGGGAGAATGAGGGTGGTGGATGGGTAGGGGAGAATGAGGGTGATAGATGGGGAGTGGAGAATGAGGGTGATGGATGGGTAGGGGAGAATGAGGGTGATGGATGGGGGAGTGGAGAATGAGGGTGATGGATGGGGGAGTGGAGAATGAGGGTGATGGATGGGTAGGGGAGAATGAGGGTGATGGATGGGGGAGTGGAGAATGAGGGTGATGGATGGGGGAGGGGAGAATGAGGGTGATGGATGGGGGAGGGGAGAATGAGGGTGATGGATGGGGGAGGGGAGAATGAGGGTGATGGATGGGGGAGGGGAGAATGAGGGTGATGGATGGGGGAGGGGAGAATGAGGGTGATGGATGGGGGAGTGGAGAATGAGGGTGATGGATGGGGGAGTGGAGAATGAGGGTGATGGATGGGGGAGGGGAGAATGAGGGTGATGGATGGGGGAGGGGAGAATGAGGGTGATGGATGGGGGAGGGGAGACAGTTGGTGAAGATGGCAGTGAAACAGGACTAGTGACAAAGGAGAAAGGAAAATGATATTGACGACTAGTTTCGGTGCCAGCCCCACCTTGGACTACAGGGATAAAGAGGAGAGCAACAACATTATTAATTATGTAAAGCCATCATATAAATTATTATATAGTGATAGCTTAATTTGTCTTGAAAATACATCTTTATTTAAATTCTCACTGCAGATCATTATATATATTATTATGTATTATATACATATATTTTAAATTATTATTTATGCATATTAATTAATAAATAATTATTTTCATTGGATTAGATTTTTATGATAAGTTTTTACCATATTGTGCTATATTTATTAGTTATTTATTAATTATTTTAATCTATTTATTTGTTTATTTAGCAATTTTAGACCATATTATTAATCTTTTATATGTAGTGCCATGAGCAATCTTGGGTGTGGTGCTATATCAAATAAAATATATTACTATTATTATCATTTGTGGGCCCCCCAGGGAGCCGGTATTATGACCTGATGGGGGTCACTTGAGTATGAGTGTGGATATAAATCAATAAAAAAGTTTTGTATTTGCACTCCCAGTGGTGTTCTGCTTGTCCCATGGGATGCACATCGTTATATTAATAAATTAGTTGGTCCTCAAACTTTCTAATACCTGGTAAGGTTCACCCTATGAAGCTTTCACAGCTTCTAATAAGCCATGCCTGACAATGAGCCGGTGAGTCAAGCGGAACGATTACTGGTTGCCTTTCAATGTTTCATTTGTGCTGAGTGTTTCAGCTGCATTCTCTGCACTTAATTGGATCATTGAAGCGGCTTTCATGACATATCATTAGGCTGTGACTTGAGGGACCAACATATGGGGCAGGTTGGAGCATGTTTGTCAACTACATGTGGCATTACTTACTGTTGTATTCTATTGTGTGTGTCTCATAGAGGGACAGCTGGCTCGGGCCAATAGAGGGACAGCTGGCTCGGGCCGATACAGTTGTGTGCAGTGGTCACAGGGAACTAATCACCAGTGTTTGTTGATGGTTATGTAGCATACATTCAGTGGGTAACAGAACGCAGTGAACATATGTAAGTACACAACTTCAATTATTGTTGATCAACAGATGTGTCGTGTGTCTAAGGAAAGTTTACCAGAATTTCAGTTGAGTGTAAGTTATGGTTGCAATGGCTGTCAATTGTCATTCTGTATCGAGAGTCTTAATGGTAATGTGTCATTACATTCAAACATGCATTTAGGCCCATTCAAGCACATGCACACGCAAGTACATAAGTAATCATGCATGTAAACATATGCACACACCCACACACATACGCCCATGCATGTACCCACATACATGCACGCATGCATGCACCCATGCACCTGCACACATGCTCATGCTGGTTAATTTACTTAAATTGAATAATTTTATGTACATCACTCGTTAAATTTTTATTATTATTTTACATTAATTAATTTTATTAAAGAACTCAGTAACTTTAAATGAGCTACTTCATGTTATTTAATCATTCTCCTCTGCTTGCGACCTATAGTTCATGTTACCAGACAGGAAGTTAGGTAACATGTTTACATGGCACATATTCTACATATGGCTAACAGCCTACATACACCTCCATTGGGTATATGGGTATCCTCCGAATTACTTTACACTGGCTATATTTTCCCCAATTTTGTTTTATTTTGGGTACATTTTTATGCTGTTATGTGTAAAATTTACCCTGAAACAGTTTATTTATCACTTGTATAAATATGTCAATGAAGCCCTTGCCTTGGAAGTGGGTGGGAGTAGGCATGGATTAGTCTACTTGAGCCGAGTTAGGCCTGCAGACTGACCTTATTGAAAATAACTTGCATTTGTCGGTTAATTTTAATTTAATCAAGTTTATTTGCTACTCATGCAGGCATGCTACTCAAGCTACTCAAGCTACTCAAGCTACTCATGCTACTCATGCTACTCATGCTATTCATGCTACTCATGCTACTCATGCTACTCATGCTACTCATGCTATTCATGCTATTCATGCTACTCATGCATGCATGCGCACACTCACAGGCTCCAGGGGTGTTTCAGCTCGCCTACTTGTGATGGGCCTCAGAATTCAACAAAATAGTTTATTGTTCTATGATAAATTAAGGGAATGATAGAACCGAAGCCAGGAAACTGATTCTAGAAAAAATTAACCAAGTTACTTTATCCCTATGGAATTTTGACTCAGTGGGTCCATTATGGAATCACCATGGAATATGGACCCCCTCTGTAGAATTTAGACCTCATAAATTTTCCATACAAAGTAATATTCACTGAGCCATATAAATGATGGACACGTCCTAGTGCACTTCTGGCAGAGAAACCTCCCTACGGATGGACACGTCTTAGTGCACCCCTGGCAGAGAAACCTCCCTACGGATGGACACGTCCTAGTGCACCCCTGGCAGAGAAACCCCCCTACGGATGGACACGTTCTAGTGCACCTCTGGCAGAGAAACTTCCCTACGGATGGCCACGTCCTAGTGCACTTCTGGCAGAGAAACCTCCCTACGGATGGACACGTCCTATTGCACTTCTGGCAGAGAAACCCCCCTACAGATGGCCATGTCCTAGTGCACCTCTGGCAGAGAAACCTCCCTACGGATGGACACGTCCTAGTGCACCCCGGCAGAGAAACCTCCCTACGGATGGACACGTCCTAGTGCACCCCTGGCAGAGAAACCTCCCTACGGATGGCCACGTCCTAGTGCACCTCTGGCAGAGAAACCTCCCTACGGATGGACACGTCCTAGTGCACTTCTGGCACAGAAACCTCCCTACGGATGGACACATCCTAGTGCACCCCTGGCAGAGAAACCTCCCTACAGATGGACATGTCCTAGTGCACACCTGGCAGAGAAACCCCCCTACGGATGGACATGTCCTAGTGCACCTCTGGCAGAGAAACCTCCCTACGGATGGCCACGTCCTAGTGCACTTCTGGCAGAGAAACCTCCCTATGGATGGACACGTCCTAGTGCACCCTGGCAGAGAAACCTCCCTACGGATGGACACATCCTAGTGCACCCCTGGCAGAGAAACCTCCCTACAGATGGACATGTCCTAGTGCACCTATGGCAGAGAAACCTCCCTACAGATGGACACGTCTTAGTGCATCCCTGGCAGAGAAACCTCCCTACGGATGGACACGTCCTAGTGCACCCCTGGCAGAGAATCCTCCCTACAGATGGACACGTCCTAGTGCACCCCTGGCAGAGAAACCTCCCTACGGATGGACA
This sequence comes from Lamellibrachia columna, assembly GCA_963662155.1. Lineage (NCBI taxonomy): Eukaryota > Metazoa > Annelida > Polychaeta > Sabellida > Siboglinidae > Lamellibrachia > Lamellibrachia columna. The sequence continues at coordinate 2,141,342 of OY759269.1, forward strand.
CGTCCTAGTGCACCCCTGGCAGAGAAACCTCCCTACAGATGGACATGTCCTAGTGCACCCCTGGCAGAGAAACCTCCCTACAGATGGACATGTCCTAGTGCACCTTTGGCAGAGAAACCTCCCTACGGATGGACATGTCCTAGTGCACCCCTGGCAGAGAAACCTCCCTACAGATGGACATGTCCTAGTGCACCCCTGGCGGAGAAACCTCCCTACAGATGGACATGTCCTAGTGCACCCGTGGCAGAGAAACCTCCCTACAGATGGACATGTTCTAGTGCACCCCTGGCAGAGAAACCTCCCTACAGATGGACATGTCCTAGTGCACCCCTGGCAGAGAAACCTCCCTACAGATGGACATGTCCTAGTGCAACCCTGGCAGAGAAATCTCCCTACAGATGGACATGTCCTAGTGCACCCCTGGCAGAGAAACCTCCCTATGGATGGACACGTCCTAGTGCACCCCTGGCAGAGAAACCTCCCTACGAATGGATACGTCCTAGTGCACAATGTGTGTGTAATTGTAAAAGAAACAGTTTGCTACAAATGTCAGTGTTGCAGTGGCATTCATTGAATAACAGTCTCACTGCATCATGGCTACAATGACTGGAATGTGACCTCTGACCTTCAGAGGAGGCATGTTCTGGAATGAATTTATTAATGTGATTGTGGAGAAGGTTTAGCAGCAAACACATTTAAATTGTAAATGAATTTCTGTTTGATTCATTGGTCAGGCAAGAGGGTGGGTGGGCGGGGGGGGGGGGGGTGCGGTAGAAAGGGGAGGATGGTGGGAGGAAAAACATTCAATGTGTTGCTCCCAGAAACCACAACTAGTGTCAGCGAGGTGCAATACAAAGAGACAGGCGTTAACTTGTCACATGCTCATGTCACGTTTTTGGACTGAAACCATTTCACGTACTCTGGACTGTTTCTCATGTTGCAGACCGGAATAATTAATAATTATAGCAAAGTAAACTCTCACCTCATGTTGTATAAATACTATTTTGACAAGTGTAAAAATATTCATTTGTCTACTTTATTTCTTGGCCACATTATGTTATTAACAGATAGTTTTAAATTGTTGTAACTTTAGAGTTCACCCTCTGTGCACTGTTTTAAATTGTTGTAACTTTAGAGTTCACCCTCTGTGCACTGTTTTAAATTGTTGTAACTTTAGAGTTCACCCTCTGTGCACTGTTTTAAATTGTTGTAACTTTAGAGTTCACCCTCTGTGCACTGTTTTAAATTGTTGTAAATTTAGAGTTCACCCTCTGTGCACTGTTTTAAATTGTTGTAACTTTAGAGTTCACCCTCTGTGCACTGTTTCTCTATGCCAGGCTTTATGATGGCTGATTATATTTCTGATAAGGCAAGTTTGCAAAGTAAGATTAATCTTGCCAACATCAGTGTCAATGCTAGCTGATATGCTGCGTTGCTATGTCTCCACTATACTTATTACTTAAGTATTGCAGACCAAACCATAATAAACTGAAGGTTATCATCATTTCAGATAAATGTAATTAACCAAGGATTATCCACAATGTCTAAGATTCAATGACTTGATAATCTGGTCTTTAAATCCAGATCAATAACAGTTGCCTAATGGATCATTGCTTATCCTCAAAGTTACGCTTACTGATATGAATACATATCCTCTAATAAGTACATAGGATAATTAATGTTGAACGTTGGTCTCCATTAATCATTTATTGGAGTTTATTTCAGAACTGTGCACACACCTTACTTTCATAGTTGCCTTTTAGGGTTTAAATTGCATTTCCACCTAAATCATTGGCGTCACCTCGGCCTTATGGTGGCACCAACACATCCATGTTCACGATATAATGCTTAATGACTCTCATTTGTCAGTGGGTTCACACTCATGGCGGCATTGCTGTCTAATCTCAGTGGTGGCTCCAACACGTCCATGTTCACGATATAATGCTTAATGACTCTGGTTTGTCAGTGGGTTCACACTCATGGCGGCATTGCTGTTTAATCTCAGTGATGGCTCCAACACGTCCATGTTCACGATATAATGCTTAATGACTCTGGTTTGTCAGTGGGTTCACACTCATGGCAGCATTGCTGTTTAATCTCAGTGATGGCTCCAACATGTCCATGTTCACGATATAATGCTTAATGACTCTGGTTTGTCAGTGGGTTCACACTCATGGCAGCATTGCTGTTTAATCTCAGTGATGGCTCCAACACGTCCATGTTCACGATATAATGCTTAATGACTCTGGTTTGTCAGTGGGTTCACACTCATGGCGGCATTGCCGTCTAATCTCAGTGATGGCTCCAACACGTCCATGTTCACGATATAATGCTTAATGACTCTGGTTTGTCAGTGGGTTCACACTCATGGCGCCATTGCTCTCTAATCTCAGTGATGGCTCCAACACGTCCATGTTCACGATATAATGCTAAATGACTCTGGTTTGTCAGTGGGTTCACACTCATGGTGGCATTGCTGTCTAATCTCAGTGATGGCTCCAACATGTCCATGTTCACGATATAATGCTTAATGACTCTGGTTTGTCAGTGGGTTCACACTCATGGCGGCACTGCCGTCTAATCTCAGTGATGGCTCCAACACGTCCATGTTCACGATATAATGCTTAATGACTCTGGTTTGTCAGTGGGTTCACACTCATGGCGGCATTGCTGTCTAATCTCAGTGATGGCTCCAACACGTCCATGTTCACGATATAATGCTAAATGACTCTGGTTTGTCAGTGGGTTCACACTCATGGCAGCATTGCTGTCTAATCTCAGTGATGGCTCCAACACGTCCATGTTCACGATATAATGCTTAATGACTCTGGTTTGTCAGTGGGTTCACACTCATGGCAGCATTGCTGTCTAATCTCAGTGATGGCTCCAACACGTCCATGTTCACGATATAATGCTTAATGACTCTGGTTTGTCAGTGGGTTCACACTCATGGCAGCATTGCTGTCTAATCTCAGTGATGGCTCCAACACGTCCATGTTCACGATATAATGCTAAATGACTCTGGTTTGTCAGTGGGTTCACACTCATGGCAGCATTGCTGTCTAATCTCAGTGATGGCTCCAACACGTCCATGTTCACGATATAATGCTTAATGACTCTCGTTTGTCGGTGGGTTCACACTCATGGCGGCATTGCCGTCTAATCTCAGTGTCAGCTCAAACAGTTGAGCAGTTATTCATGTATAGATCAGCAAAATATTTTCCATTGTACAAGACAATTTTGTGGAATTTTTCTAGCCCGATTATGTTAAAAAGCAACATAAAAATCACCTTTGAGTACTGTGCACATTTACACAAATGTGTATCTTGTGGCGTGTATGTGTACGTGTGTTAACACAAGCATACACTTGCTGGCGTGTTGGTATGTATGTACAAGGTTGTACTTTGTCAGTAAATTGGACCAGTTCTGTAGTTAATCAAACCATAATGACAATCCTGATAGGACAATGGTAACACCGTAGTGCAGTGGCTCCAACGCTTGCGGTACTTAGTTTCTCAAAGATTTATCAGCTAATTGTCCATGAATACCTGTGGTAACTGATATGTTTATCTGCCACAACTGTGGTGAATCTTAGAATGTATATGATGTGTGCAGACTGTAGAGACATTGTTTCTTTTATGAAGGCTGGTCACGCACTCAGCGGACATTTGTCTGTCAGTCTTTTGTAAAATCATTCATGCTGGTTTCATTCAACTGATAATATGAGCATGTATTTAGCAACTGGACTGATAACAGTTTGACATTGTGAGAACACCCACATTTATAAAGCCTGGCAAGATTAGTTTATTAATAACTGCAGTGTGGTGGGTCTTTTGCTTCGACTGGCAAATGAAACCGATTTGTTTTAGCCAGGAACATTTCTAGCTCGAGTCAAATGCAGTCTGACATATTTATATAGGTATGGCGCAGTTCACTGTGATGTGGACTGAAATAAGTCAATTATTTTTATTAAATTAAATACAGAAGGTTGGTGTGCATGTGTTTGTAATAAACAACAGCTCCATGTCTAAAAACTTTTTTATGGAAGTGTACATAACTAGACCTTCTTTGTACAGATGTTTCACCCTCCTAATTGACACATATGTGTTGTGTAGTGTACACATATGGAAGTGTAGTGTACATGTAGTGATGTGTAGTGAACATATAGTGAAGTGTAGTGTGCATATACTCTGAAGTGTAACACACATAGTTAAATGTATCATATATAGTTAAGTGTAGTGTACATATAGTGAAATGTAGTGTACATATAGTGAAGTGTAGTGTACATATAGTGAAGTGTAGTGTACATAATGTTCAACATAGTGTACATATAGTGAAATGTATTGTACATATAGTGAAGTGTAGCATACACAAAGGAAAGTGCTGTGTGCATAGTGAAATGTAGCATGCATATAGTGAAGTGTAGTACACATATATAGAAGTGTAGTGTATATAAATATTTCTGTTTGTTTGTTGTAGACGCCCCAAGGTTGAGCAGCTACGGGAACTATGCAGGTGAGGGCAATTATCACTGTCTTCTGGCACAACATTGTTACGGATCAAGGATTCCCAGATAACACCAGTGAATTCCTCCTCACAAAATGGTTTAGTCCTCCAGAAATATGGAATTCTCCCACATATTTGTGTTCAGATGTACCTGAGGCTTGTGAGACAGTATTGTCTTTCCCAAAGACACATAGGCTAGGGAAATCAGGGAAATGTGACAAAGTGATTATAATAGACAGTGTCCATCATTATGTTATGTGAATGGCCATGCTAAACAGGTGATGTGGATATCTTAATAAAATGAAGGGTGGTCATTACAGTTGAATGGTTTCAACTTCTAATGGCACTTGTGAAGATGTTGCCAGGTATCTTACCACAATACAAACTGTCAAACGTGAAAACATGCAGTCTTCAGTCAAGGGTCTCGGACAAGTCGGCCAACTCACTCTGTGAAATGACAACCACAGTGTGCCAAAATGTCTGCTGTACATGTATTTGGCCAAATACCATCACAATGGGCCAAACACCACCACATTGTGCCAAACACTACCATAATGTGCAAAACACCACCACAGTGTGCCAAACACTACCACAATGTGCCAAACATCACTACAGTATGCCAAACACCACCAAAATGTGCCAAACACCACCACAATGTGTCAAATACCACCACCATGGACCAACATCACCACAATGGGCCTCTCGCCTCCACAGAGGTCCAACACCACCACAGTGGGCCAAACACCACCACAATGTGCCAAATATCACCACAGTGGGCCAAACATCACCACAGTGGGCCAAACACCACCACAGTGGGCCAAACACCACCACAGTGTGTCCACCAAATGTCCACCACAGTGGGTGAAATGGCTACTACTGTGGGCAAAATAATTACCACAGTGAGCCAAATCACCATCACATGATCACAATATGCCAAATGTCCACCACAGTGGGCCAGATTATCATCAATTTGGGCCAAATGGCCATGACATTCGGCCATCACAAAATGCTAAATGTTTACCACATTGGGGCAAATGTCCATCAAAATATGCCAAATGTCCACAACAATGGGCCAAGTAGAATGTGCCAAATGTCCACCAGTGTACTAAATGTAGCCATCACAATTGGCCAAATGTAGCTGTCACAATTGGCCAAATGTCCCCCACAGTTTGGCAATGTGCCATCACAATGGGCTTGTAGAATTGTACCAAAATTGTACCAAAATGCTAGTTAATGTATGTTCCTGGGAATCCCAAAGTAGTTATTAAAACATCTTTAACATATTTTCTGTGACACAGCAAAGACAGATTATACTACAGCATAAGTTGAAGTAGTTTCTCAGCTGTTCCAGTATTGTGTGTTATCAAGTCATTTAAAACGCATTCATTCATGTTAAATTTGACATCAGCTGAATTGATTGTCACTATTGTTAGTTCTGAAACATCATACTGAGTATTAATAATTGAACTTTTCAGTTTGTTAACAGTGGTAACAGACCATAGCATCATAGAAATGTTTCACTGCAGTGAATTTAAAAAGTCAATTGCTCTAAATTGAATAATGACTGATTTATACAGAATTATATACAGAATTACACAGCATTAAAGACTGATTCACGCAGTAATCAAAATACCACCAAATTATATCTAATCAATCTGCAGTCTAAACTTGTTGCATGAATTAGAGTTAAACTCAGTTGCATCAAAAACAAAACTTTGGAATTATTTGTCGCCAATAATTTTGAGTTGATGACAGGCTGATTTTTATAATGGTATAAAGTCTAAAATCGTGCTACATAATATAAACTATATATATATATATATATATATATATATATATATATATATATATATATATATATATATATATATATATATATATATACGGTCAGGGCATGGGAATATATATATATGGTCAGGGCATTTGAATTTATATATATATATATATATATATATATATATATATATATATATATATATATATATACCCACGCCCTGCCCACCGACATGTTTTAATGAACCAGAATTTAATTTTTACCATTATCTGCTGAAATACCCCACATAACGGGGATTAACAGGGAGAATTTGTGGAATAAGAAAGGGTGACATGGGTGGACGGAGTAAGGGAGGAGATTCGGGTGAAGTAACCATGAAAGGAAATATAATGAGATGTTTTGGCAAGGAGGGCACGTGATGGAGAGAGGGAGGGAAAGAGGAGTAAGTGACGAGACTTCTGCAGTTGTAACATTTTGTTCAATTCGGCTATGTGACATTTTGTTCACTTCTGCAGTTGTGACATTGTGTTCACTTCTGCTATGTGACATTTTGTTCACTTGTGCAGTTGTGACATTTTGTTCACTTCTGCAGTTGTGACATTGTGTTCACCTATGCAGTTGTGACATTTTTTACACTTCTGCAGTTGTGACATTGTGTTCACTTATGCAGTTGTGACATTTTGTTCACTCATGCAGTTGTGACATTTTTTTCACTTATGCAGTTGTGACATTTTTTTCACTTCTGCAGTTGTAACATATTGTCCTGTCATATTTCTGACTTGTACTTTAATACTTTGTCCCGCCCTTGGTCATAATATTGAGGTTTCCCTCCAGGACAGCCGGGTGGATGGAAGCGAGGCAGACGGGGAGTGGAGCGAGGGAACTGACGACTCGGATGAAAGTAAGTGGGGTTTGTGTTAGGACAATGTTGCTGTCTTGTAGATTGTGACCTTAACTGAGGGACCAGGAACATCAGACCATAACTGAGGGGACCAGGAACATCAGACCTTAACTGAGGGGACCAGGAACATCAGACCTTAACTGAGGGTACCAGGAACACCAGACCTTAACTGAGGGACCAAGAACATCAGACCTTAACTGAGGGGACCAGGAACATCAGACCTTAACTGAGGGGACCAGGAACATCAGACCTTAACTGAGGGGACCAGGAACACCAGACCTTAACTGAGGGACCAAGAACATCAGACCTTAACTGAGTGGATCAGTAACATCAGACCTTAACTGAGGGGACCAGGAACATCAGACCATAACTGAGGGGACCAGGAACATCAGACCATAACTGAGGGACCAGGAACATCAGACATTAACTGAGGGGACCAGGAACATCAGACCTTAACTGAGGGACCAGGAACATCAGACCATAACTGAGGGGACCAGGAACATCAGACCTTAACTGAGGGACCAAGAACATCAGACCTTAACTGAGTGGATCAGTAACATCAGACCTTAACTGAGGGGACCAGGAACATCAGACATTAACTGAGGGACCAGGAACATCAGACCTTAACTGAGGGACCAGGAACATCAGACCTTAACTGAGGGACCAGGAACATCAGACCATAACTGAGGGGACCAGTAACATCAGACCTTAACTGAGGGACCAGGAACACCAGACCTTAACTGAGGGACCAGGAACATCAGACCATAACTGAGGAACCAGGAACATCAGACCTTAACTGAGGGACCAGGAACATCAGACCTTAACTGAGGAACCAGGAACATCAGACCTTAACTGAGGGACCAGTAACATCAGACCTTAACTGAGGGACCAGGAACATCAGACCTTGACCTTGGGTTCTAAATTTCTTCTCTCCACTTTCCATCCTTTTATTTACATTTCTCTTACAACTATAGTTTTCCAATCCTACGAATGATTTGCCCATTCTCCTCTGACTTTGCTGTTTCATCGCCTCAGTTCTATTCTCTAGTTGCCCTTCCTCTGTCCACCCCAAGTGCCCTCCCCACTTTACCATTATCTTCCCACCTGGCTCACCAGCAACCATGTATCCTATCCTGTGCACCCATGTATCCTATCCTGTACACCCATGTATCCTATCCTGTACACCCATATATCCTATCCTGTTAACCCATATATCCTATCCTGTACACCCATGTGTCCTATCCTGTGCACCCATGTATCCTAGCCTGTACATCCATATATCCTATCCTGTGCACCCATATATCCTATCCTGTACACCCATATATCCTATCCTGTACACCCATGTATCCTATCCTGTACACCCATGTATCCTATCCTGTACACCCATATATCCTATCCTGTACACCCATATATCCCATCCTGTACACCCATATATCCCATCCTGTACACCCATGTATCCTATCCTGTACACCCATGTATCCTATCCTGTACACCCATGTATCCCATCCTGTACACCCATGTATCCTATCCTGTACACCCATGTATCCTATCCTGTACACCCATGTATCCCATCCTGTACACCCATGTATCCTATCCTGTACACCCATGTATCCTATCCTGTACACCCATGTATCCTATCCTGTACACCAATATATCCTATCCTGTATACTCATATATACTCATACATCATATCCTCTATATCAAAATTACTGTCATATACCATCCTTTTATTAATATAATAAAAATTGCATGGATTATTAATTTGGATGAAGTTAGTCATACGCTCCTTTTCAATCTGCCTGGCCTTAAGATGTCTATAGATGTCTTACAAATTGTATAAATCCCACATTCCTTCATTCGTGTGTGCAGGGACGCAGACATAATTAGCCGTGACTTTGTGAGAGCTGACACACTGGACACCAACAATTACCTGCCCATCCCTGAATCATCATTGCCCCCCCCTGATAAAATCAAATCCACCTGACATATGATTAACTTGTCAGAGCATGTTTCATCTTGATTCAGTATAATTAATTTCCTGCTGTTATTGCCCTGCCAGGCTGGTCACCCGGTCACCCAGTGTCCAGATCTAATAAAACCACCTTATGTCAAGCCCACCCAGATAAGCCCAGGACTGGACTGGGGCTGGACAATGGCCTGTCATGCAAAGAGACCATTTGTAAGACTGACCACTGATCAATATCACCACAATAGAAGTTGGATTTGGTCCTGACTTAAGCTGGCTTTGTCTAGGATTATGTGTGTGGATTAAGCAGCACTCAGTGTTACGCAACGTGTTTGTGTGCTTGGCTTTGCACGTTCATGTGTTATTTCACACTCGCTGTAGATACTTGAGTTATATGTCTTTAAATGCATGTGTCGGCCGGAACTTAATTTAATTGTTGGTTGTCGCAGCTGATGGTGGCATGGATTCTGCTTGTAGCTCAGGTATATATATATATTGTTATTTACCTCGTCTTGTATCAGACATTTAGCTGTCATTTTGGGAATGGTTGGTTTTCTGACTTTTCCCACTGGAGATATTTTATTGTAGCTAACTTCATCAGTTCACTCAGTTGTTTAAATGAGTACTTGGCAATAGACATTGGTGGATATGTGAACAAATAGTCTTCATGCTGTAATTGCAGCGTGGGTTTTAGTTTCAACCATACAAATACTATACATTGCAGTCGCCATGAAGAGGGTAAACCTGCTCTAGAATACCATCTAATGGGTATATAGTTTCCCAGATGAAGTCACTACAGAAAGGTGGTATGAGGACTGGGCTTGTGTGTAAATATGTTTATGCAAAATAACAACACAAGTCCAGCGTAGATTGAAATAGGCCAAATAATGACATTTAGATTTATTAATTAAGGAGCATGAAATTAGGCAAGCATACACCATCAAAATAAGATACATCCAATAATCTCAGCAAGCATGCCGGCCCCCAAAAGGTGTTTACACATAATTAGTAAATCATGCCTATCAGCTACCCACTACCAGTACTATCTGTACCACTACTGACTTATATACAATTCACATGGTATCGGTGGGGGTCACTCCGCCGTGAATTAACCATACATATATATATATGTACAAACAGAAAGGCTGGGGTACTCGATCCCCCAGCCAAACATGGTAAATGAAAAAAGTGGGCTAACCACCCAACATTCTTGAACAATTCATAATGAACATTATGGAAACACAACACACAATGTATAAAGGTGTTACATATCTAGACATTAGTCAACCAGTAACTACTAACACATCAGACCGAGAGGTAGGGCCAAACAGCCACCCAAATGTACTCGTAAAAAGTACCCGCACTAAAAACCCTGTGTACACTACTGAAAACTTAGTGGAGGGAAAAGCGTTAATGCAGAACCTCGTGTACCAAACTATAACAGGGAAAAGCGTCAAAAAATTCAAAAACTTTGTGAACTACCTCTCTGTCTTCAGTGTTCCACAGTGTATCCCTACCTAATGCACCACTTGATTTATTAGATAACACTGGGTAACAACTGTTAACACAATATTAGGGAGGGAGGGTGGGATTTTTCAAACGGATCAGAATAAACCGAACAACAAAACTGATCTTGCAATAAAATCAACAAATTCAGCGATAACGAATAATCAGTAACAATAGAAATTCGGAAATATTTGCAGCGCAAAGGTCTCACAACGACACAAGCTAACTTGGAAATCGAGAGAGGCTGGCTCTAGGTCACGTGGTTGGTGTATCCATACGCGTGAGCGAGTAATTAGGCCAATACTCTCTCTACCATAAAAGGTCTAACCTCAAATCGCCTTCATTGCCCTGTCATCTCGCATAAAATCCTTTATGCGCCGCTGTCACATAAATTCATTTCTTGAGAAGAACTTCCAACTGAACTTGCGTGTCACTGTTTAAACTTACCAGTAATTGTCAGAGTTTAAAATAAAACTGTCTCAAGTTTATAACAATTGAAATTGTTATTTAGTTAGCACAGAAAGTGTTGAATTCCACAGTGATTTTGTAATTTTATTTCTTCATTATTATATTCATTTTATATTAGCAATAAGTGGAAGGTCTAACTCCTCAGTCACATGGAGTAAGTGGAGTAAGTGGAAGGTCTAACTCCTCATTCACATGGAGTAAGTGGAGTAAGTGGAAGGTCTAACTCCTCAGTCACATGGAGTAAGTGGAGTAAGTGGAGTAAGTGGAGTAAGTGGAGTAAGTGAAAGGTCTAACTCCTCAGTCACATGGAGTAAGTGGAGTAAGTGGAAGGTCTAACTCCTCAGTCACATGGAGTAAGTGGAGTAAGTGGAAGGTCTAACTCCTCAGTCACATGGAGTAAGTGGAGTAAGTGGAGTAAGTGAAGGTCTAACTCCTCAGTCACATGGAGTAAGTGGAGTAAGTGGAAGGTCTAACTCCTCAGTCACATGGAGTAACTGAGCTATTTAAAAGTGGAACCCTTCTTGATGGATGACATTTATCTCAGCAGGGAAGCACCCTCCACGGTGTACACGTGTCGTATACACAAGTGCATCTGGGTGGGTTGTGGTATACACAAGTGCCCCCCAAGGTGTCGTATACACAAATGCATCTGGGGGGGTTGTGGTATACACATGTGCCCCCCAGGGTGTGGCATACAAAAGTGCCCCGCCCACTGAAGGTGTGGTATCACAGTAGCAATATGGGGGTATCCCCTCTCCCATTGGGGGGAGTCTGGAATGTATGTTCTGTGACGTGTCATTTAAGAGTCAAATAATTTTTTTTTAGAGAAAAATATAAAAAAATGTTCATCAATTTCACCAACAGTTGCCATTTTCCCATAATCTCAAATTTGCTGAAATTAATCTTGATGTTTTGCCCTCCTAAACTCATGACCGGTTGTTTTTGCCCTCAAAACATTACATAATAACCTGATTCCGTTCGCCACTTGTTTCAGCTTGTAACGTGATGCTGGCAAAACTGGTCTTCCAGGCCTGAGATCTCCCATTTTGGGAAACGTCAGACTCTAGCGCTCTGTGCCACTGCCTCAGCCACTCAGCGCTCTGTGCCACTGCCTCAGCCACTCAGCGCTCTGTGCCACTGCCTCAGCCACTCAGCGCTCTGTGCCACTGCCTCAGCCACTCAGTGCTCTGTGCCACTGCCTCAGCCACTCAGCGCTCTGTGCCACTGCCTCAGCCACTCAGCGCTCTGTGCCACTGCCTCAGCCACTCAGCGCTCTGTGCCACTGCCTCAGCCACTCAGTGCTCTGTGCCACTGCCTCAGCCACTCAGCGCTCTGTGCCACTGCCTCAGCCACTCAGCGCTCTGTGCCACTGCCTCAGCCACTCAGCGCTCTGTGCCGCTGCCTCAGCCACTCAGCGCTCTGTGCCGCTGCCTCAGCCACTCAGCGCTCTGTGCCACTGCCTCAGCCACTCAGCGCTCTGTGCCACTGCCTCAGCCACTCAGCGCTCTGTGCCACTGCCTCAGCCACTCAGCGCTCTGTGCCACTGCCTCAGCCACTCAGCGCTCTGTGCCACTGCCTCAGCCACTCAGCGCTCTGTGCCACAGCCTCAGCCACTCAGCGCTCTGTGCCGCTGCCTCAGCCACTCAGCGCTCTGTGCCGCTGCCTCAGCCACTCAGCGCTCTGTGCCCCTGCCTCAGCCACTCAGCGCTGTGTGCCGCTGCCTCAGCCACTCAGCGCTCTGTGCCGCTGCCTCAGCCACTCAGCGCTCTGTGCCACTGCCTCAGCCACTCAGCGCTCTGTGCCACTGCCTCAGCCACTCAGGTGTATCAATGAGTAGCCTTTGTGTAATCGCTGAATACTTCCCATAGAGGTAGAATTGGTGTTCGAATGAACTTCATAGTGTATAAATCTATAAGGGTGAAGTGTATAAGGAGTGAAGTGTATAGATATATAAGAGGTGAAGTGTTTAGATATATAAGGGTTGAAGTGTTTAGATATATAAGGGGTGAAGTGTTTAGATATATATATATATATAAGGGGTGAAGTGTATAGGTCTATAAGGGGTGAAGTGTATAGATATATATATATAAGGGGTGAAGTATATAGCTCTATAAGGGTGGAAGTGTTTAGATCTATAAGGGTTGAAGTGTTTAGATATATAAGGGGTGAAGTGTATAGCTATATATATATATATATATATATATATATATATATATATATATATATATATATATATATATATATATATATATATATATAAGGGGTGAAGTATATAGCTCTATAGCTCTGTAAGGGTGGAAGTGTTTAGATATATAAGGGTGGAAGTGTTTAGATCTATAAGGGTTGAAGTGTTTAGATATATAAGGGGTGAAGTGTATAGCTATATATATATATATATAGATATATATAAGGGGTGAAGTATATAGCTCTATAAGGGTGGAAGTGTTTAGATATATAAGGGGTGAAGTGTATAACTATATATATATATATATATATATATATATATATATATATATATATATATAGATATATATAAGGGGTGAAGTATATAGCTCTGTAAGGGTGGAAGTGTTTAGATATATAAGGGTGGAAGTGTTTAGATCTATAAGGGTTGAAGTGTTTAGATCTATAAGGGTTGAAGTGTTTAGATATATAAGGGGTGAAGTGTATAGCTATATATATATATATATATATATATATAGATAGATATATATAAGGGGTGAAGTATATAGCTCTGTAAGGGTGGAAGTGTTTAGATATATAAGGGGTGAAGTGTATAGGTCTATAAGGGGTGAAGTGTATTTTATCTATAAGGAGTGAAGTGTATAAATCTATAAGAGGTGAAGTGTATAGATATATAAGGGGTGAAGTGTATATACCTATAAGGGGTAAAGTGCATAGATCTATAAGGGGTGAAGTGTATAGATCTATAAGGGGTGAAGTGTATTTTATCTATAAGGAGTGAAGTGTATAAATCTATAAGAGAGGACCGGGGTTCATGTCACTAGAGAGGACCGGGGTTCATATCCGAATACCCTACTGCCACATGTTTCTTAGATGGCACATGTAACACGGGGGTGTGACTGTCACTAGAGAGGACTGGGGTTTAAGGCATGGTAGTTGTGACTGTCACTAGAGAGGACCGGGTTCATGTCACTACAGAGGACCAGGGTTCATGTCACTAGAGAGGACCAGGGTTCATGTCACTAAAGAGGACTGGGGTTCACGTCACTAGAGAGGACCAGGGTTCATGTCATTACAGAGGACCAGGGTTCACATCACTAGAGAGGACCAGGGTTCATGTCAATAGAGATGACCGGGTTCATGTCACTAGAAAGGACCAGGGTTCATGTCACTAAAGAGGACTGGGGTTCATGCTACTAGAGAGGACCAGGGTTCGTGTCACTAGAGAGGATTGGGGTTCATGTCACTAGATATGACCGGGGTTCATGTCACTAGAGAGGACCAGGGTTCATGTCACTAGAGAGGAATGGGGTTCATGTCACTAGAGAGGACCGGGGTTTGTGTCACTAGAGAGGACTGGGGTTCATGTCACTAGAGAGGACTGGGGTTCATGTCACTAGAGAGGACCAGGGTTCATGTCACTAGAGAGGACTGGGGTTCATGTCACTAGAGAGGACTGGGGTTCATGTCACTAGAGAGGACCAGGGTCATGTCACTAGAGAGGACCAGGGTTCTTGTCACTAGAGAGGACTGGGGTTCATGTCACTAGAGAGGACTGGGGTTCATGTCACTAGAGAGGACTGGGGTTTGTGTCACTAGAGATGACTGGCGTCCATGTCACTAGAGAGGACCGGGGTTTGTGTCACTAGAGAGGACTGGCATCCATGTCACTAGGGAGGACCAGGGTTCATGTCCAACTGCTCTCATTTAAACAAATGGGTAATTTCATTCACCCCTTGCACCTTGTCTAGGTGGCCACCAGTGCTCTATAAAACCACACAGTATTATTATTATGCCTGTTAATGAAAGACAAATCTTTCAGAGACTCTGTCTGCCTCAGACCAGGAGGAGTCAACGAAGACATCACAATACCAGAAGATAGCACACCCATGCATCACGATCGCCCACGTCAACATGCCCCATGGACACCTGGGCCATGACTCTGTCGATTATGTACTGGACAAGATCGATGCAGAGTGGCTTAATATGACCACTGTTCAGGTAGCAAACTCAGACTCATAACTGAAATGTGTGCGAACAAAAACGTTTGCATTTTATGTGCAAAGATCATGTAAAAAATGGATTATTCAAATTCAATATAATTAACAAATGTCTAAAAAAATGTGTTTTATAATTAAAAGTGATCTATTAAAACAGCCTACATGTCATAGTAACAGAGCATGCACTTACACATGCACTTGTGTCGCCCCCTGCTGTCTAGTCATTGAGACAGAACAGTGTAATTTGATCTACCAGGTGGCAGCAGCTTTTAACAACCTCGTAACTGAATAAGAAATTGCCAAATTAATTAATGCATAAAAACAGCTGAAACAGATATAATAAAAAATTACAAAAAACATCATTTTTATTATATTCTTCATGCAATAATTGCAGTGTGGCTGAATGCTTCCCAGAAAAGTCAAGATAATGTTGTAATGAACAGGTCTTCCAGGTGAAGTGTAATGAGCAGGTCTGCCATGGGGTGAAGTGTAATGAGCAGGTCTGCCAGGGGGTGAAGTGTAATGAGCAGGTCTGCCAGGGGGTGAAGTGTAATGAGCAGGTCTGCCAGGGGGTGAAGTGTAATGAGCAGATCTGCCAGGGGTTGAAGTGTAATGAGCAGGTCTGCCAGGGGTTGAAGTGTAATGAGCAGGTCTGCCAGGGGGTGAAGTGCAATGAGCAGGTCTGCCAGGGGGTGAAGTGTAATGAGCAGGTCTGCCAGGGGGTGAAGTGTAATGAGCAGGTCTGCCATGGGGTGAAGTGTAATGAGCAGGTCTGCCAGGGGGTGAAGTGCAATGAGCAGGTCTGCCAGGGGGTGAAGTGTAATGAGCAGGTCTGCCAGGGGGTGAAGTGTAATGAGCAGGTCTGCCAGGGGGTGAAGTGTAATGAGCAGGTCTGCCAGGGGGTGAAGTATAAAGTGCTTTGAACAGTCCCAAGGACTGCAATTCACTGCAAGTAAGACAATTTGACGAGTAAGTGGTTGTGTTTGGCAGCGTCCTATTTCTCTGAAGAAGCGTCTGAGTAAGAAGGAGAGAGCCTGGCTGCAGAAACAGGGAGTGGAGTTTGACACGGGGGACGACACAAGTGCCATGGAGGCGCGACTTCTCAGAGGTGGGTCCTGTGTATTTGATGTATTCTGTTAAGAACCATATGTTAGGGGCCATATTTTAGGGGCCATATGTTAGGGGCCATATGTTTGGGGCTATATGTTAGGGACCATATCGGTCGTAAACTATGTTGCCCGCCGACGTCGATGCTCTGTGCGCACTCGACCATGGACAGTGGCGAGAGTTGGGGTGGGAACTTGAGAGTGTAGTATAAGAATTGGCAGAAATGACTTTTTAATTATTTATTAACTCATTTATTACTTTTAGTAACACTTTAATCCACGTTTTTAGTAATTGTTTTAAACACTATTTTATAATATGGTCATTTTACTTATTTATTTATTTTTCTATTTATTAATTAACTTTTAAAAATTGTCATGGTACATTTTGTGGAATGGCATAAGCGAAACACACGTGAGTGATATCACGTCTGCCACACGAAAATGCATTTAATAAATATGTTTGGGGCCATATATAGGGTGTATACTTTATGGTATCTCTGAATAGTTATCATTTCCTTTATGAATATGATTCATGACGTTTGAGTATATTTTAATTGAACACACCATTGAGAGTTTATTTAGAGCATAATGATGGTTTATTTTCACATCACTAGAAATTATGTTGTTATAATTAATTCAATTTTACAGTACATGGTTGTATATAGCTGTATATGCCCACATCCTGCTCTTGACATAGTTAATCACCAGAAGTGGATAAGCAGTCTATGCTACATATAGGCAATTGCTTAGGAGTCGAGTGTATTTGACAAGATTTAACAAGATTTGCCATCCAAGACTAAAGACCTAGATGGTAAGTGGACAAGGAAGTCATTGGCTTATCAAGAGTCCAACATTTTTCATCTCTGTCTAACCCACCCACCTGATATATGTGTCAACCTTGTTTTTAAACATATTCACACCACTAGCAGTTACACAATCTGTAGATAATCTGTTCCATTCATTAATTGTCCCCTGTGAGAATGAGTAATTTCAATCTACACTGATCTTTTACTAATGTTATATCACATACAAGCAAACTTCCCATCTGTCTTAGAACCAAGTCCAATGCCTCAGCATTCAAGAGTTCCTGACAGCTGTGTAGTGTCAGCTGTGTAATGTCAAATGTGTAGTGTGAACTGTGTAGTGTCAGCTGTGTAGTATCAGCTGTGTAGTGTGAACTGTGTAGTGTCAGCTGTGTAGTGTCAACTGTGTAGTGTCAGCTGTGTAGTGTCAGCTGTGTAGTGTCAGCTGTGTAGTGTCAGCTGTGTACTGTGTAGTGTCAACTGTGTAGTGTCAGCTGTGTAGTGTTAGCTGTGTAGTGTCAGCCTGTGACTGTAACACGCTGACTGCAGAAAACAAGTCATATTTCCAAGCTGCCAACCACAACAATAAACAATTAAGTTGCTGTAAATCCACAGGATGGCGCCACTGTAGTTCAACGTGCAGTTGCCAGGTGGCAGCACTGTTGTGATCATTATACTTTCAAGCTAAGGACAAACAACACATTTTACTACTATTCATGATTTTGAATGATGTGTCACAGCATTAGTCATGATGAATGATGTGTCACGGCATTAGTCATGGTGAATGATGTGTCACGGCATTAGTCATGGTGAATGATGTGTCACAGCATTAGTCATGGTGAATGATGTGTCACGGCATTAGTCATGATGAATGATGTGTCACGGCATTAGTCATGGTGAATGATGTGTCACGGCATTAGTCATGGTGAATGATGTGTCACGGCATTAGTCATGATGAATGATGTGTCACGGCATTAGTCATGATGAATGATGTGTCACGGCATTAGTCATGATGAATGATGTGTCACGGCATTAGTCATGATGAATGATGTGTCACGGCATTAGTGACTTGCTCGCATGTCCGTGGTGAACTATGTTCATAAAACTTTTTAAAACTTTGTTTGTAGTAGTATCGGAAACTTGAGAATGTGAGTGGACAGAATTTTAATGTTGCGTTAATTGGTTTCTAGAAAACAACATTTTACGTTTCACTGGACATTTTCCTGCATGGCAGTGATGAGACCTGTATTACTTTTTCTGATATTTGGGTAGTGTTTTTAATTTCGCAGAGGAGCTAGGTATTCTCATGTCTATGAAGGTCATGGCATTTTAGAACTGATCAAATGTCATTTAACAATCAAAACATTCCAGAGTAAGTAACTCTTACAGCCACTGAGTACATGTTTGTATTGATGGCAGCATTATCCAATGACATAATTCTCTCTTCTAGCAAGTGTAGTACCGGGTATTCAGAATTGTTGGAAAGAAAGTTTGTTTCAGAAGGGGATGTTATAGGAGAGTTCTTCTATTAGGTGAAATATGGTAGTTGGGCAATTCTGCCAAATGGTAAACCTTACCATATTTTTTTCTAATATTTTATCTATATAAATTGAACCAGTGTACATCATAGCGATTTATTGTGAGATGTTGTTGGACCAGTGTACATCATAGCTGTCTGTTGTGAGATGTTGTTGGACCAGTGTACATCATAGCTGTCTGTTGTGAGATGTTGTTGGACCAGCGTATGTCATAGCTGTCTGTTTTGAGATGTTGTTGGACCAGTGTACGTCATAGCTGTCTGTTGTGAGATGTTGGACCAGTGTACATCATAGCTGTCTGTTGTGAGATGTTGGACCAGTGTACATCATAGCGGTCTGTTGTGAGATGTTGTTGGACCAGTGTACATCATAGCTGTCTGTTGTGAGATGTTGGACCAGTGTACATCATAGCTGTCTGTTGTGAGATGTTGGACCAGTGTACGTCATAGCTGTCTGTTGTGAGATGTTGTTGGACCAGTGTACATCGTAGCTGTCTGTTGTGAGATGTTGTTGGACCAGTGTACATCATAGCTGTCTGTTGTGAGATGTTGTTGGACCAGTGTACATCATAGCGGTCTGTTGTGAGATGTTGTTGGACCAGTGTACATCATAGCTGTCTGTTGTGAGATGTTGTTGGACCAGTGTACATCATAGCGATCTGTTGTGAGATGTTGTTGGACCAGTGTACATCATAGCTGTCTGTTGTGAGATGTTGGACCAGTGTACATCATAGCTTTCTGTTGTGAGATGTTGGACCAGTGTACATTATAGCTGTCTGTTGTGAGATGTTGGACCAGTGTACATCATAGCTGTCTGTTGTGAGATGTTGGACCAGTGTACATCATAGCGATCTGTTGTGAGATGTTGTTGGACCAGTGTACATCATAGCTGTCTGTTGTGAGATGTTGGACCAGTGTACATCATAGCTTTCTGTTGTGAGATGTTGGACCAGTGTACATCATAGCGGTCTGTTGTGAGATGTTGGACCAGTGTACATCATAGCTGTCTGTTGTGAGATGTTGGACCAGTGTACATCATAGCGGTCTGTTGTGAGATGTTGGACCAGTGTACATCATAGCTGTCTGTTGTGAGATGTTGGACCAGTGTACATCATAGCGGTCTGTTGTGAGATGTTGGACCAGTGTACATCATAGCGGTCTGTTGTGAGATATTGGACCAGTGTACATCATAGCTGTCTGTTGTGAGATGTTGGACCAGTGTACATCATAGCGGTCTGTTGTGAGATGTTGGACCAGTGTACGTCATAGCGGTCTGTTGTGAGATGTTGGACCAGTGTACGTCATAGCGGTCTGTTGTGAGATGTTGGACCAGTGTACGTCATAGCGGCCTGTTGTAAGATGTTGGACCAGTGTACATCATAGCTGTCTGTTGTGAGATGTTGTTGGACCAGTGTACATCATAGCTGTCTGTTGTGAGATGTTGGACCAGTGTACATCATAGCTGTCTGTTGTGAGATGTTGGACCAGTGTACATCATAGCGGTCTGTTGTGAGATGTTGGACCAGTGTACATCATAGTGGTCTGTTGTGTTGCTCACACTGTACATTGTCTATGCAACTTGTGCATAGTAGATTCTTATTGTTATCGTATAGATCTGTTCACTGATTTCACCAGGCTGCAATCCAACAGTTAATTCCAAATCATTCCTAGTTTATTTGTTATTTTAGTTTAATCTGAACATTGCTGAACATGTTCAAAAATAATAAATATACATAAACTTACATACAAATAGTATTTACCAGGCTACCTAGTCGTAGTTCAGTTTTTGTCAACTCTAGGCAGTGTGCTCAGTCAACTCTAGGCAGTGTGCTCAGTCAACTCTAGGCAGTGTGCTCAGTCAACTCTAGGCAGTGTGCTCAGTCAACTCTAGGCAGTGTGCTCAGTCAACTCTAGGCAGTGTGCTCAGTCAACTCTAGGCAGTGTGTGCAGTCAACTCTAGGCAGTGTGCTCAGTCAACTCTAGGCAGTGTGCGCAGTCAACTCTAGGCAGTGTGCGCAGTCAACTCTAGGCAGTGTGCTCAGTCAACTCTAGGCAGTGTGCTCAGTCAACTCTAGGCAGTGTGCTCAGTCAACTCTAGGCAGTGTGTGCAGTCAACTCTAGGCAGTGTGCTCAGTCAACTCTAGGCAGTGTGCGCAGTCAACTCTAGGCAGTGTGCACAGTCAACTCTAGGCAGTGTGTGCAGTCAACTCTAGGCAGTGTGCTCAGTCAACTCTAGGCAGTGTGCTCAGTCAACTCTAGGCAGTGTGCTCAGTCAACTCTAGGCAGTGTGAGCAGTCAACTCTAGGCAGTGTGCTCAGTCAACTCTAGGCAGTGTGTGCAGTCAACTCTAGGCAGTGTGCCCAGTCAACTCTAGGCAGTGTGCGAAATCAACTCTAGGCAGTGTGCGCAGTCAACTCTAGGCAGTGTGCGCAGTCAACTCTAGGAAGTGTGCCCAGTCAACTCTAGGCAGTGTGCGCAGTCAACTCTAGGCAGCGTGCACAGTCAACTCTAGGCAGTGTGCGCAGTCAACTCTAGGCAGTGTGCGAAGTCAACTCTAGGCAGTGTGTGCAGTCAACTCTAGGCAGTGTGCACCGTCAATTCTAGGCAGTGTGCGAAGTCAACTCTAGGCAGTGTGCGCAGTCAACTCTAGGCAGTGTGCGAAGTCAACTCTAGGCAGTGTGCGCAGTCAACTCTAGGCAGTGTGTGCAGTCAACTCTAGGCAGTGTGCTCAGTCAACTCTAGGCAGTGTGCGCAGTCAACTCTAGGCAGTGTGCGCAGTCAACTCTAGGCAGTGTGCGAAGTCAACTCTAGGCAGTGTGTGCAGTCAACTCTAGGCAGTGTGCACAGTCAATTCTAGGCAGTGTGCGAAGTCAACTCTAGGCAGTGTGCGCAGTCAACTCTAGGCAGTGTGCACAGTCAACTCTAGGCAGTGTGCGCAGTCAACTCTAGGCAGTGTGCGCAGTCAACTCTAGGCAGTGTGCGAAATCAACTCTAGGCAGTGTGCGCAGTCAACTCTAGGCAGTGTGCGCAGTCAACTCTAGGCAGTGTGTGCAGTCAACTCTAGGCAGTGTGTGCAGTCAACTCTAGGCAGTGTACGAAATCAACTCTAGGCAGTGTGCGCAGTCAATTCTAGCCAGTGTGCACAGTCAACTCTAGGCAGTGTGTGCAGTCAACTCTAGGCAGTGTACGAAATCAACTCTAGGCAGTGTGCGCAGTCAACTCTAGCCAGTGTGCACAGTCAACTCTAGGCAGTGCACACAGTAAACAGTGTGTAGAGACCTGTACTGGTAGAGAGACTGAATAAATTTAAGTGTGTCCTGTGCCCAGATACACATGCTTAGAATTAATCAGAACACAGGATATGGAAGTAATTGTTTTTTTATTGACACAGGTTAATTAGATGTGCTAGATGACTGTCAGTGACACCACTCTTGCATCAGGTGATAAGTGTAGTCTGACATACCTTTGTACCCCTGCTGGTCTGAGCTTGCATACTGATCTTTACAGTGGATGGTTGGTGTTCAACAAAGTAATCTCACAGTTTATTTAACAGCAAACAAGAGATGGTCCATAAGCTGCCAGGTGTTTGTTCAGTAAGTGCAGTGACTACTTGGCTTATCAGAGACAACATCTATAATTTCACTGTGTTTGAGAAACATAGATTCACTGTCTTTGATCACCTGCAGCTGACTGCAGCAAAGAGTGGATTATCTGGATCTTCAGTTTACTTCTGGTGTTCACAGACATAGAGAGAGGAGAGAGTTTGTGAGTTTGCTGGTGTTCATAGACATATTGTTTGAAGACAGAAGAGAGTTTGTGAGTCTGTTTATTTTAGATAGGTATCATATCAAGTTGGAACTTGAGAGGCACCCAGGCCTGCTCTGGGACAAAATTGTCTGCTTCGTTGGAATCTTGAATGACAGGTCTGCCAAGTTGGGATGTTGAATGACAGGTCTGCCAAGTTGGGATGTTGAATGACAGGTCTGCCAAGTTGGGATGTTGTGTTGGAGTTGTGTGAACATTGGCTACAAGAAACTCTAAAGGTGACCAGCCACGAGATGCCAAGGAGCTCAGATCAGATAATGATCTACGAATCTATGTAAGTGAAGTAGCAACTTATATGGATTTTAATAGCCTGGGATAAAAAATTCACATCCCTACAGGCCAAGGATTGCCATCAGCATGGATTCAGTGAGCAAGGATTATGAGCTTTATTTGGAGTATTCCGGATCAGGCATGAGGACGGGGGAAGTGGAGCTGTGTTTTGACAAGGACTCTGAGATCAGACATTGGTTGAGTGAGACCAGTCTGGGAGAGAGAGGGATGGTGGACTGGTACGACACAGACCAAGGCAGTTGTGGCAGTTTGGTGGAGATAAGTTCATTTCAGAGCATAAATGGTGAGTGTATCCCTTTTATAGATGTCACATCAGTCGAGTTGGTTACGTGTATGCATATGGGTGCATACATGCGAGCGTGCATTCATGGGTGCATGCGTGCATGCATGGGTGGGTACATGTGAGTGTGGGTGTGAGAGTGCATGGGTAATCAAAATGCACCTGTGTCATTATTTGTAGTTGTAGCAAGACTTCAATGTCTGTTAATCAAAATATAAAAATGTTTGATATAATGAAAAATTGGTATGTGGTATGGATGTTGGAAATAGACTAGAAGTTTATTTGACTACAGGATATTATTCCTGTATATAATCAAGGAGATTCTTGTAAAGCCTGAAAACCACCTTTATGTTGAACACATTTCATTCTGACTGTCCCTAGTATGTAGGTATGTTGTGTGGGGCCTGTCCTGTAGGTATGTTGCGTGGGGCCTGTCCTGTAGGTATGTTGCGTGGGGCCTGTCCTGTAGGTATGTTGCGTGGGGCCTGTCCTGTAGGTATGTTGCGTGGGGCCTGTCCTGTAGGTATGTTGCGTGGGGCCTGTCCTGTAGGTATGTTGCGTGGGGCCTGTCCTGTAGGTATGTTGCGTGGGGCCTGTCCTGTAGGTATGTTGCGTGGGGCCTGTCCTGTAGGTATGTTGCGTGGGGCCTGTCCTGTAGGTATGTTGCGTGGGGCCTGTCCTGTAGGTATGTTGTGTGGGGCCTGTCCTGTAGGTATGTTGTGTGGGGCCTGTCCTACCACCAGGAAATATTTGGTTTGATTTTAATGCTTGCTGATTATATTTTTATTTCATAAAATGGGTACCACTTTATTGTCTACTCATTCAGTGCCAGGCCAGGGTGAAAAGGAAGGTGAAAAAAACATGTCCTTTGGGAATATGGGATAATGTCACACTATGTGATACAACAATGGACAATTTGACATGTACTGTGTGAACGTGACTAAGACATACATTTACATTTATTCAGTCAGATATATAAACCATGTACTGTGTGAACGTGACTAAGACATACATTTACATTTATTCAGTCAGATATATAAACCAAGTACTGTGTGAACGTGACTAAGACATAAATTTACATTTATTCAGTCAGATATATAAACCATGTACTGTGTGAACGTGACTAAGACATACATTTACATTTATTCAGTCAGATATATAAACCAAGTACTGTGTGAACGTGACTAAGACATACATTTACATTTATTCAGTCAGATATATAAACCATGTACTGTGTGAATGTGACTAAGACATACATTTACATTTATTCAGTCAGATATATAAACCAAGTACTGTGTGAACGTGACTAAGACATACATTTACATTTATTCAGTCAGATATATAAACCAAGTACTGTGTGAACGTGACTAAGACATAAATTTACATTTATTCAGTCAGATATATAAACCATGTACTGTGTGAACGTGACTTAGACATACATTTACATTTATTCAGTCAGATATATAAACCAAGTACTGTGTGAACGTGACTAAGACATACATTTACATTTATTCAGTCAGATATATAAACCATGTACTGTGTGAATGTGACTAAGACATACATTTACATTTATTCAGTCAGATATATAAACCAAGTACTGTGTGAACGTGACTAAGACATACATTTACATTTATTCAGTCAGATATATAAACCATGTACTGTGTGAATGTGACTAAGACATACATTTACATTTATTCAGTCAGATATATAAACCAAGTACTGTGTGAACGTGACTAAGACATACATTTACATTTATTCAGTCAGATATATAAACCAAGTACTGTGTGAACGTGACTAAGACATACATTTACATTTATTCAGTCAGATATATAAACC
Source organism: Lamellibrachia columna (assembly GCA_963662155.1). Classification (NCBI taxonomy): domain Eukaryota; kingdom Metazoa; phylum Annelida; class Polychaeta; order Sabellida; family Siboglinidae; genus Lamellibrachia; species Lamellibrachia columna. Next base: position 2,166,325 of record OY759269.1, read on the forward strand.
ATGTACTGTGTGAATGTGACTAAGACATACATTTACATTTATTCAGTCAGATATATAAACCAAGTACTGTGTGAACGTGACTAAGACATACATTTACATTTATTCAGTCAGATATATAAACCATGTACTGCGTGAACGTGACTAAGACATACATTTGCATTTATTCAGTCAGATATATAAACCAAGTACTGTGTGAACGTGACTAAGACATACATTTACATTTATTCAGTCAGATATATAAACCATGTACTGCGTGAACGTGACTAAGACATACATTTGCATTTATTCAGTCAGATATATAAACCAAGTACTGTGTGAACGTGACTAAGACATACATTTACATTTATTCAGTCAGATATATAAACCATGTACTGTGTGAACGTGACTAAGACATACATTTGCATTTTCCTTGTTTGTGTGCTAAAAACAGAATTTGTACTTTTATCTTGAGAATTATTGGTATAAAACAGCTAGTTGAATATTTGGTCTCCAAAGCCATTTATTTAAATGTATTGTTGAAATGGATAAATCAAGGGATTTAAATCTTAATTGAAATAAAATATATAGCTTTATTTAAGTCACCAACATTCATGTATTCTACTAGTACCAAACCTTTGCTTTCTATGATATTATAAACACACTAATGTCATTAGCATGTAATGTGCCTGCCTATGACTTGGCCCGGATTAATGTCAGTGAAAGTCACCAAGTGTAAATATTATTTCTCATCATCAGCCTATTCTACAGCCTTTATCTGCCTTCACCTACCACCGTGAGCTGGCCGACTCATTGTGTTCAAGAGCTCATTGTTTGTGGAATGTCACTGGTGGTTGGAGCTGCCTTTGAGTGGTCCTGAATAATGCCAGGACAAGTCCCTGCAGATACAGGCAGCCAACAGCCAACTTCGTTAAAGTTCTTTGGACTCCTAAATACAGCACTGTGGATTACACAATACAACATACTGGGCGTGTGTTACCTGCACCAGACTCTGGCAGTCGACAGGTTATGGCAGGAATTGTCAACTGATTTGATGTAACAAGAATGTTTGGTATTCATGTTGATGGGCAGTGACCATAGTGTATGGTCAGTGTATGGTCATCAGTGTATGGTCATCACTGTATGATTATCACTGTGTGGTCATCAGTGTATAGCTGACCGGAGTTTCATCCAGGACAACAAGGCTGGGTACCTACTGCAACTGTCATGGATCTGTCTTCGTATTACAGTTCTGTCATGCAGCGTTGTAAGTATCCCAGCTGGCAGCCTGTGACATGGAGTCAGTCACTCACAGATGTGATAAATGTCATTGTAATTGGTAGATAACATGTCGTTTTTATATGAGTTGATTTTCTTTGAAGTGACAACCATATTCATAATTAAAAAAAAATTCTTTAAAACATTTTTGCAAGCACCCTGTAACAGTTGCGATGAACAATGTTATAATTATGACAAACAATTTGTTTAGTTTTTAGCTTTAGTGAGTGCTGTACTCTTGTAAGCACTGACTGCTCCTTCGTGAGTGCTGTACTCTTGTAAGCACTGACTGCTCCTTCGTGAGTGCTGTACTCTTGTAAGCACTGACTGCTCCTTCGTGAGTGCTGTACTCTTGTAAGCACTGACTGCTCCTTCGTGAGTGCTGTACTCTTGTAAGCACTGACTGCTCCTTCGTTAGTGCTGTGCTCTTGTAAGCACTGACTGCTCCTTTGTGAGTGCTGTACTCTTGTAAGCACTGACTGCTCCTTCGTGAGTGCTATACTCTTGTAAGCACTGGCTGCTCCTTCGTGAGTGCTGTACTCTTGTAAGCACCGACTGCTCCTTCGTGAGTGCTGTACTCTTGTAAGCACCGACTGCTCCTTCGTGAGTGCTGTACTCTTGTAAGCACTGACTGCTCCTTCGTGAGTGCTGTACTCTTGTAAGCACTGACTGCTCCTTCGTGAGTGCTATACTCTTGTAAGCACTGGCTGCTCCTTCGTGAGTGCTGTACTCTTGTAAGCACCGACTGCTCCTTCGTGAGTGCTGTACTCTTGTAAGCACCGACTGCTCCTTCGTGAGTGCTGTACTCTTGTAAGCACTGACTGCTCCTTCGTGAGTGCTGTACTCTTGTAAGCACTGACTGCTCCTTCGTGAGTGCTGTACTCTTGTAAGCACTGACTGCTCCTTCGTGAGTGCTGTACTCTTGTAAGCACTGACTGCTCCTTCGTGAGTGCTGTACTCTTGTAAGCACTGACTGCTCCTTCGTGAGTGCTGTACTCTTGTAAGCACGGACTGCTCCTTCATGAGTGCTGTACTCTTGTAAGCACTGACTGCTCCTTCGTGAGTGCTGTACTCTTGTAAGCACTGACTGCTCCTTCGTGAGTGCTGTACTCTTGTAAGCACTGACTGCTCCTTCGTGAGTGCTGTACTCTTGTAAGCACTGACTGCTCCTTCGTGAGTGCTGTACTCTTGTAAGCACCGACTGCTCCTTCGTGAGTGCTGTACTCTTGTAAGCACCGACTGCTCCTTCGTGAGTGCTGTACTCTTGAAAGCACCGACTGCTCCTTCGTGAGTGCTGTACTCTTGTAAGCACCGACTGCTCCTTCGTGAGTGCTGTACTCTTGTAAGCACCGACTGCTCCTTCGTGAGTGCTGTACTCTTGTAAGCACCGACTGCTCCTTCGTGAGTGCTGTACTCTTGAAAGCACCGACTGCTCCTTCGTGAGTGCTGTACTCTTGTAAGCACTGACTGCTCCTTCGTGAGTGCTGTACTCTTGTAAGCACGGACTGCTCCTTCGTGAGTGCTGTACTCTTGTAAGCACTGACTGCTCCTTCGTGAGTGCTGTACTCTTGTAAGCACTGGCTGCTCCTTCGTGAGTGCTGTACTCTTGTAAGCACTGGCTGCTCCTTCGTGAGTGCTGTACTCTTATAAGCACCGACTGCTCCTTCGTGAGTGCTGTACTCTTGTAAGCACCGACTGCTCCTTCGTGAGTGCTGTACTCTTGTAAGCACTGACTGCTCCTTCGTGAGTGCTGTACTCTTGTAAGCACTGACTGCTCCTTCGTGAGTGCTGTATTCTTGTAAGCACTGACTGCTCCTTCGTGAGTGCTGTACTCTTGTAAGCACTGACTGCTCCTTCGTGAGTGCTGTACTCTTGTAAGCACTGACTGCTCCTTCGTGAGTGCTGTACTCTTGTAAGCACGGACTGCTCCTTCGTGAGTGCTGTACTCTTGTAAGTACTGACTGCTCCTTCGTGAGTGCTGTACTCTTGTAAGCACTGACTGCTCCTTCGTGAGTGCTGTACTCTTGTAAGCACTGACTGCTCCTTCGTGAGTGCTGTACTCTTGTAAGCACTGACTGCTCCTTCGTGAGTGCTGTACTCTTGTAAGCACTGACTGCTCCTTCGTGAGTGCTGTACTCTTGTAAGCACCGACTGCTCCTTCGTGAGTGCTGTACTCTTGTAAGCACCGACTGCTCCTTCGTGAGTGCTGTACTCTTGTAAGCACCGACTGCTCCTTCGTGAGTGCTGTACTCTTGTAAGCACTGACTGCTCCTTCGTGAGTGCTGTACTCTTGTAAGCACTGACTGCTCCTTCGTGAGTGTTGTACTCTTGTAAGCACTGACTGCTCCTTCGTGAGTGCTGTACTCTTGTAAGCACTGACTGCTCCTTCGTGAGTGCTGTACTCTTGTAAGCACGGACTGCTCCTTCGTGAGTGCTGTACTCTTGTAAGCACCGACTGCTCCTTCGTGAGTGCTGTACTCTTGTAAGCACTGACTGCTCCTTCGTGAGTGCTGTACTCTTGTAAGCACTGACTGCTCCATCGTGAGTGCTGTACTCTTGTAAGCACGAACTGCTCCTTCGTGAGTGCTGTACTCTTGTAAGCACTGACTGCTCCTTCATGAGTGCTGTACTCTTGTAAGCACTGACTGCTCCTTCGTGAGTGCTGTACTCTTGTAAGCACTGACTGCTCCTTCGTGAGTGCTGTGCTCTTGTAAGCACGGACTGCTCCTTCGTGAGTGCTGTACTCTTGTAAGCACTGACTGCTCCTTCGTGAGTGCTGTGCTCTTGTAAGCACCGACTGCTCCTTCGTGAGTGCTGTACTCTTGTAAGCACCGACTGCTCCTTCGTGAGTGCTGTACTCTTGTAAGCACTGACTGCTCCTTCGTGAGTGCTGTACTCTTGTAAGCACGGACTGCTCCATCGTGAGTGCTGTACTCTTGTAAGCACGGACTGCTCCTTCGTGAGTGCTGTACTCTTGTAAGCACTGACTGCTCCTTCATGAGTGCTGTACTCTTGTAAGCACGGACTGCTCCTTCGTGAGTGCTGTGCTCTTGTAAGCACTGACTGCTCCTTCGTGAGTGCTGTGCTCTTGTAAGCACTGGCTGCTCCTTCGTGAGTGCTGTGCTCTTGTAAGCACTGACTGCTCCTTCGTGAGTGCTGTGCTCTTGTAAGCACTGGCTGCTCCTTCGTGAGTGCTGTGCTCTTGTAAGCACTGACTGCTCCTTCGTGAGTGCTGTGCTCTTGTAAGCACGGACTGCTCCTTCGTGAGTGCTGTACTCTTGTAAGCACTGACTGCTCCTTCATGAGTGCTGTACTCTTGTAAGCACTGACTGCTCCTTCGTGAGTGCTGTGCTCTTGTAAGCACTGACTGCTCCTTCGTGAGTGCTGTACTCTTGAAAGCACTGGCTGCTCCTTCGTGAGTGCTGTACTCTTGTAAGCAGTGACTGCTCCTTCGTGAGTGCTGTGCTCTTGTAAGCACTGACTGCTCCTTCGTGAGTGCTGTGCTCTTGTAAGCACTGGCTGCTCCTTCGTGAGTGCTGTGCTCTTGTAAGCACTGACTGCTCCTTCGTGAGTGCTGTGCTCTTGTAAGCACTGGCTGCTCCTTCGTGAGTGCTGTGCTCTTGTAAGCACTGACTGCTCCTTCGTGAGTGCTGTGCTCTTGTAAGCACGGACTGCTCCTTCGTGAGTGCTGTACTCTTGTAAGCACTGACTGCTCCTTCATGAGTGCTGTACTCTTGTAAGCACTGACTGCTCCTTCGTGAGTGCTGTGCTCTTGTAAGCACTGACTGCTCCTTCGTGAGTGCTGTACTCTTGAAAGCACTGGCTGCTCCTTCGTGAGTGCTGTACTCTTGTAAGCAGTGACTGCTCCTTTGTGAGTGCTGGTGGATGCATTCATAAATTGAAGAATTCATTACCTCAGTGTCCCAGTGACCAAGATATTTAAGAATTATTAAATGTGATATTATATCTGAGAATGTGAAATGTACTCCCTCATTTCATCACAAGCATTTATTTCAAATCTAGACGTTGGTTTGTTTCAGATTTCCATTTGCTGTTTGGCAAAAGATTTCATGAACATATTAAAATTTTTCTGTATACAATTCTGTATACAAGCCGGGATGTCTTGTATAAGGACGCACTGACCCTGCAGGACTGGACTTCTTTCCTTCCCGGAACCGTGGACCTCTGTCCCTCCCAGAACCGTGGACCTCTGTCCCTCCCAGAACCATGGACCTCTGTCCCTCCCAGAACTGTGGACCTCAGTCCCTCACAGAACCGTGGACCTCTGTACCTCACAGAACCGTAGGCCTCTTTCCCTCCCAGAAACGTGGACCTCTGTCCCTCACAGAACCGTGGACCTCTGTCCCTCCCAGAACCGTGGACCTCTGTCCCTCACAGAACCATGGACCTCTGTCCCTCACAGAACCGTGGACCTCTGTCCCTCACATAACCATGCACCTCTGTCCCTCACAGAACCATGTACCTCTTTCCCTCCCAGAACTGTGGACCTCTGTCCCTCACAGAACCATGGACCTCTGTCCCTCACAGAACTGTGGACCTCTGTCCCTCACAGAACCATGTACCTCTTTCCCTCACAGAACTGTGGACCTCTGTCCCTCACAGAACCGTGGACCTCTGTCCCTCACAGAACCATGTACCTCTTTCCCCCACAGAACTGTGGACCTCTGTCCCTCACAGAACCGTGGACCTCTGTCCCTCCAAGACCCGTGGACCTCTGTCCCTCACAGAACCATGGACCTCTGTCCCTCACAGAACCGTAGGCCTCTTTCCCTCCCAGAAATGTGGACCTCTGTCCCTCACATAACCGTGGACCTCTGTCCCTCCCAGAACCGTGGACCTCTGTCCCTCACAGAACCGTGGACCTCTGTCCCTCACAAAACCGTGGATCTCTGTCCCTTACAGAACGGTGGACCTCTGTCCCTCACAGAACCGTGGACCTCTGTCCCTCAGAGAACCGTAGGCCTCTTTCCCTCCCAGAAACGTTGACCTCTGTCCCTCACAGAACCATGGACCTCTGTCCCTCACAGAACTGTGGACCTCTGTCCCTCACAGAACCATGTACCTCTGTCCCTCACAGAAACATAGGCCTCTTTCCCTCCCAGAACTGTGGACCTCTATCCCTCACAAAACCGTGGACCTCTGTACCTCACAGAACTGTGGACTTCTGTCCCTCACAGAACCATGGGCCTCTTTCCCTCCCAGAACTGTGGACCTCTATCCCTCACTAAACCGTGGACCTCTGTCCCTCACAGAACTGTGGACTTCTGTCCCTCACAGAACCATGGGCCTCTTTCCCTCCTAGACTACACCTTCCAGATTGTCCTGATGTTGTTGTTGGTTATTGCAGATGGACTGGCCAAACTCCACAACAACAACATGAGTGCCATGGAGAAAGTCCTTGACGTGGACAAGGACTCCGGCCTGGCTGACGGCTGTGGTTCAGATGATCTGCCTCAGGCCAAGATAGTGGGCAAGGCAGACGTCTACGGTGGAGAGACGTCAGATGGTAAGTTTTGCTTGCTCACTCCCTTCTTTGCTTCGGCTGAGTCTGACCTTGCACTCAGAAGCAGGTCAGACTGTTCCATCTACTTTGAAGTTGTTGCATTCTTCAGTATGGTCAGCAACAATCTGATCTCATTACAATGACCATGGATGCAACTTATGTGCTAGCAAAGCAGAGGTGTGCCATGTCACATTAGTCACATATATTAGAAGGCTAACAAACAGAGCTGAGTTACTCAGAGTGGAAAGTAGAAGGAGAAGAGCAGTTGGGATAGGAGGACAGTATAAGGAGAGATTTGGCAGGATTGGGAGTGGGAATGAGGGGTGTTGGAGTGGAGACGGCTGGTGGAGATGTAAGTGAAGCGAAAGGAAAACGAAAAATAAAATCGAGGACCCGTATCGATGCCAACCTCACCCTGGACTCAGGGACAATGAGGAGAGCAATATGTCCCCCTCTATCATATGTCCACCTCTATCATATGTCCACCTCTATCATATGTCCACCTCAATCATATGTCCACCTCTATCATATGTCCACCTCTATCATATGTCCACCTCTATCATATGTCCACCTCTACATTCTCTGTGGGTCTTTGTTTCATTGATGCTTGTTCTTTCTCAACCAGACGATGACCTACAGCAGACCATGAGTGTGACCTACGTTGACCTTGACTCCGATGTTGCTAAACAACTGGAGGAACAGTACAAGCTGATCATGAGGTCAAAATGGGGGCTTGCCGCAGATGAAAAGAATTCTCCACGTGGTGAGTTGAAGAACAGTTTATACACTAACGTAACTTTGTGATTGCATGAATGCTTACATTGTGGGCAGGTCATAGTAATAACTTTGTGATTGCATGAATGCTTACATTGTGGGCAGGTCATAGTAATAACTTTGTGATTGCATGAATGCTTACATTGTGGGCAGGTCATAGTAATAACTTTGTGATTGCATGAATGCTTACATTGTGGGCAGGTCATAGTAATAACTTTGTGATTGCATGAATGCTTACATTGTGGGCAGGTCATAGTAATAACTTTGTGATTGCATGAATGCTTACATTGTGGGCAGGTCATAGTAATAACTTTGTGATTGCATGAATGCTTACATTGTGGGCAGGTCATAGTAATAACTTTGTGATTGCATGAATGCTTACATTGTGGGCAGGTCATAGTAATAACTGTGCATGGTTACTAACTTGCATTGTTGTTGTGACTCCTAACAATGCTGAATTCTATTGATTTTTGTTCTATTAATTAGGAAAAGCATGGATCAAATGATAAAAACAAATAGTACTTGCTCTACGCCTAAGTCATGGTGAACCTTTTCCTGCTATTTTTATATATTCTCCCATTATTAGAGTCCTTGCAGGGATGGAACTTTTTTCAAAATATTACCTACCTACCGTGTGCAACCACACAGATCAAAACAGGATATAAAAAGTTAGGTCAATAATGCAATGATAATATATTATAGCAAAGAATACTCAATAATGAGCCCTAAGCTTATTATTTTATTTAACGCAAGGTAATGACTATAATAATTTTTATTTCAAAATGTGACATATTATGTCATATTATGTTCATAGAGGGAGCAAGTAGTCAATTTCTACTGACATTTCAACAGAGGGCACCACTAGAGTAGACTCCACTACACCTGTAGATAGAACATAACTAAAATGTATCTATTTAATGTTATACAAAACTTGCCTGAAGAAACAACACAGCCAGAAAGTAGTAGCTTTTTCCAAATGCTTTTCATGTAATAGCAGTATAATTATACCTGGATACAACTGAAACTTAAAGTTGCCTACAACAACAACATGCACCAGCAGATTTTAGGATATGACAGATGGGACAGTGCTACCAGTTTGTTTGCTAGCAATTCCATTGATAACTTTGATGTGCAAAAATATCAATGGTTTTATAAATCAAGTTTATGACATCGAAAATACATTAAAAATAATTTAATAAAACATATGACATATTGTACGAATATTATTAATGGACCCAAGTAGTTTAAATGGGCACGAGCACTTTATTGTGCACAATGGTGATTTTAGATCACATTTATATATTTAATTATTTATTATATATATTTGTTAACATATACTTTTTAACATATTTATATTAAACATATCTTAAACATATATATTTAGCTAATTTATTTTTTTATGTATATTTGTATGTATATGTGGTATGTAAATTTTTTTACGTGAAATAAAAGTATTTGTTTGTTTGATTGAAAGTTAATAACTGGTAACATGAATTAAGTCTGCTCTGTTAGAGGGAAAATAAATATAAATATTATCACTTTTGCCAACATTTAATAATGAATGTAAAGGAAGAAAAGTATAATTTACCATTTGGTGAGACAAACTCAGATCAAATGAATTTGCACATTAAAGTTCATAAAGAGAGCATGATATGACTTAGTACTTTCCATAGATATTGCTTGAAAATCTCACCATATTTGAATATGAGAGATTGGCCATTGACTGTTAGCTTTGGTGGTGCGTTCTACTAACACCTTGCATGTGTGTGTGCTATTTCCTATCAGGTGGTCAGTCTAGCGCGGACGCAGCGTCGTCCGTGCGCACAGAAGACTTTGAAGCACAGTTTATGAGAGTGGTGCCACAGTTTACAGGTAACAGTTTTGAGTTGATTAGTAGTTCATAGCTGTGGTGAACTTCTTTTATTTATGACACACTGGCATATGAACGAGGAACTGTCCCATTTGGTAATGTTCTGTAATTACAAATCATAGGTAAACAAATCACATGTAAACAAACCATAGGTAAACAAACCACATGTAAGCAATTAGCAAACCACATGTAAACAAATCACTTGTAAAAAACACTTGTAAACAAACTACATGTAAAGAAATCTCATGTCAACAAACTATATGTAAACAAATCACTTGTAAACAAACCACATGTAAGCAAACCACTTGTAAACAAACCATATACAAACAAACTATCAGTAAACAAACCACTTGTAAACAAACCACATGTAAGCAAACCACTTGTAAACAAACCATATACAAACAAACTATCAGTAAACAAACCACTTGTAAACAAACCACATGTAAACAAACCACTTGTAAACAAACCATATACAAACAAACTATCAGTAAACAAATCACTTGTAAACAAACCACATGTAAGCAAACCACTTGTAAACAAACCATATACAAACAAACTATCAGTAAACAAACCACTTGTAAACAAACCACATGTAAGCAAACCACTTGTAAACAAACCATATACAAACAAACTATCAGTAAACAAACCACTTGTAAACAAACCACATGTAAACAAACCACTTGTAAACAAACCATATACAAACAAACTATCAGTAAACAAACCACAAGTAAACAGTTCCATCATTTATGTACCGTACAAATTTGTAATTTTTTATTGAGACCCGTTTATAGAAACAGCCACATGTAGGCTGGTGATTTTGGTGAACTTTTTAGACAATGTTGCTTAAATGTGCTATAATACACTTGACTAAAGAAAGTCATTGGTAGTGTTTTGTTCTCCAGACCAGTCTAGGACCAAGAAACTGGGGGAGAGGAGACAGTTTGGCCACGGTGTGACTGACGCTGACTCTGTGCGCACGGAGGAACTGGAGACAGAGTTTAAGCGGAGTCTGGTCAAGTGCTCCACGCTGAACACAGGTAATAAAAATAATATATGATTCTTAAGGAGCGCAATATCATTAAAAGTTCAAAGCGCTTTATGTAATTAATTAATGATAAATGTGCTAGTAAATTGCAATGTATAAATTAAATGTCTGAATAAAAATAAGCGAAGTTTACTTCTTCGTCAGCACAGGAATATTTTATTGGTGCATGAGGGGGGCATCTGGCATCTTGAGGGGGGCATCTGGCATCATGAGGGGAGCATCTGGCATCATGTGGGGGGCATCTGGCATCATGAGGGGGGCATCTGGCATCATGAGGGGGGCATCTGGCATCATGAGGGGGGCATCTGGCATCATGAGGGGGGCATCTGCCATCAGAATAATGTTGAAATCTGGAATTAAGAGTAAAACATAACTTTTTTACCCAAAATGTTTTCTGGAGTAATGTTAGGCATTACGGATTTGTATAGGACCAATAAAATTTTTTGTGCGAATTACATAAGATTGACCATTTGAGAAGGTCCCTGAGGTAATATGCTCTGTAGCACTGGGAGTATTTACTGGTGTTTGCCTTTGCCAATGTTTGCTTGATTCTAGAGATTAAATATCACATCAGTTCAAACCAGCCTTGGTCATTTGAGCTGGGTTTGATAAAATATCGTAGAACAGACTCTAAATTTAATTATTGTACAATGGATTTATGATATTTTTGTAGCATATTTAATTAGACCTTATCATTTTAATATTTATCAGACAGTTAATTAAAGGTGTATTTTTAAATAAATTTTTAATGCCATAAATTTACAAATAAGCAATGACAAATTTACAAATCAGCAATGACGTGTTTATTACGATTAAATAAAACACATATTCTATGATGTATGCTCTTGCTGAAAAAGAAACATTTTTAACTGCCATTGGAAATTGGCATGAGTTTGAGTAATTTGTAAATTCTTTTAAATGATTATCATCATTCAATGATAACTGGGCACGTGTATGTTGTTGTATGTTGCTGTATGTTGTTGTATGTTGTTGTATGTTGCTGTATGTTGCTGTATGTTGTTGTTGTATGTTGCTGTATGTTTTTGTATGCTACTATATGTTGTTGTATGTTGTTGTATGTTGTTGCTGTATATTGCTGTATGTTTTTGTATGCTACTATATGTTGTTGTATCTTGTTGTATGTTGCTGTATGTTGCTGTATGTTACTGTATGTTGCTGTATGTTGCTGTATGTTACTGTATGTTGCTGTATGTTTTTGTATGTTACTGTATGTTGCTGTATGTTGTTGTATGTTGCTGTATGTTGTTGTAGGTTGCTGTAGGTTGTTGTATGTTGCTGTATGTTACTGTATGTTGTTGTATGTTGCTGTATGTTGTTGTATGTTGCTGTATGTTGTTGTATGTTGCTGTATGTTACTGTATGTTGCTGTATGTTGCTGTATGTTACTGTATGTTGTTGTATGTTGCTGTATGCTGTTGTATGTTGCTGTATGTTGCTGTATGTTGTTGTATGTTGTATTACAGTTACCTGCTGCACGACGCACATTTGTTGTATTTTAAGCCAGACACAATTCAGTGAACTCATTTCATCTTCTTTTATTGCACCATCATATTGAATATACACTATTCATATAATACCTGTATCAGATATTCATGGCTCATGCATACTTTATCCGTATTGTAGATGTGTTTGTTTTCATGCATGACTGAGCAAACGGTCATGCTTGACTGAATCTGTCCACATGTCAGACAAATATTCCGTCTGTAGATTCTATGGACATTTCCAGTTAGAGAGCCTAGGTTTTTCTCAAGGTACCTTGGATTGTGATTGACAACCTATCAGTCCACTTGGCAGAACATTCCCAGTCATGCGTGACCTGCTAGAACATATACTAGCACCATGAACAGTGTGGGATCACTTGGAGTTATGACAAGTGGAGTTGTACAGTAAAACACGGACATGCTGGATGGATTGGCTGAGGATTGCCTGTGAAGTAGCCATGGAAACAATATCAGAAGGTGCTTGATCCTAGTGCTTTCTTGCTTGATCATTTCCTTGCTAAAGGATGGAATGTGAAGTAATGGTTAGATCATGAACCTCTTGCAGGAGGCTGCAGGGACTCGTTCACTGCAGTTAAAGATCTGGGAGAAGAACGTTCACTCAGAATTTGCAAGAATGTGCCTGTACTGTGATAGGGGTGGTGCCACTATTTGTACTTTGATAGGGGGTGGTGCCACTATTTGTACTGTGATAGGGGTGGTGCCACTATTTGTACTGTGATAGGGGGTGGTGCCACTATTTGTACTGTGATAGGGGGTGGTGCCACTATTTGTACTGTGATAGGGGGTGGTGCCACTATTTGTACTGTGATAGGGGGTGGTGCCACTATTTGTACTGTGATAGGGGGTGGTGCCACTATTTGTACTGTGATAGGGGTGGTGCCACTATTTGTACTGTGATAGGGTGTGGTGCCACTATTTGTACTGTGATAGGGGGTGGTGCCACTATTTGTACTGTGATAGGGGGTGGTGCCACTATTTGTACTGTGATAGGGGGTGGTGCCACTATTTGTACTGTGATAGGGGGTGGTGCCACTATTTGTACTGTGATAGGGGGTGGTGCCACTATTTGTACTGTGATAGGGGGTGGTGCCACTATTTGTACTGTGATAGGGGGTGGTGCCACTATTTGTACTGTGATAGGGGGTGGTGCCACTATTTGTACTGTGATAGGGGGTGGTGCCACTATTTGATAGACTGGTTCCACACGTCTCAGAGAAGTTGAGAGTGTTTGACTGGATAGGTTTGTCAGGGGCAACATGTGCAGCACTTGTTCAACATTGGTACAAGTTTATTATATAACTGTGATGTGATTGCGTGTTTTGAGATACAAGTGCTGACTTGCCACATTGAATGGGTCCCGTATGCAGTACGCGTTTTTGGAATTTCTGAAGGAATACAGCCATATCCCGTTTGTGTTAAGGATTTGTTTCAAATGGAAAAATCTCGATAAAGCATATTTTCTTGTGTCCACCTCATAATATAAACTTGAATAACAAACTTAGTAATTGAAGCCCAAATACTTTTGATGCTAGGCAGATTTTCTGTGAAATTAAGCAGTTTTTATTTGATATAAGTATATTTCATAGCCTTGTAGATGGTGCCACGTGATCAAAACAGAAATGTTGTAGGCCAATTCACCAATAAAAAACATTAAACGGATTACTACAACGTTAAGCAGAATTTGGAGTGAAAAATACACCCAAAACAATGTGGCAGGTCTGTATAATTATTGTATCAGTTTGTGTTTTACGACATCAGTGGCCATCTTTGTAATTTTACTTACTTTACACCATGTGTACCGTGTGATTACAGACAGCAGTGGCAGCGCATCGAAGGTGAAACCACCTCAAGGCACATTGAAGAGTTCAACCAGTGGGGGCAGCAGGGGTCGGTCCAAGGTGATGACAAGATGTCCGAGTGACCTTGAGTCAGTGCGGACAGAGGACTTTGAGAAACAGTTCCACAATATCATGGTGAAACATGTCGCGTCCGTGCCCATCACAAGCTTTGACCATCTGATGGTGGACAGCGACCTAGACACAGTCAAGTCACATATCATACATGAACGCTTCCAGTCGGCACTTGGTGAGTGACCAGTGAGTGACCGCATATAGCCATGAGTGACCGCTTGCAGCAGTAGTCAGACCGGCCCTTTACTTTAAGGAAAATTCCTTTAAATGTATTATTTTAGTCCCACCCTTTAAAATTCCTTTATATTCTTTTATTTTTGCAAAACACAAAACAATTTAATGGTGCTACTAAAATACCCTGAAATGTGCACCATTCCATTATTTCATAAAAAAAATTGTGAAATTTTATTAATTTATTACCAAGGAAATAAAACTCTAAATCATGAAACTTACACACGTCTCATGGTTGAATGATCTACTGCTTACTTCTGATTTTGTGTGAACATGTCTTGTCTAAATTGCACCAGCTCAAAAGTTGAGTCTACTTACTAGCCAGTGCGTAATATTATATTTCATCTCTTAAAAACCTCAAACTTTTTAATCCTTAAGTAAAAAAATTCATTTGTTTTTGTAAAAAAAATATTCCTGTATTTTTTGTTTCAAGGGGGGTGTGATGACTGATATAATAATTTCCGCCTTGTTGAGTCTGTTGATGTATCACAGTAACATTGCGTTGTTGACTCTGTTGATGTGTCACAGTAACATTGCACTGTTGACTCTGTTGATGTATCACAGTAACATTGCGTTGTTGACTCTGTTGATGTGTCACAGTAACATTGCACTGTTGACTCTGTTGATGTATCACAGTAACATTGCGTTGTTGACTCTGTTGAGGTGTCACAGTAACATTGCACTGTTGACTCTGTTGATGTGTCACAGTAACATTGCACTGTTGACTCTGTTGATGTATCACAATAACATTGCACTGTTGACTCTGTTGATGTATCACAGTAACACTGCACTGTTGACTCTGTTGATGTGTCACGGTAACATTGCACTGTTGACTCTGTTGATGTGTCACGGTAACATTGCACTGTTGACTCTGTTGATGTATCACGGTAAAATTGCACTGTTGACTCTGTTGATGCATCACGGTAAAATTGCACTGTTGACTCTGTTGATGTGTCATGGTAACATTGCACTGTTGACTCTGTTGATGTATCACAGTAACATTGCACTGTTGACTCTGTTGATGTGTCACGGTAACATTGCACTGTTGACTCTGTTGATGTGTCATGGTAACATTGCACTGTTGACTCTGTTGATGCATCACAGTAACATTGCACTGTTGACTCTGTTGATGTGTCAAGGTAACATTGCACTGTTGACTCTGTTGATGTATCACAGTAACATTGCACTGTTGACTCTGTTGGTGTATCACAGTAACATTGCACTGTTGACTCTGTTGATGTATCACAGTAACATTGCACTGTTGACTCTGTTGATGTGTCACGGTAACACTGCACTGTTGACTCTGTTGATGTGTCACGGTAACATTGCACTGTTGACTCTGTTGATGTGTCATGGTAACATTGCACTGTTGACTCTGTTGATGTGTCACGGTAACACTGCACTGTTGGCTCTGTTGATGTGTCACGGTAACATTGCACTGTTGACTCTGTTGATGTATCACAGTAACATTGCACTGTTGACTCTGTTGATGCATCACAGTAACATTGCACTGTTGAATCTGTTGATATGTCATGGTAACATTGCACTGTTGACTCTGTTGATGTGTCACAGTAACATTGCACTGTTGACTCTGTTGATGTATCACAGTAACATTGCACTGTTGACTCTGTTGATGCATCACAGTAACATTGCACTGTTGACTCTGTTGATGTGTCATGGCAACATTGCACTGTTGACTCTGTTGATGTGTCACAGTAACATTGCACTGTTGACTCTGTTGATGTGTCATGGTAACATTGCACTGTTGACTCTGTTGATGTGTCATGGTAACATTGCACTGCTGACTCTGTTGATGTGTCACAGTAACATTGCACTGTTGACTCTGTTGATGTGTCACAGTAACATTGCACTGTTGACTCTGTTGATGTATCACAGTAACATTACACTGTTGACTCTGTTGATGTGTCACGGTAACATTGCACTGTTGACTCTGTTTATGTATCACAGTAACATTGCACTGTTGACTCTGTTGATGTATCACAGTAACATTGCACTGTTGACTCTGTTGATGAATCACGGTAACATTGCACTGTTGACTCTGTTGATGCATCACAGTAACATTGCACTGTTGACTCTGTTGATGTGTCATGGTAACATTGCACTGTTGACTCTGTTGATGTATCACAGTAACATTGCACTGTTGACTATGTTGATGTGTCACGGTAACAGAGTCAACAGTGCAATGTTACTGTGATACATCAACAGAGTCAACAGTGCAATGTTACTGTGATACACCAACAGAGTCAACAGTGCAATGTTACTGTGTGATGTGTGATGTGTCATGGTAACATTGCACTGTTGACTCTGTTGGTGTATCACGGTAACATTGCACTGTTGACTCTGTTGATGCATCACAGTAACATTGCACTGTTGACTCTGTTGATGTGTCATGGTAACATTGCACTGTTGACTCTGTTGATGTATCACAGTAACATTGCACTGTTGACTCGGTTGATGTGTCACTGTAACATTGCACTGTTGACTCTGTTGATGTATCACAGTAACACTGCACTGTTGACTCTGTTGATGTGTCACGGTAACATTGCACTGTTGACTCTGTTGATGTGTCACGGTAACATTGCACTGTTGACTCTGTTGATGTATCACGGTAAAATTGCACTGTTGACTCTGTTGATGCATCACGGTAAAATTGCACTGTTGACTCTGTTGATGTGTCATGGTAACATTGCACTGTTGACTCTGTTGATGTATCACAGTAACATTGCACTGTTGACTCTGTTGATGTGTCACGGTAACATTGCACTGTTGACTCTGTTGATGTGTCATGGTAACATTGCACTGTTGACTCTGTTGATGCATCACAGTAACATTGCACTGTTGACTCTGTTGATGTGTCAAGGTAACATTGCACTGTTGACTCTGTTGATGTATCACAGTAACATTGCACTGTTGACTCTGTTGGTGTATCACAGTAACATTGCACTGTTGACTCTGTTGATGTATCACAGTAACATTGCACTGTTGACTCTGTTGATGTGTCACGGTAACACTGCACTGTTGACTCTGTTGATGTGTCACGGTAACATTGCACTGTTGACTCTGTTGATGTGTCATGGTAACATTGCACTGTTGACTCTGTTGATGTGTCACGGTAACACTGCACTGTTGGCTCTGTTGATGTGTCACGGTAACATTGCACTGTTGACTCTGTTGATGTATCACAGTAACATTGCACTGTTGACTCTGTTGATGCATCACAGTAACATTGCACTGTTGAATCTGTTGATATGTCATGGTAACATTGCACTGTTGACTCTGTTGATGTGTCACAGTAACATTGCACTGTTGACTCTGTTGATGTATCACAGTAACATTGCACTGTTGACTCTGTTGATGCATCACAGTAACATTGCACTGTTGACTCTGTTGATGTGTCATGGCAACATTGCACTGTTGACTCTGTTGATGTGTCACAGTAACATTGCACTGTTGACTCTGTTGATGTGTCATGGTAACATTGCACTGTTGACTCTGTTGATGTGTCATGGTAACATTGCACTGCTGACTCTGTTGATGTGTCACAGTAACATTGCACTGTTGACTCTGTTGATGTGTCACAGTAACATTGCACTGTTGACTCTGTTGATGTATCACAGTAACATTACACTGTTGACTCTGTTGATGTGTCACGATAACATTGCACTGTTGACTCTGTTTATGTATCACAGTAACATTGCACTGTTGACTCTGTTGATGTATCACAGTAACATTGCACTGTTGACTCTGTTGATGAATCACGGTAACATTGCACTGTTGACTCTGTTGATGCATCACAGTAACATTGCACTGTTGACTCTGTTGATGTGTCATGGTAACATTGCACTGTTGACTCTGTTGATGTATCACAGTAACATTGCACTGTTGACTATGTTGATGTGTCACGGTAACAGAGTCAACAGTGCAATGTTACTGTGATACATCAACAGAGTCAACAGTGCAATGTTACTGTGATACACCAACAGAGTCAACAGTGCAATGTTACTGTGTGATGTGTGATGTGTCATGGTAACGTTGCACTGTTGACTCTGTTGATGTATCACGGTAACATTGCACTGTTGACTCTGTTGATGCATCACAGTAACATTGCACTGTTGACTCTGTTGATGTGTCATGGTAACATTGCACTGTTGACTCTGTTGATGTATCACAGTAACATTGCACTGTTGACTCGGTTGATGTGTCACTGTAACATTGCACTGTTGACTCTGTTGATGTGTCATGGTAACATTGCACTGTTGACTCTGTTGATGCATCACAGTAACATTGCACTGTTGACTCTGTTGATGTGTCAAGGTAACATTGCACTGTTGACTCTGTTGATGTGTCACAGTAACATTGCACTGTTGACTCTGTTGATGTATCACAGTAACATTGCACTGTTGACTCTGTTGATGTGTCATGGTAACATTGCACTGTTGACTCTGTTGATGTGTCATGGTAACATTGCACTGCTGACTCTGTTGATGTGTCACAGTAACATTGCACTGTTGACTCTGTTGATGTGTCACAGTAACATTGCACTGTTGACTCTGTTGATGTATCACAGTAACATTACACTGTTGACTCTGTTGATGTGTCACGGTAACATTGCACTGTTGACTCTGTTGATCTATCACAGTAACATTGCACTGTTGACTCTGTTGATGTATCACAGTAACATTGCACTGTTGACTCTGTTGATGAATCACGGTAACATTGCACTGTTGACTCTGTTGATGCATCACAGTAACATTGCACTGTTGACTCTGTTGATGTGTCATGGTAACATTGCACTGTTGACTCTGTTGATGTATCACAGTAACATTGCACTGTTGACTATGTTGATGTGTCACGGTAACAGAGTCAACAGTGCAATGTTACTGTGATACATCAACAGAGTCAACAGTGCAATGTTACTGTGATACACCAACAGAGTCAACAGTGCAATGTTACTGTGTGATGTGTGATGTGTCACGGTAACATTGCACTGTTGACTCTGTTGATGTATCACGGTAAAATTGCACTGTTGACTCTGTTGATGCATCACGGTAAAATTGCACTGTTGACTCTGTTGATGTGTCATGGTAACATTGCACTGTTGACTCTGTTGATGTATCACAGTAACATTGCACTGTTGACTCTGTTGATGTGTCACGGTAACATTGCACTGTTGACTCTGTTGATGTGTCATGGTAACATTGCACTGTTGACTCTGTTGATGCATCACAGTAACATTGCACTGTTGACTCTGTTGATGTGTCAAGGTAACATTGCACTGTTGACTCTGTTGATGTATCACAGTAACATTGCACTGTTGACTCTGTTGGTGTATCACAGTAACATTGCACTGTTGACTCTGTTGATGTATCACAGTAACATTGCACTGTTGACTCTGTTGATGTGTCACGGTAACACTGCACTGTTGACTCTGTTGATGTGTCACGGTAACATTGCACTGTTGACTCTGTTGATGTGTCATGGTAACATTGCACTGTTGACTCTGTTGATGTGTCACGGTAACACTGCACTGTTGGCTCTGTTGATGTGTCACGGTAACATTGCACTGTTGACTCTGTTGATGTATCACAGTAACATTGCACTGTTGACTCTGTTGATGCATCACAGTAACATTGCACTGTTGAATCTGTTGATATGTCATGGTAACATTGCACTGTTGACTCTGTTGATGTGTCACAGTAACATTGCACTGTTGACTCTGTTGATGTATCACAGTAACATTGCACTGTTGACTCTGTTGATGCATCACAGTAACATTGCACTGTTGACTCTGTTGATGTGTCATGGCAACATTGCACTGTTGACTCTGTTGATGTGTCACAGTAACATTGCACTGTTGACTCTGTTGATGTGTCATGGTAACATTGCACTGTTGACTCTGTTGATGTGTCATGGTAACATTGCACTGCTGACTCTGTTGATGTGTCACAGTAACATTGCACTGTTGACTCTGTTGATGTGTCACAGTAACATTGCACTGTTGACTCTGTTGATGTATCACAGTAACATTACACTGTTGACTCTGTTGATGTGTCACGGTAACATTGCACTGTTGACTCTGTTTATGTATCACAGTAACATTGCACTGTTGACTCTGTTGATGTATCACAGTAACATTGCACTGTTGACTCTGTTGATGAATCACGGTAACATTGCACTGTTGACTCTGTTGATGCATCACAGTAACATTGCACTGTTGACTCTGTTGATGTGTCATGGTAACATTGCACTGTTGACTCTGTTGATGTATCACAGTAACATTGCACTGTTGACTATGTTGATGTGTCACGGTAACAGAGTCAACAGTGCAATGTTACTGTGATACATCAACAGAGTCAACAGTGCAATGTTACTGTGATACACCAACAGAGTCAACAGTGCAATGTTACTGTGTGATGTGTGATGTGTCATGGTAACATTGCACTGTTGACTCTGTTGATGTATCACGGTAACATTGCACTGTTGACTCTGTTGATGCATCACAGTAACATTGCACTGTTGACTCTGTTGATGTGTCATGGTAACATTGCACTGTTGACTCTGTTGATGTATCACAGTAACATTGCACTGTTGACTCGGTTGATGTGTCACTGTAACATTGCACTGTTGACTCTGTTGATGTGTCATGGTAACATTGCACTGTTGACTCTGTTGATGCATCACAGTAACATTGCACTGTTGACTCTGTTGATGTGTCAAGGTAACATTGCACTGTTGACTCTGTTGATGTGTCACAGTAACATTGCACTGTTGACTCTGTTGATGTGTCACAGTAACATTGCACTGTTGACTCTGTTGATGTATCATGGTAACATTGCACTGTTGACTCTGTTGATGTGTCATGGTAACATTGCACTGCTGACTCTGTTGATGTGTCACAGTAACATTGCACTGTTGACTCTGTTGATGTGTCACAGTAACATTGCACTGTTGACTCTGTTGATGTATCACAGTAACATTACACTGTTGACTCTGTTGATGTGTCACGGTAACATTGCACTGTTGACTCTGTTGATGTATCACAGTAACATTGCACTGTTGACTCTGTTGATGTATCACAGTAACATTGCACTGTTGACTCTGTTGATGAATCACGGTAACATTGCACTGTTGACTCTGTTGATGCATCACAGTAACATTGCACTGTTGACTCTGTTGATGTGTCATGGTAACATTGCACTGTTGACTCTGTTGATGTATCACAGTAACATTGCACTGTTGACTATGTTGATGTGTCACGGTAACAGAGTCAACAGTGCAATGTTACTGTGATACATCAACAGAGTCAACAGTGCAATGTTACTGTGATACACCAACAGAGTCAACAGTGCAATGTTACTGTGTGATATGTCATGGTAACATTGCACTGTTGACTCTGTTGATGTATCACGGTAACATTGCACTGTTGACTCTGTTGATGCATCACAGTAACATTGCACTGTTGACTCTGTTGATGTGTCATGGTAACATTGCACTGTTGACTCTGTTGATGTATCACAGTAACATTGCACTGTTGACTCGGTTGATGTGTCACTGTAACATTGCACTGTTGACTCTGTTGATGTGTCATGGTAACATTGCACTGTTGACTCTGTTGATGCATCACAGTAACATTGCACTGTTGACTCTGTTGATGTGTCAAGGTAACATTGCACTGTTGACTCTGTTGATGTGTCACAGTAACATTGCACTGTTGACTCTGTTGATGTGTCACAGTAACATTGCACTGTTGACTCTGTTGATGTATCACAGTAACATTGCACTGTTGACTCTGTTGATGCATCACAGTAACATTGCACTGTTGAATCTGTTGATGTGTCATGGTAACATTGCACTGTTGACTCTGTTGATGTGTCACAGTAACATTGCACTGTTGACTCTGTTGATGTGTCATGGTAACATTGCACTGTTGACTCTGTTGATGTGTCATGGTAACATTGCACTGTATACTCTGTTGATGTATCACAGTAACATTGCACTGTTGACTCTGTTGATGTATCACAGTAACATTGCACTGTTGACTCTGTTGATGTATCACACTAACATTGCACTGTTGACTCTGTTGATGTATCACAGTAACACTGCACTGTTGACTCTGTTGATGTGTCATGGTAACATTGCACTGTTGACTCTGTTGATGTGTCATGGTAACATTGCACTGTTGACTCTGTTGATGTATCACGGTAAAATTGCACTGTTGACTCTGTTGATGCATCACAGTAACATTGCACTGTTGACTCTGTTGATGTGTCACGGTAACATTGCACTGTTGACTCTGTTGATGTATCACAGTAACATTGCACTGTTGACTCTGTTGATGTGTCATGGTAACATTGCACTGTTGACTCTGTTGATGTGTCACGGTAACATTGCACTGTTGACTCTGTTGATGTGTCACGGTAACACTGCACTGTTGACTCTGTTGATGTGTCACGGTAACATTGCACTGTTGACTCTGTTGATGTGTCACGGTAACATTGCACTGTTGACTCTGTTGATGTGTCACAGTAACACTGCATTGTTGACTCTGTTGATGTGTCATGGTAACATTGCACTGTTGACTCTGTTGATGCATCACAGTAACATTGCACTGTTGACTCTGTTGATGTGTCAAGGTAACATTGCACTGTTGACTCTGTTGATGTGTCACAGTAACATTGCACTGTTGACTCTGTTGATGTGTCACAGTAACATTGCACTGTTGACTCTGTTGATGTGTCATGGTAACATTGCACTGTTGACTCTGTTGATGTGTCACAGTAACATTGCACTGTTGACTCTGTTGATGTGTCATGGTAACATTGCACTGTTGACTCTGTTGATGTGTCATGGTAACATTGCACTGTTGACTCTGTTGATGTATCACAGTAACATTGCACTGTTGACTCTGTTGATGCATCACAGTAACATTGCACTGTTGACTCTGTTGATGTGTCATGGTAACATTGCACTGTTGACTCTGTTGATGTATCACAGTAACATTGCACTGTTGACTCTGTTGATGTGTCACGGTAACATTGCACTGTTGACTCTGTTGATGTGTCACGGTAACATTGCACTGTTGACTCTGTTGATGTGTCATGGTAACATTGCACTGTTGACTCTGTTGATGCATCACAGTAACATTGCACTGTTGACTCTGTTGATGTGTCAAGGTAACATTGCACTGTTGACTCTGTTGATGTGTCACAGTAACATTGCACTGTTGACTCTGTTGATGTATCACAGTAACATTGCACTGTTGACTCTGTTGATGCATCACAGTAACATTGCACTGTTGACTCTGTTGATGTGTCATGGCAACATTGCACTGTTGACTCTGTTGATGTATCACAATAACATTGCACTGTTGACTCTGTTGATGTATCACAGTAACATTGCACTGCTGACTCTGTTGATGTATCACAGTAACATTGCGTTGTTGACTCTGTTGATGTGTCACAGTAACATTGCACTGTTGACTCTGTTGATGTATCACAGTAACACTGCACTGTTGACTCTGTTGATGTGTCACGGTAACATTGCACTGTTGACTCTGTTGATGTGTCACGGTAACATTGCACTGTTGACTCTGTTGATGTATCACGGTAAAATTGCACTGTTGACTCTGTTGATGCATCACGGTAAAATTGCACTGTTGACTCTGTTGATGTGTCATGGTAACATTGCACTGTTGACTCTGTTGATGTATCACAGTAACATTGCACTGTTGACTCTGTTGATATGTCACGGTAACATTGCACTGTTGACTCTGTTGATGTGTCATGGTAACATTGCACTGTTGACTCTGTTGATGCATCACAGTAACATTGCACTGTTGACTCTGTTGATGTGTCAAGGTAACATTGCACTGTTGACTCTGTTGATGTATCACAGTAACATTGCACTGTTGACTCTGTTGATGTGTCACAGTAACATTGCACTGTTGACTCTGTTGATGTATCACAGTAACATTGCACTGTTGACTCTGTTGATGCATCACAGTAACATTGCACTGTTGACTCTGTTGATGTGTCATGGCAACATTGCACTGTTGACTCTGTTGATGTGTCACAGTAACATTGCACTGTTGACTCTGTTGATGTGTCATGGTAACATTGCACTGTTGACTCTGTTGATGTGTCATGGTAACATTGCACTGCTGACTCTGTTGATGTGTCACAGTAACATTGCACTGTTGACTCTGTTGATGTGTCACAGTAACATTGCACTGTTGACTCTGTTGATGTATCACAGTAACATTACACTGTTGACTCTGTTGATGTGTCACGGTAACATTGCACTGTTGACTCTGTTGATGTGTCACATTAACATTGCACTGTTGACTCTGTTGATGTATCACAGTAACATTGCACTGTTGACTCTGTTGATGCATCACAGTAACATTGCACTGTTGACTCTGTTGATGCATCACAGTAACATTGCACTGTTGACTCTGTTGATGTGTCATGGTAACATTGCACTGTTGACTCTGTTGATGTGTCACAGTAACATTGCACTGTTGACTCTGTTGATGTGTCATGGTAACATTGCACTGTTGACTCTGTTGATGTGTCATGGTAACATTGCACTGTTGACTCTGTTGATGTGTCACAGTAACATTGCACTGTTGACTCTGTTGATGTGTCACAGTAACATTGCACTGTTGACTCTGTTGATGTGTCATGGTAACATTGCACTGTTGACTCTGTTGATGTCCCTATTTCTCCCAGACAAGTCTGTGAGTGAGGACGAAGGCAGCAGTACAGGAGGAGACAGCAGTAACCTGGACACGTCTGGCTTTGACAACAGACTCCTCGACATGATCAAGATGGCCTACTACAAACCCAAAGGTACAACATGTCTCACAACCGAACCAGTCTTTCTTTCGTTATGGTGTATTCTCTCCTGAGACAGGTTCAGCTGTTATCCTGTCCTGTGAACTGTGAACGGAAGCAATGGAGTGTTTCAATTAGATGCTCTCTATGATATTGATTACATAATGTAACAGTTTCATTTGATCACAAACTTGTTCTTAATTTTTTTTTTTTATGAAAAAAAAAGTACTGGTAGTCTTATCTTCAAAATAAAATGTATGTTGAAAAGACCACCCAAACATTAAAAGGAAACTGCCACACCATCATTTGCCAAATGCTTGCTTTTTGGTGTAAGCAGATTAATTATGAAGTTGTAGAAAATATTCATTGGTCAAGATTTTTCTTCTAAGAATGTGTGGTTTAATGTCTAAGGACTGATGTTCTTGATAGACATGGATTATTAGAGGAAACAGGTTTGAATAGTTGCTGTAGCAAGATCTAATTTTGGTTTGCCTCCACGACAGAGACCACGGGGTCCCACCAGAGCACGCCAAGACGGTGTCTGAGCAATGGTACAAGCACTGAAAATGGTTCTGAAGAACAATTTCATCCAACAAGTAAAACATCAAAGGGAAAACAGACGTCAAAGAAATCGTCAAACAGGTAAATGTCATCTCATGTGAATCCTCAATTTTACCTGATGCTTTTTCAGTTGATATATATAGTTGTAAATTTATTTCCACCTTCACATAACAGGGTTTTTGTTAAGTGTGGCTATAGCAGGGACCATGAACCCCAAAGCAGGGACCACTTATCATGCTCAGCCTGTGGCCGAGTCACTACATATTACAGACCATTGGGGATACACGAGGAACTTATATATATATATATATATATATATATATATATATATACAATTTTATAATGTAATGGTACCTGCGTTTTAGGATGTAACATCAATAAAGCAGAAGGAAAATGTGTGCACGAAAATAAAATATAATTGCTTTAATTTCCCAGAGTGATTTCAGCAGCCTGTGTTTAATTGTTTTGTCCATTTGGCTATCATATGTTGTCACGGATACTGGTAATAACCTCTTGGTTCACTAGGAAAGTAGTTACTATACTTTAAGAATAATACAGCCGTAAATTTAGACTTTTCCGATATTTTACGAATTTCAACACCCAAAATGAGAATGTGGGACAAGTTCTTTGACAACCATTTTTGCAAGTTGTGCACATTCTTTTATTAGGTAAACAACATATTAAAAAATGTCAAGAGTTTAGTTTATATAGCAATAGAAAATTACTATTTTGCCTAATCCCTTTTTCTCCCAAATAGGCCAATAATGCCCATACACATGTTCATGACCACATAGCAAATTAATGAAAATATTACGAATTATCGCACAGCAACAAATAGCAAAGGTTACTAATAGTACCTTGTTGACATGAACATTGGAAATGGTCGTGTGTCCGAACTTAGTGCATTTCCAAATTGAAAAAACCCACAAAAACTTAATTGTTATAATGCACATCGTTTGCCACAATTGGTCACATAATTGTCCTACTTTGATGTTTGTTAAGGGGGGCTTATTCAAGGTTGATTTGATAGCACCTACTTCTTTATGTCACACATTTTTTCAATAGGAAGCAAGTGACACTAAGACACTAAATATAATCAATGTCATAAAGAGTATAGTAACATAGTCATAGGCAAGAATCGTTGCGCAGAGCCAGTCGCTATACGTAATATAATATGCCGTTTTAAAAAAAATCAGAAGAAACTTTGCCTAAGACATCCATATTCTAAACCACTAACAATTATGTCATCATTGCAGTGCAAACAAATTGTTAGAAAAGTTGTTTTTAATGAAAAAATTACGATTATCGAACTACACAAATTATATTATGTACTAGTCTATGACAATGACACATTCCTAAGGCTTTGGCTAGTTCACTGACTGTGACATTTCTCGATATGCTTTAACAAACGTTACCTTTTCTTACAAGTTTGCTTTAAAAAACAGCACTATGGACGACTGTCTCTTAAACATCTTATTTTGCTGAACCAGGGCCGATACAGCATGGTTGCCGATCTGTCCGCTACGCGTGACGTAGTTGCCGATCTGTCCACTAGGTGCATGGCTGACTGTCTACTAACTATGAACCACAAGTAACGCTATGAATTAAATATGCTTTGGCGATGTGTAAAATGTCTGTGTGAATGATTTAAAAACTGCCGTTTATTGACGCAAAATTACATTCATTGACCGGCGCTGTTTTGTTGCCACGTGTCGTAATCATCAACAATCGCTGACCTCCCTGGGACGTCGAAGCTGCAATGTTTAATGCAAAAGCGGGCCAGTCATTAGCCGACGCGAGGGATAATAAAACTCGGCCTTCCTCTACGATAGCCGGGTAAATTACCCGGGTCCCGGCTCTTAACAAAAACTCTGCATAACTTTTAGCAAATCTTTCCATCAACTGCAATTGCATAATTATATAACTAATCATATATTTACATACATGTTGAGAAAGTATTAAAGCGAACTGAAACGTACACTTATAACTATTTATAGATTTAACAAGATTGCCATCCCAAACAACAAGTTCCAGAAGGCAAGTGGACAAGGAAGCCATTGGCTTATCGAGAGTCCAACAATTTGTTCATCTATGTGTAGCCCACCCTTATCAAATATCTGTCAATTCTATTTTTAAACATATTCACACTACTAGCATTAACACAATCATTTGGCAGTTTGTTCCATTCATTTATCACCCTCTGTGAGAAAGAGTACTTTCTCATGTCCAACCTACACTGCTCCTTAACTAATGCTGCTTTGTGTCCTCTGGTTCTACTGCCTTCTTTAAGTTTGAACAACATATTCCTATCAACATCCTCATAACCGTTCTCTTAGTCTCCTGGTCTCTAGTGTTGTCAAACCACATTGTAATAAGCGACTTTCATAACTAAGGTCTCTCAATTCTGGAATCATTTTAGTTGCTCTTCGTTGCATTCTTTCTAGCTTGTCTGTGTCCTTGTTATGATACGGCCTCCATGCTTGAATACAATATTCCAAATGTGGTCTAACTATTGCTTTCTACAGGGGTACAATTAGCTGTTTCTCCTTATACATGATAGTTCTCCTAATTAGCCCTAGAATTTGATTTCCTTTCGAAGCAGCAACCCCACATTGCTCTGAAACTTTCACCTCAGCACTAAATGTTACTCCAAAGTCCTTTTCTTGTGTGGTTCTACCTAGTAGAGCATCCCCCATTTTATATTCTTCGTTCATGTTTCCATGTCCTATGTGCATACATTTACACTTCCCAAAATTGAATAACATTTGCCATTTTTCTGACCATTCAACTAATTTATCTAGATCATCCTGTAAACTTTGTTTATCTGTATCATTAGTAACCTTTCTGAATACTTTTGTGTCATCTGCAAATTTGAGTACTTTAGATATGTCATCTTCCAAATCATTTATATATATTAAAAACAGTATAGGGCCTAATACTGATCCCTGTGGTACCCCACTTAAAACAGATTTCCAGTTTGAAATCTCACCATCTACTATTACTCTCTGTCTTCTGTGTGTAAGCCACTTTTCTATCCAGTTGATTACATCATTGCCTATACCATGGGCTTTTAGTTTAAGTATCAATCTTTGATGTGGCACTTTATCGAAAGCTTTCTGAAAATCTAAGTAGACAACATCCACTGGTGACACGTCATCTACCCACTTTGTAATTTCTTCAAAAAAACATAAGAGATTAGTTAGACATGACCTTGCTTTTAAGAACCCTTGTTGAGATGTATTTATTAATTTATGTTTTACAAGGAATTCAACCATGTGGTCTCTAATTAGTGTTTCGAGTAATTTACATACAACTCATGTTAAACTCACTGGTCTGTAATTTTCTGACTTGTTCCTCGATCCTTCTTACATAGCGGCGTAATGTTTACCTCTTTCCATTCTGAAGGAACTATACCTTCATACAGTATTCATATTCCCTGAATCACCCTTGCTGGGGTATATCAGTTGATTCTACCATGTGCCCAACCCCCCATTAATCCACCCTGAACAAACCCAGTGACCTTCTATTTTCGTACGACCTCAAACTGTATCATTTTGAATAAATAAATTGTGTTCGGGAACAAGCCACCTAGTGCCAACTTTTTGTAATCCCCCTGGTGGATTATTCTCCAAAATCAACCAGGAAAATGCTGGTGACATCAGAGGTGAATTCCTTCTAAACTACAGCATGTTGTTAACCAGAGATGTAATGGAATATGACACATTCTCTCTGAAACCAAAGGTGTGATAATTACAAGGAATTAATTTCTTCGTGTAAAACTAAATGGAAATGTGTGAAAACAGAGTCACAACATTGCTAGGAATGAAGTCTTCTAGGAATGGAATCCATTGCTAGGAATGAAATCTTCTAGGAATGGAATCCATTGCTAGGAATGAAATCTTCTAGGAATGGAATCCATTGCTAGGAATGAAATCTTCTAGGAATGGAATCCATAGCTAGGAATGAAGTCTTCTAGGAATGGAATCCATAGCTGTTACATGGCAGAGATGCCTGACAGCTAGTAACGATCTTGATAATTATTGTTTAAAGCGAAACAAAACTCATGGTTTTGGGCCTTTGCACCTAAAAGAGTTAAGCTTAACTGCATGCTGAGTCACTGACATTTTAACCAGCGTGACCGATGTGTGCCTAGACTACCGCAGTGACGTATTAAAGGTGGTGGGTATATATGCAACTAACAAAAACTCTTCAGTCAAATGCGTTGTCAGAAAGGGACTAGTTTAGTAAACAAAAGGCAAAATATGTTACATAACTTGAGTTTAGCCACAAACAACGTAGCCATATCCTATTGGCAGGTTTAGGATTACACGCTTACAAATATATATTCATTTGGTGAGTGAATACTGCCAGGCTATGACACCCGGATACTGCCAGGCTATGACACCCGTGATACTGCCAGGCTATGACACCCGGATACTGCCAGGCTATGACACCCGGATACTGCCAGGCTATGACACCCATGATACTGCCAGGCTATGACACCCGTGATACTGCCAGGCTATGACACCCGTGATACTGCCAGGCTATGACACCCGTGATACTGCCAGGCTATGACACCCGTGATGTAGGGTTGTCTGAAAGTATGGTCCAGCCCATGAAATTAAGATGCTGTGTGTTCAACAAGGTGCAAAGTACATAGGCCCAAAACCATGACTTTTGTTTCCCTTTAAATATCACATGACTAATGTTGTTCAGCTGAATGCAGTCAAAACATTTCCTGAACATACAAAAGTAAAATGATCTGTTGAAAGAAACAAACATGATAAAACCTTGACTGGATGTTCCAGTTTCTTGGAATATGATACTTGAGATGTTGATTACATCTAGTATTTGTTCCGAATATTTTGGCCGACTCACTTGGTCTTCATCGGCAGACTGACTTTGATACAGGCATGTCACATGACCAAGGTCATGTGACACAAGTGGAGAAGGACTGGTGGGAGCTCCTTGCCGACAATAATATCTATTGCACAAAACCTGCCTTGAACCTAGAGTCCGAGATGTCAGCCAGGAGCTCCTTCTCTAGACTATCAGTTTGACAAGACAGAGTTAGAAATGGCACACCTGGGTAAACAAGCAAGTGTATAGTTTGGTACATGTCTACTTCCTTAACTTTGTTCCGTAATGACTTTGATCACCAGAGTTTAACGTCTGTATTAATGCCCCTGTGTAATTGTGGTAGAGTTATGTTCTGAATAAATAAATAATAATACAATACGCCATATTCACTGAATGGAGTGAGTGCTCTAGGGTGCGGTCATCACGTTATTACTCATGATGGAGATATATTTAAAAGAGATATATTTAAAAGAGATATATTTATAAATAAAAAATAACTGTAATAATAAAAATAAAACAATAAATGTAAGACTATATAAAATGTTTGGCATTGAACATATAAAACATGATAAAAACATTATAAAAACAACAGTACATATTAGACAGAATTAAAAAGGTCCTTTCAACATTTAAAGTAGTTCTGCATATTCTTGTTTATATGTAAAAACAATAATAAAGTGATTTTTAAGAATATGCATTTTTTTCCAGACAAATTCTACCATTTACCTGACATCTACCGGTAATTTAAGTCTAAGTACAGATGGTGAGAGAGTGCGAAGTATGTGCCAGGATGTTGTCACATTGTTCACATTGTGTGGTTGCTTTCATTAATTGTCACCAGTGTGGAATAAGACATGATACATTGGTTGCCTTGGTAACTGGGTAACAACTATTCCCGTACTTGGCCACACACCATGCAGACTCTTGGATTACTGGTTTCCCAAACAAAAGAATACATGGGACTTTCAATCAGTGAAGTTCAACCCAAACTCAACTGAAACTCTGAATTTCAACTACTTGGCAATTGGAAAATTCACATACAAATGAGTTGAGTTTCACCTTGTGTTCAACTGTTGAATCTCAGTTGGGTTTCAACTTGTGTTCAACTGTTGAATCTCAGTTGGGTTTCAACTCGTGTTCAACTGTTGAATCTCAGTTGGGTTTCAACTCGTGTTCAACTTTTGAATCTCAGTTGGGTTTCAACTCATGTTCAACTGTTGAATCTCAGTTGGGTTTCAACTCGTGTTCAACTTTTGAATCTCAGTTGGGTTTCAACTCGTGTTCAACTGTTGAATCTCATTTGGGTTTCAACTAGTGTTCAACTGTTGAATCTCAGTTGGTATTCAACTCGTGTTCAACTATTGAATCTCAGTTGGGTTTCAACTCGTGTTCAACTGTTGAATCTCAGTTGGGTTTCAACTAGTGTTCAACTGTTGAATCTCAGTTGGGTTTCAACTCGTGTTCAACTTTTGAATCTCAGTTGGGTTTCAACTCATGTTCAACTGTTGAATCTCAGTTAGGTTTCAACTCGTGTTCAACTGTTGAATCTCAGTTGGGTTTCAACTCATGTTCAACTGTTGAATCTCAGTTGGGTTTCAACTCGTGTTCAACTGTTGAATCTCAGTTGGGTGTCAACTCGTGTTCAACTTTTGAATCTCAGTTGGGTTTCAACTAGTGTTCAACTGTTGAATCTCAGTTGGGTTTCAACTCGTGTTCAACTTTTGAATCTCAGTTGGGTTTCAACTCATGTTCAACTGTTGAATCTCAGTTGGGTTTCAACTCGTGTTCAACTTTTGAATCTCAGTTGGGTTTCAACTCATGTTCAACTGTTGAATCTCAGTTGGGTTTCAACTCGTGTTCAACTGTTGAATCTCAGTTGGGTTTCAACTAGTGTTCAACTGTTGAATCTCAGTTGGGTTTCAACTCGTGTTCAACTGTTGAATCTCAGTTGGGTTTCAACTCGTGTTCAACTGTTGAATCTCAGTTGGGTTTCAACTAGTGTTCAACTGTTGAATCTCAGTTGGGTTTCAACTCGTGTTCAACTTTTGAATCTCAGTTGGGTTTCAACTCATGTTCAACTGTTGAATCTCAGATAGGTTTCAACTCGTGTTCAACTGTTGAATCTCAGTTGGGTTTCAACTCATGTTCAACTGTTGAATCTCAGTTGGGTTTCAACTCGTGTTCAACTGTTGAATCTCAGTTGGGTTTCAACTCGTGTTCAACTTTTGAATCTCAGTTGGGTTTCTACTAGTGTTCAACTGTTGAATCTCAGTTGGGTTTCAACTCGTGTTCAACTTTTGAATCTCAGTTGGGTTTCAACTCATGTTCAACTGTTGAATCTCAGTTGGGTTTCAACTCGTGTTCAACTTTTGAATCTCAGTTGGGTTTCAACTCATGTTCAACTGTTGAATCTCAGTTGGGTTTCTACTCGTGTTCAACTTTTGAATCTCAGTTGGGTTTCAACTCGTGTTCAACTGTTGAATCTCAGTTGGGTTTCAACTAGTGTTCAACTGTTGAATCTCAGTTGGGTTTCAACTCGTGTTCAACTGTTGAATCTCAGTTGGGTTTCAACTCATGTTCAACTGTTGAATCTCAGTTGGGTTTCAACTCGTGTTCAACTTTTGAATCTCAGTTGGGTTTCAACTCATGTTCAACTGTTGAATCTCAGTTGGGTTTCAACTCGTGTTCAACTTTTGAATCTCAGTTGGGTTTCAACTCGTGTTCAACTGTTGAATCTCATTTGGGTTTCAACTAGTGTTCAACTGTTGAATCTCAGTTGGTATTCAACTCGTGTTCAACTATTGAATCTCAGTTGGGTTTCAACTCGTGTTCAACTGTTGAATCTCAGTTGGGTTTCAACTAGTGTTCAACTGTTGAATCTCAGTTGGGTTTCAACTCGTGTTCAACTTTTGAATCTCAGTTGGGTTTCAACTCATGTTCAACTGTTGAATCTCAGTTAGGTTTCAACTCGTGTTCAACTGTTGAATCTCAGTTGGGTTTCAACTCATGTTCAACTGTTGAATCTCAGTTGGGTTTCAACTCGTGTTCAACTGTTGAATCTCAGTTGGGTGTCAACTCGTGTTCAACTTTTGAATCTCAGTTGGGTTTCAACTAGTGTTCAACTGTTGAATCTCAGTTGGGTTTCAACTCGTGTTCAACTTTTGAATCTCAGTTGGGTTTCAACTCATGTTCAACTGTTGAATCTCAGTTGGGTTTCAACTCGTGTTCAACTTTTGAATCTCAGTTGGGTTTCAACTCATGTTCAACTGTTGAATCTCAGTTGGGTTTCAACTCGTGTTCAACTGTTGAATCTCAGTTGGGTTTCAACTAGTGTTCAACTGTTGAATCTCAGTTGGGTTTCAACTCGTGTTCAACTGTTGAATCTCAGTTGGGTTTCAACTCGTGTTCAACTGTTGAATCTCAGTTGGGTTTCAACTAGTGTTCAACTGTTGAATCTCAGTTGGGTTTCAACTCGTGTTCAACTTTTGAATCTCAGTTGGGTTTCAACTCATGTTCAACTGTTGAATCTCAGTTAGGTTTCAACTCGTGTTCAACTGTTGAATCTCAGTTGGGTTTCAACTCATGTTCAACTGTTGAATCTCAGTTGGGTTTCAACTCGTGTTCAACTGTTGAATCTCAGTTGGGTTTCAACTCGTGTTCAACTTTTGAATCTCAGTTGGGTTTCTACTAGTGTTCAACTGTTGAATCTCAGTTGGGTTTCAACTCGTGTTCAACTTTTGAATCTCAGTTGGGTTTCAACTCATGTTCAACTGTTGAATCTCAGTTGGGTTTCAACTCGTGTTCAACTTTTGAATCTCAGTTGGGTTTCAACTCATGTTCAACTGTTGAATCTCAGTTGGGTTTCTACTCGTGTTCAACTTTTGAATCTCAGTTGGGTTTCAACTCGTGTTCAACTGTTGAATCTCAGTTGGGTTTCAACTAGTGTTCAACTGTTGAATCTCAGTTGGGTTTCAACTCGTGTTCAACTGTTGAACCTCAGTTGGGTTTCAACTCGTGTTCAACTGTTGAATCTCAGTTGGGTTTCAACTAGTGTTCAACTGTTGAATCTCAGTTGGGTTTCAACTCGTGTTCAACTTTTGAATCTCAGTTGGGTTTCAACTCATGTTCAACTGTTGAATCTCAGTTGGGTTTCAACTCGTGTTCAACTTTTGAATCTCAGTTGGGTTTCAACTCATGTTCAACTGTTGAATCTCAGTTGGGTTTCTACTCGTGTTCAACTTTTGAATCTCAGTTGGGTTTCAACTCGTGTTCAACTGTTGAATCTCAGTTGGGTTTCAACTAGTGTTCAACTGTTGAATCTCAGTTGGGTTTCAACTCGTGTTCAACTGTTGAACCTCAGTTGGGTTTCAACTCGTGTTCAACTGTTGAATCTCAGTTGGGTTTCAACTAGTGTTCAACTGTTGAATCTCAGTTGGGTTTCAACTCGTGTTCAACTTTTGAATCTCAGTTGGGTTTCAACTCATGTTCAACTGTTGAATCTCAGTTGGGTTTCAACTCGTGTTCAACTTTTGAATCTCAGTTGGGTTTCAACTCATGTTCAACTGTTGAATCTCAGTTGGGTTTCAACTCGTGTTCAGCTGTTGCTTCTGAGTTGGGTTTCAACTCGTGTTCAACTGTTGAATCTGAGTTGGGTTTCAACTCATGTTCAACTGTTGATTCTGAGTTGAGTTTCAACTCGTGTTCAAATTTTGAATCTGAGTTGGGTTTCAACTCGTGTTCAGCTGTTGAATCTCAGTTAGGTTTCAATTCGTGTTCAACTGTTGAATCTGAGTTGGGTTTCAACTCGTGTTCAGCTGTTGAATCTCAGTTAGGTTTCAATTCGTGTTCAACTGTTGAATCTGAGTTGGGTTTCAACTCGTGTTCAGCTGTTGAATCTCAGTTGAATTTCAATGCAAAAAGGTTCAGCTATAGTAGTTCACACCAACAATAGTTTGGCTTGTCTGGTTTCACGACACAGTTCCAGAGAATTAGAAGCTAGGCAGAATATACATTTTACTATTTTATTATTATTTTATATTATTATTAAATTTTTAGTGTTTTACATTAACATTATTTTTTATTAGTTATCATTTGATTTATTTTATATTATTTATATATGTTTTGTTATTTTTTATTATTATAATTTTATTATTATTCATAAATTATATGTTTCTTATTTATCTAATTTTATTTACTAGTATTTTTTATATTTTAAAAAGTCAGACTATGTTTTAGTCACCAGAGAATCATTCAGGTTCATAGTTGTGGCTGCTTCAAGATCTTGGTTGTGTCAATTCACCTAGTGGAGGGGAAAGAAACTAGTTAGCTTTCTTATGCGCATCGAGATATGAAGCACCAGGGTTTTTTCAGGCTGGGCAAGTTGCTCAGGTTCTCCAATATGAAAAACATTTTACCATCGTTTAAAGTGAGTAAATATTAATGTTTTATGGAACTGACCCATTTCTCGTTAGTTGTTAATTGATGAACATATTTGAGAAATGATTTCACCACATCAACCTTCGTCCATAACAAAGGATAACTGCATGCACTGTGAGAATCTGGTTTGATCACTTTGATGTTGCATTTAACTTTTCATCAACACAAAGAACCAGCACCAAATTGTTTATTTAATTTCAGACTTTCATTATAAATCTAACTTCATATTTGACATTTGTTTATAACATAACACTAAGCATGACAGTCCTTGACTTTACTAAATTATGTTTAAATGTTTACAGACCTACATGTTTGCCAGCTTTCAACTGGTCAGCAATCTGACCAATGGTGATTGCCACCTACACAGTGTAAGCTGCTCATACTCATATGACCCATGACAATATGCTGACCTATGACCCATATGACCCATGACAATCTGCTGACCTATGACCCATATGACCCATGACACTGCTGACCTATGACCCATGACACTCTGCTGACCTATGACACTTCCAGGAAAACATTGCCACAGTTGGTTCTTTTTACTATGGCATCTTGTAATGCTGCAACTTAGAGAGTGACACTCACATATGGATATGTGGCCATCTTTTGAAATGATGCTAAAGTTCATCCCTCCAGTAGGAACAATAGGCAACAATATGGTAAGTGTAATTATGTTTTATCATTACATTATTATATTATATTATATGTTTATGTTATTGTTTAAATAATAGTAAAACGGGAAACAATTAGTTAAACAGGAATTCTTTAGTGGCAAAAATGAGGATTTATTTCACAAAGTAGTTACAGAACATGAAGACTGTTGATACAATTTGTGGTAATGATACCAGCTTATAGTGTAATAAATTATGATTATAGTGTAATTGATTACTGCGTTTTTATTTTCATTAGTACAATATGGATGTCCATCAACTGCACAATGTTTTAACTGTTTGGTACCTGCTTATGCACTTCTCATGCTGTTTGACTCAGTTGACGTCATCTCTGTATTAGCATCAATTGTCACCTCTGTCTGATCTGATGACACCCAGCTCCCATGTCCTTCTCTTTATCCTGTCAACAACATGTCTACAAAAGTCTCACTGTTGCTATAGTAACTCTGGATGTCCCTTTATAAAGACTCACTAGTCACCAGCTTTCAAAGAGTATCAAGCCGAACGTCAGTGGAGGTGGTGACCAGCTCACGCACTGAGGCGTTCTCTGACAGTTTCAAGACAAAGTGATCTCTTTATTGGTAGGTAGTCAATAATGAAATGTTTAGCATGGTTTCATATCCAAGTTCCAGTTTTCTGTTTTGTCTTCTCTCGGTTGATTCTCTTATTTCTATATAGTGATGGTAAATCTGTTGTTTTGTGTAATTTTCAAATGAAAAGTTTAAATTGAGAAAGCATGAAGAAATTCGAGCCATGTTATATTAATTAAATATTTATCTTCTGAAAGTTTTACTGCAGTTAGTTGTTTATAAAGTGTTATTTCAATATATTTCATCATTCAGATCTGTTGGCTGCAAGTAATGATTTCCTGGTGAAATTACATAACAACAGCATTTATAGTTATGTTTGCTAACACTCTTAGTCCATTTGTGGCGATGTTGCTGTCTGGTCATTAGTGGTCAATATGTCCACATACAGGTGTGATTCAGTGGTGTTGGTCAAGTCCTTGGACTGAGGTCTGTATTGGGTGATGTTTTATCTATATTGGAGAATTGTCATGTAGGGAGAGGTTAGAATATTGATTCTGTAATCTGTCCAGTGTCAGTTCAGGTCTAGATTTAATAAGATTTAACAATATTGTCATCCAAGACAAAGGCCCAGATGGCAAGTGGACAAGGAAGCGATTGGCTTATCGAGAATCCAATTTTTTTTATCTATGTGTAATCTGCCCTCCTGAGATATGTGTCAACCTTGTTTTTAAACATATTAATGCTGCTAGCAGTTACACAATCTGTAGACAATTTGTTCCATTCATTTATTGTCCTCTGTGAGAATTAGTACTCCCTCATATCCAATCTACATTGATCCTTTACTAATGTTACCCAAGAATTTGTTATCACTCAAGAAAGTTCTACTATCTTTCTTGAGTGATAAAAAATATTTTCATACTCATTCAATATCTTAAAAACTTCAGTTTGATCTCCTCTTAACCTCCTTTTCTCTAGAGTTGTTAAACCACATTCTTTTAGGCGTTCTTCATAACTAAGTCTCTCAGCTCTGGAATCATTTTAGTTGCTCTCCTCTGCATTCTTTCAAGTGTATCTATATCCTTCTTACGATATAATCTCCACGCTTGTATACAGTATTCTAAATGAGGTCTAACTATTGCTTTTTGTCCTGGTATGTTATATTTCTCCTAATCAACCTAAGAATTTGATTACCCTTTGAAGCTGCAATACCACACTGCTCTGAAACTTTCATATGCGTGATTATTACTCCTAAGTCCTTTTCTTTTACAATAGTACCCAGAACAGTATCTCCCATTTTATAGTTTACAACAATATGTCCAAATTTGAATAACATCTGCCATTTTTCAGACCATTTAACTAATTTGTCTACCCTCCAGTAGGTCGTTTTGTAAATGTGTCATCCGCAAATTTCAGCATGTTGCTTGTTATATTATCCAAGTCCAAATTATTGATATAAGAACAATAAATATACAATCTCAGTACGTTACTTGTTATACTGTCGTCCAAGTCATTGATATAAATTAAGAATAATATAGGTCCTAATACTGATCCTTGAGGTACCCCACTCAAAACCGATTTCCAATTTGAAACTTCTCCATCTACTACAACTCGTTGTCTTCTGTCAGTCAGCCATTGTTCTATCCAGTCAGTTATGCTATCCCCGATACCATGGGCTTTTAATTTAAGTAGTAATCTTTGATGTGGCACTTTGTCAAAAGCTTTCTGAAAATCTAAGTAGATAATATCTACTGGCGATCCCTCGTCTATCCACTTAGTGATTTCTTCCAAAAAACATAACATATTTGTTAAGCATGACCTCGCTTTTAGGAATCCATGTTGAGATGGGTTTAATAATTTATGCCTAAGAAAGAAGTCTACCACATGGTCTTTAATTAAGCTTTGTAATAATTTACAAATCACTGATGTTAAACTCACTGGTCTGGTCTCTGACTTATTTCTTGAACCCTTTTTAAATAATGGTATGATGTTTGCTTCTTTCCATTCAGAAGGAACCACTCCCTCTTTTAATGACAAGTAGAACACTCTTGCAAGTAGTATATTAATTTGTTCTACTGTTTTCATTAGTAGTTTGAGCGGAATTCCATCCACTCCAGTTGATTTATTATCCTTCATTGCCTTTATTTTCTTAGATACCATTTCTGGAATTACAATTAACTGCCTAAATAATTCGATTTAGCCTCCTCAAATTTAGCATCTGGAACTGGTAATGAACTATTATCCTCTCTGGTAAACACTGAACTGAAATATCCATTTAGGTCTACTGCCATTAAAAACCTTGTGATATTATATTTCAAGCATTGTCTTCTAGAGGTCCAACCTTGTCTTGTATGTTTTGTTTACTCCTGACATATGCATAAAAACTCTTGCTGTCATTTTTTATGTTACATGCTAATTTTTGCTCGTAGCTTCTTTTAGATTATCTAATTTCATTTGTAGCTGCATTAAGTGCCTCTTTGTAATTTGTGTAGTCTTCATCCTTTCTGCTACGCCTATAAACCCTCCACATAGTTTGCTTGTATGCTATTTTTCTAATAGCTTTTTTGACAAGTGTTTCTTTCTAGACCGTTTTATTTTTTCAAGGGAACAAATTGATCAATGATACTCTCAATTTCATATTTTAGAATGTTCCAGTATTCAGTTGCTGTATTATTTCTCTGCATGTTATTCCAATCTAGTTTTGCTAAGTATTCTCTCGTATCTTTATATTTACCTTTGTGGAAGTTTCTCCTATACGTTTTTTTATTTTTACTTTCTGATTTTACTTTGATGTCAAAATGTATTTGATTATGATCACTGTTACCCAATGGTTCAAATATTTTTACATTGTCCACGAATTCTTTTTGTGATGACAAAACTATATCTAATACATTTTCTCCCCTGGTTGGTTATGTGTCGAGTAAGGAAGCTATCCTGTATTAAAAATAGAAACTGTTGGTCCTCACCCCCTGTAGTCTCTAGAGATTTCCATTTTATATGTCCGTGGTTAAAATCTCCCATTATACCTTCCCCTTTACTGACTTCCTTTATAGCAGTTTGTATTTTCGTGTTATCCTCTTCATTTATGTTTGGACTTCGGTAAACTAATCCAATAGTTACTGTTGAATTTCCTGTAACTATATTGCACTAAACAGCTTCATCGCAATCTGCTTCCCTTTCTAATTTTATTTTGTAAACCTGAATAGATTCTTTAATATATAAAATAATTCCCCCTCCCCTTCTTCCTATTCGATCTCTCCTAAACAGTACATAACCTGTCAGTCCTAATTCAGCATCTGTTATGTCTATGCTGGCCCATGATTCAGTTATTCCAATTATGTGAGGGTCAATATCTTCTACCATAATGTTTAATTTGTTTTTCTTATTTACTATGCATTTGAGCACACGCATTTATAACCAGCTTCAGAAATGTTTTGCAGACATTTTATTACTGGTTTGTGTTGTCTAGTGGCCTCTTGTCCT
The DNA here is from genome assembly GCA_963662155.1 of Lamellibrachia columna. Lineage (NCBI taxonomy): Eukaryota > Metazoa > Annelida > Polychaeta > Sabellida > Siboglinidae > Lamellibrachia > Lamellibrachia columna. The sequence goes on from OY759269.1 coordinate 2,206,853, forward strand.
GTTTGAGGCACCTCTGAGTAACCCCCCTGCGCTTCTAGTTTAAACAATGTTTACTACCAAAAATAGTTTTGATGTTACCCATGCCACTGCCGACTGTTGCTGAGAGTTCATCCACAAACACTGCTGCACCCTTTCCACTTAGATGAAGCCCATCCCTCATGAACATGTCAGCCCTCCCAACAAAACATCCCCACAAATCCACAAATACAACTTCCTCTTCCCTACATAGGTCTACTTGGGATTGGGATCTCAAAATGTAGAATCCCTATTGTCAGTAGTGGTTAGTGCAAAGTTGTTGGGCTTCTTTAAGATTTTGAAAGTTCTTGGATTTTATCTTGTTTTCTACAAACCTATTATTTGGAGTTGTTAACACATTAATTCTCCCTTATAATTTCTGTGTCTTGTTAGATGATGGAAGTTGTTTGCACTCATGATTCACTGTTGTCTTCTCAGAATGTGCATCAAGTAGTCAGAATGATCAGGTCTCATAGGACAGTGGTGCTACAAATGCCCTACACATGCCCTACACATACCCTACACATACCCTACACATGCCCTACCTCCTACAATCACTGATCACACATGGCGCGGTGCAGCCAGCAAGATGTGGTGTATCGTGCATTCAAAGTTCTTGTACGTCTAAGGTCGAAATGTTAACATCTGCTTCAGTGGAATGTTTGAACACTTGGCAGTGAACTTTGATTGTGGAGTCAGTGTTATATCACTGAGCCGTGAGAATATGGATCGTAACAGAAGGTAGTTTCACATACCCGGAGTTCTTCCCAATGACAGCTACTAAGTGTTCAGTGACTTGTCAGATGTCTCATATAACAACATGTGTCACATTTGTGTTTTGTAGGTGGCCTGAGAGTGACAGACTTGTGATATCCAGGACAATTTGTTCACACGGTCGAGTTGACAACCACAACAATGCACCGGCCGCGACAAAACACATATGATTCTTCCTGTTCATCGGTGTCTAGCATCGATCATGGCTCAGTGACCTCAGTGACACTGAACCAACATGGGTTTTACAGAAAAAATGTCTTTCCTCTGGAAGGACGTCAGCAGTTCATGGGATGGCAGAGGGAAGATAGGGCCCAGTGGCAAGGCAATAAACCCACCTCCCGTGGGTTCTATGGAAGGGAACCAAAAGACAGGGTGAACACTGGGAGCAAGACATCCCTTGCCCACCAGTTTTTACAAAGACACAGGACGTCGAACCTGTCTTCTCAGAGTTCCTTCAGCACCAGCACTGGGTCCCTGTCGACCGACTGCGATATGTCTCACATGCACACTGCAGTGAGTGACCAGGGCCGGCCGGACAGAAGAGACTTGAGAGATGACCGCTTGTCCATCCCGATGCCCCTGCCGGCCGAGGACATATTGATGAACCTTGGATTCTGCCAGTCAGATCACTTCATTCCGAAGAGATTCCTGCATGACTGGGTGGACAAGACTCGCCATATTCAGGACCAGCATAGGGAGCATGTAAGTCAGCAATGGATCAACGACGCTGTTGATTTCCGTCTCCGCCAGATGACGCAGGAGCACCTGCCCGGCAGGTCAGAGAATGGGTTCTCTGGTGACAGCAGCAACTTTGGTGGGGGCGAATTCAGTGAAGACAGTTTGTTGCAGCACAAGCAGAGTTCTGTCGCAGATGACATGTATGGTGAGACCGTGTCTTCAGGCAATGGATGGCAGTTGCAGAAAGCTCATGAGTTGAGGGCTGTGCCTGAGAGGAACCCAACACTGCTGCTCGGCTCAGAGCATGAGAAACTGAGGAAGAAGCGATGGGAACGGTTCGCATCTCAACGCAGTCGAAGTCTCGCCACCATCCTGCAGGAACCCATGGACACTGGGGCACCGGTCAAATGTCAGGACACTGGGGGAGAGCAGGGCGAGGAGATGGGAAAAGGGACTGCTGATGACAGTCTGGGAGTGCAGGGTTGGCCAGAAGAGGGAGACTTAATAATAGATGATCTGGGAGAGGGCTGGAATCAGCAGAGTTCAGGTGATGTCCCTGTGGAGAAGACTGAGACTGAGGAAGGATGCGTGGCGCCCACTGAGCACCACTGGGTGATGAAGGAGCACCAAGATGTGAAGACGTACAAAGGCTTGACAACCATCATCAGTGAAGAAGAACCTCCGCGTTTGTCACATTGCAGTCTGTCATCTACAGGGCTGCCTTTTATTGTAGTGAGTAGTAGTAGCAGCAGCAGCCTTCACCACTCAGACAGCCTTGAAGTAGACAACATCCTCAACAATCCACAGTTCCTCGCTCCCACCAAAGTGGACGACTCTGGGTTCCAGTCGATAGCTGAGTCACTCTTGTCGGTCAGCCGAAACTCAAACCTGTCCTCCACCAGTCACTCACCCATGACCATCTCCCCAGTGACCGTCATAGAGGTAGACTGTCTGGATATCCAGGAAGAGATCAGGGACATGGATTTACTAGTGGACGATGCTGAGAGCTCAGTGCAACAGACAACATTGGTCATCCCCGATGACACCTGTTACCACGACGACAGCTCTGAAGGAGCGTCAGCATGCTCAACAACATATTATGACACAGAACAATGGCTGAGTAGTTCAGAACTGCAGTACGACATTGAAAGTAACTCAAAGCATTCCAAGGATGAATCGTCCATGTGCCGATGTACAAGTGTACCAGCATACCTCCCCAGCTTCGAGGAGGATGAATTCAAGTACAACTTCCCCTTCAGGGATTCACAACAGAATTTGTGCATTGACGTGAACGGTCTGTTTGGTGAATCATCTGAGGAGGCAGAACATGGGTACGGGAGTGAGGGGGTCCCAGACAACTGGTCTACATCTGATCTCGCCAGTGACGAGCCAACTGTGTCTGACAGCGTCACACAGACACCGCCGTATTGGGACACCGCCGAGATCGCATTGTATCTGTCGTTACATGTCATGCCCTATCTGTGCGGGAAGTGTCAGTTCTATATCATGAAAGTACATCCGAGCAAGACTTCATCAGAGTCACTGGACACTTGGCACAACAACGAGCTCTTCCCCTCCTTATACGAGACATACAGTAACACATCCACTAACGCACGCATTCAGAGTGCCACAGAGCCAACTCAAATTGATGTTACGGAGGAGCGATTTGGTATAACAAATCAGGTGAAGAAAAAGCGAGCATGCAATGTCAGCCACAGTTTGTTAGATGTGGGGAACAGTGGCGCCTCCTGTATTCATATGACAGTACCACAGGATGACCTAGGGGAATTCAATCAGCCTGGGAAAAGTGCATTTGTGCAGCTGAAGAAGGGATGGAAGGAATAGGGATCTACAGGAAACAAGAGGCATCATGGTGGGCCTTACAAGACATGGTGGGCCTTACAAGCAGGCTTTATTGATGATTATTAAGGATGTGTACACCGTGGTTGGGAAATCACTGACATACTTGGATCTTGTATATCCTGTTGTCATTCTTCTGATGTGGTTGGATTAACATTGATCATGTACAGGACACTGTGCCGCAGTGCACAGGACACTGTGCCGGAGTGCACAGGACACTGTGCTGCAGTGCACAGGACACTGCCGCAGTGCACAGGACACTGTGTTGCAGTGCACAGGACACTGTGCCGCAGTGCACAGTACACTGTGCCGCAGTGTACAGGACACTGTGCCGCAGTGTACAGGACACTGCTGCAGTGTACATGACACTGTGCTGCAGTGTACATGACACTGTGCTGCAGTGTACAGGACACTGTGCTGCAGTGTACAGGACACTGTGCTGCAGTGCACAGGACACTGTGCTGCAGTGCACAGGACACTGTGCTGCAGTGCACAGGACACTGTGCTGCAGTGCACAGGACACTGTGCTGCAGTGCACAGGACACTGTGCTGCAGTGCACAGGACACTGTGCTGCAGTGCACAGGACACTGTGCTGCAGTGCACAGGACACTGTGCTGCAGTGCACAGGACACTGTGCTGCAGTGTACAGGACACTGTGCTGCAGTGAACAGGACACTGTGCTGCAGTGCACAGGACACTGTGCTGCAGTGCACAGGACACTGTGCTGCAGTGCACAGGACACTGTGCTGCAGTGCACAGGACACTGTGCTGCAGTGCACAGGACACTGTGCTGCAGTGCACAGGACACTGTGCTGCAGTGCACAGGACACTGTGCTGCAGTGCACAGGACACTGTGCTGCAGTGCACAGGACACTGTGCTGCAGTGCACAGGACACTGTGCTGCAGTGCACAGGACACTGTGCTGCAGTGCACAGGACACTGTGCTGCAGTGCACAGGACACTGTGCTGCAGTGCACAGGACACTGTGCTGCAGTGCACAGGACACTGTGCTGCAGTGCACAGGACACTGTGCTGCAGTGCACAGGACACTGTGCTGCAGTGGACAGGACACTGTGCTGCAGTGCACAGGACACTGTGCTGCAGTGTACAGGACACTGTGCTGCAGTGCACAGGACACTGTGCTGCAGTGCACAGGACACTGTGCTGCAGTGCACAGGACACTGTGCTGCAGTGTACAGGACACTGTGCTGCAGTGTACAGGACACTGTGCTGCAGTGTACAGGACACTGTGCTGCAGTGTACAGGACACTGTGCTGCAGTGTACAGGACACTGTGCTGCAGTGCACAGGACACTGTGCTGCAGTGTACAGGACACTGTGCTGCAGTGCACAGGACACTGTGCTGCAGTGCACAGGACACTGTGCTGCAGTGTACAGGACACTGTGCTGCAGTGTACAGGACACTGTGCTGCAGTGCACAGGACACTGTGCTGCAGTGCACAGGACACTGTGCTGCAGTGTACAGGACACTGTGCTGCAGTGTACAGGACACTGTGCTGCAGTGCACAGGACACTGTGCTGCAGTGCACAGGACACTGTGCTGCAGTGCACAGGACACTGTGCTGCAGTGCACAGGACACTGTGCTGCAGTGCACAGGACACTGTGCTGCAGTGCACAGGACACTGTGCTGCAGTGTACATGACACTGTGCTGCAGTGTACATGACACTGTGCTGCAGTGTACAGGACACTGTGCTGCAGTGTACAGGACACTGTGCTGCAGTGTACAGGACACTGTGCTGCAGTGCACAGGACACTGTGCTGCAGTGTACAGGACACTGTGCTGCAGTGTACAGGACACTGTTTTGTCAAATTGACATTTCATTGACACTTGAAGTATGAATCCTATGATTGTCTTCAGATAATATCTAGTTGAGTCTGACCCAGTCGTGTTGAATGATGAAGCTGAATGTTCTCATCACATTAATTCAACACTTTAATGAGTGTTCCATGACATTAATTTGTTAAACACTTTAATGAGTGTTCCATGACATTAATTTGTTAAACATTTTAATGAGTGTTCCATGACATTAATTTGTTAAACACTTTAATGAGTGTTCCATGACATTAGTTTGTTAAACACAACAATGTGAATGTGATGTGAATGATGTTGTTATCAACATGTTCATGTGAATCATGTTGTTATCAACATGTTTATGTGAATGCTGTTGTTATCAACATGTGCATGTGAATGATGTTGTTATCAGCATATGCATGTGAGTGATGTTGTTATCAACATGTGCATGTGAATGATGTTGTTATCAACATGTGCATGTGAATGATGTTGTTATTAGTGATACTGATAGTCAGTACTAGACCAGACCAGTAAGACTTCATAAGAACAGGCATTTCGGGCTTCTTCAAATGTCAAAAACTTCCTATTTTATAACAGGGTTAATTAATGATAAATCTCCCTTTGATTTTGCATGTTTATAAGTGTGAAATATCAAGACTGTAGACGTCTTCTTTAGTTGTTATGTAACAGTATTTGTTGTTATACATAATCCATTAAATATGTGGATTGTCCTTGTTATATAATCTGCAAGAAAATGTGACATGACATTAGGTTGCATGTATCTGAATAATATACTTTCACACAAGTCTCTGTCTGTGCTGGTGATCACCGTAATTATGACATAGAGAAATAATTGTTAAGAGAAATGTTGGTAATGGTAAGATCATATATGGATGCGTGAAACTCTGTTTTTTTTTGTAGGTTCTATGGTTTTGTTGAATATGTGTAAAAATTATTTAAGATCATTTCATCTCAGTTGTGTGTATATATATATATATATATATATATATATATATATATATATATATATATATATATATATATATATTGTTGTAATGTGAGTAGTGATGTTGTACCAGTTTAAGAGGGAAACAGAAAATAAAGTTGTCGCAAAAAATATGTTGTTGATGTCAGACAGAATGTTTTCATTGAAACTCTGAAACTGCCGTCATTCATCTAAGAAAGACTGTATGCTACTACTATAAGCAATGAAACAATGCAACTGGTGAATCAACTGTATATTGAAAAGCAACATTATGTACACACATTACATAAAAGCAGACATGTACACATATTATGTATGCAGAATATGTGCACATATTATGTACACACATTACGTAGACACATTTACAGTGTCAACAGTGATTAATGTTACTTACCAGTCATGACAATTGTAATTTCCAAAAGTGGTTAAATAACAGTCTTCCCAGTTTGACGCCAACCTGGAGCCAGTCTGGAGACAGCCTGGAGCCAGCCTGGAGACAGTCTGGAGACAGCCTGGAGCCAGCCTGGAGCCAGTCTGGAGACAGCCTGGAGCCAGCCTGGAGCCAGCCTGGAGACAGTCTGGAGCCAGCCTGGAGACAGTCTGGAGACAGCCTGGAGCCAGCCTGGAGACAGTCTGGAGACAGTCTGGAGACAGCCTGGAGCCAGCCTGGAGCCAGCCTGGAGCCAGCCTGGAGCCAGCCTGGAGACAGTCTGGAGCCAGCCTGGAGCCAGCCTGGAGACAGCCTGGAGACAGCCTGGAGACAGCCTGGAGACAGCCTGGAGCCAGCCTGGAGCCAGCCTGGAGCCAGTCTGGAGCCAGCCTGGAGCCAGCCTGGAGCCAGCCTGGAGACAGTCTGGAGACAGTCTGGAGACAGTCTGGAGACAGTCTGGAGCCAGTCTGGAGACAGTCTGGAGCCAGCCTGGAGCCAGCCTGGAGACAGTCTGGAGACAGCCTGGAGCCAGCCTGGAGCCAGTCTGGAGACAGCCTGGAGACAGCCTGGAGCCAGCCTGGAGCCAGTCTGGAGCCTGGAACCTGTTGTCACTCCCACTGCAATGGTGAAGCAGTCCACGCAGTACAGACAGTAGCCACTGCCTGGTGCCTTGGACAATCAGGTCTGAGACTTACAGTTACATTTGGCAAAATGTAAGATAATAAAATGAACTCTGTATAATAATGTACAGCAAAAGTCTCCCGTCTTCCATCTCCCTTGTCTTGACCCATCTGCCCTTTCTTGACCCCTCTCCTCTATCTTAACCCATCTCCCCTATCTTGACCCATCTCCCCTCTCTTGACCCCTATCCCCTCTCTTGACCCCTCTACCCTCTTGACCCATTTCCCCTATCCCCTCCCTCATGCTGGACGAGTCTTCCAGTAGTATGGAGGTGTTATTAGATGACTCTAAGCTGCTGGTTGGCATTCACAACTTTCACATTTAGCACTACAGTGTACACCATAAAAAATCAAGTGTGTTAAGATATCAAAAATCATTGACATATTTTTTTTATCCAGTAATAAATATGACAGCTTTAGACACATTAAATTCAGAATTTTCAAACAATCCACAAACAAAAAACACCCAAACATTGTTTCTGAGAGAGATAAAATTTTATTAACGTGTTCTATAGTTACATTCCTTCCACCATTCATTAATCCCATCATGAATATTCTAATTTGTAGTGTGTGAATAGAATCAGGTTAATTGATATTCTAATTTGTAGTGTGTGAATAGAATCAGGTTCATCGATATTTAATTTGTAGTGTGTGAATAGAATCAGGTTCATTGATATTTAATTTGTAGTGTGTGAATAGAATCAGGTTCGTTGATATTTAATTTGAAGTGTGTGAATAGAATCAGGTTCGCTGATATTTAATTTGAAGTGTGTAAATAGAATCAGGTTCGTTGATATTTAATTTGTAGTGTGTGAATAGAATCAAGTTTGTTGATATTCTAATTTGTAGTGTGTAAATAGAATCAGGTTCATTGATATTCTAATTTGTAGTGTGTAAATAGAATCAGGTTCGTTGATATTTAATTTGTAGTGTGTGAATAGAATCAAGTTCGTTGATATTCTAATTTGTAGTGTGTGAATAGAATCAGGTTTGTTGATATTCTAATTTGTAGTGTGTAAATAGAATCAGGTTTGTTGATATTCTAATTTGTAGTGTGTAAATAGAATCAGGTTCATTGATATTCTAATTTGTAGTGTGAATAGTTTAAATAATATATGAATAAAAAAGTGTGTACTTTTGTTGAAATCGTCATAAAAATGGACTTTGATTGTTATATCTGGTAACTTGTGAAAGTGTGAACAGCCATACATCATTGCATGTAGAGCTGGACCACTTTTGCTTTTTTTTACCAAATTTCAATCAGACCTGGTAAAATTATTTCACTGAAACTAAATAACAAATGTGTACAGATGAGCCAACAAGCCACTGTGGATACTAGAGCCAACAAGCCACTGTGGATACTAGAGCCAGCAAGCCGTTGTGGATACTAGAGCCAACAAGCCACTGTGGATACTAGAGCCAACAAGCCACTGTGGATACTAGAGCCAACAAGCCATTGTGGATACTAGAGCCAGCAAGCCATTGTGGATACTAGAGCCAGCAAGCTGCTGTGGATACTAGAGCCAGCAAGCCATTGTGGATACTAGAGCCAACAAGCCACTGTGGATACTAGAGCCAGCAAGCCGTTGTGGATACTAGAGCCAACAAGCCATTGTGGATACTAGAGCCAACAAGCCATTGTGGATACTAGAGCCAGCAAGCTGCTGTGGATACTAGAGCCAGGAAGCCGCTGTGGATACTAGGGCCAGCAAGCCACTGTGGATACTAGAGCCAACAAGCCACTGTGGATACTAGAGCCAGCAAGCTGCTGTGGATACTAGAGCCAGCAAGCCACTGTGGATACTAGAGCCAGCAAGCCACTGTGGATACTAGAGCCAGCAAGCTGCTGTGGAGACTTGATATGTTCAGTTCAGCGTGAAATGTTTCTAAAATGACAGGAATGAAAAAATCAAATTAACCTGATTTAACAACATTTAACAAGATTGCCATCCAAGGCAAAACACCCAGATGTCAAGTGGACAAGGAAGCCATTGGCTTATCAAGATTCCAAGTGTTCATCTATGTGTAATCTGCCCTCCTAAGAAATTTGTCAACTTTGTTTTTAAACATATTCACACTGTTGACAATTACACAATCCGTAGATAATGAGAATGAGTACTTTTGAGGCGGGACTTTTAAGATATCATTGATGTGTACTTGCAGACTGAAAGGATATCATTGATGTGTACTTGCAGACTGAAAGGATATCATTGATGTGTACCTGCAGACTGAAGGGATATCATTGATGTGTACCTGCAGACCGAAGGGATATCATTAATGTGTACTTGCAGACCGAAGGGATATCATTGATGTGTACCTGCAGACTGAAGGGATATCATTGATGTGTACCTGCAGACTGAAGGGATATCATTGATGTGTACTTGCAGACTGAAGGGATATCATTGATGTGTACCTGCAGACTGAAGGGATATCATTGATGTGTACTTGCAGACTGAAGGGATATCATTGATGTGTACCTGCAGACTGAAGGGATATCATTGATATGTACCTGCAGACTGAACGGATATCATTGATGTGTACTTGCAGACTGAAGGGATATCATTGATGTGTACTTGCAGACTGAAGGGATATCATTGATGTGTACTTGCAGACTGAAGGGATATCATTGATGTGTACCTGCAGACTGAAGGGATATCATTGATGTGTACCTGCAGACTGAAGGGATATCATTGATGTGTACCTGCAGACTGAAGGGATATCATTGATGTGTACTTGCAGACTGAAGGGATATCATTGATGTGTACTTGCAGACTGAAGGGATATCATTGATGTGTACTTGCAGACTGAAGGGAGCAGGCCCCAGGGAGCACAAAAAGGAGCCGGAGAGCGATTATGGGCTGGAGGGAGATGCGGCGGAGCTGGAGAAGGAGTCAGCCCAGGTGAGACAGGAGTTGGAGCAGATGTTTGACACGGAGCGCATGAAGGCTGCATGGAGGAACATGGTCACCCCAAAGAAAACCAAGAAACACATTGCCATGGCAACGACCAGCGCTGAAGCCGTGTTGCGGAGGCAAGGGCAACAGGTGGGTTTATTTTTTTCTCCTTTTTTGGAAAGTTTGTTGTATGTATTGATTTGCAAGATGGTGTAATATAAATCATTAAAATTGTACCTACCCTAAGTGTTTGTATCACTGCCCACAAATGGAAGAGTTGTCACAACAAATATTTCTTAGGATATCAAGTTTCATTTATGAAAAGGTTTATAAGGAAATATTGAAAATAAGTTAGATATCTGTCAGAATACTGCTATTGCTCTACGGAGATTTTGGAACCTTCACGATTCCTTTATCAGTGTTTGAATGGGCTGCTGTCCGGTGTCATGTGACCTGGATGTTGATTGTCACATGACAGCAGCTCCATCACTGGGATGTTGGAGAATGAAAAGTGAAGCTATTAAAATTAGTGAGAAGAACCTAGAGATAAACCGAGATGGCGGCTACAACATTTCAACGATTTTCATGCAGCCTGCTGTCATGTGACAATCAACATCAAGGTCACATGACACTGGACAACAGCTAATTTTTAATGCTCAAGAAGGAACCACGAAGGTTCCAAAAGCTATCTAACTTATTTTCAATGTGAATGTGCAGACGGGCCTTGTTATTACATGCCCCATTATAACACAGATTCGGATATAACGTGGTCGATCATGGACTCTGATTTTCTGCCACCAGGTGGGAATGGGAATAGTTGTCTTTAGGAGGGCATTTTGCCCCACATTCATGTGCCGATGCTATGATCACTAGACTAATATATTTCCTAACTAGCGCTTGTTTTGCATGATGTACTCCTCGTATTTGTCAAACCTACTTAGAACTGCATTGATGGTTCTCCATGAACATTAGATGAACAATGAACGAGTGGTGTTGTTTCAATGTTTATTCTATGCTGGCTTCACCCTCACCTCGGCAGTTTGTAAGTCACAATTGAGATTAAAAAAAACTGCCTTGCATAAGAATCAGTCAAATAGTCTTAAATACTATTCAGTAGCCAACACCAGTATAAAATGGGTGAAATGGCATGCTTCCATTGCATCATAAATCTAAGTTTTCGCAATGCCAAGCCAAACTCAATGACAAAGTGAAATAATTATTAATGCAATCTATAATTGTTGTTTTTAATGTTTAATCAACTTTCGCACTGCATGTGTCAACATATACGTGTTTGGTTACTCAGATTCAAGTTATTATTTTCGAATCGAATTAGTTGATCAATCTGTACCAGTTCATAAAAACAAATTTATTCCATAACTGTACATATACATGCATTTTATTCAGTTTAACATTCAACAGTGTATTATATGTAAAAAATAATACATGTCATATTGACGCCAGTTGACTCGTTTTAACAAGCTATATTAACTGTGTATAGACAGCACGACCAGCGCACAGTGGCAGTGGCTTCGACATCATTCTTGGTACCGAGGATGGAGATCGCTGTTGTTTAGTAGTCCCCTGGTGGCTGATATGGGAACATCTAACATGCCTCGCTTACAACACGGTCCGAAATCGTGGACCCCGACCACCGCATTATAATGAGACTCGACTGTAACAGAATACGGAATCAACTTACACACTGATATATTAGGAAATGCTATCCTTGGTATACTTTAATTCTTTTTTTGAACAGAATGATGAGAAAATTACTAATCTTAGAGTGCATTTTACAAGAACTTTTTAGGTGTATATTATTGATAGGCAGTTATCTTTTGTGTAAACACTGCAAATGCAAACACAGTCTAGTGTTTGTAATTGGTGGAGTATGTCAGGGAAATTAACCTAGCAGATTACATCAACATTAATTTGCAGCTGTGACTATGATAATATATACTTGTGCTAATATCGTATTTGTTATTATAACCAAAGTTCCTTTTAATTTAGCTTAGTTTTTAAATTAAAAGGAACATTAATTTTTACTTATAATTGAAGTAGTTTACCTTTAAATTAATCTTAATAGTTAAACACGGTTTTATATGTATTTTCCTTGTATAATTTTGTTTCAGGCATTTTAGTAAAATGCGTATATAGCTTTCAAGGAAACAGCAATAAAATAAATGTAGTACTGTTTAAATATTAATGTTGCTTACAGGTTGAAGCCATGGAACACCTGCAGAAGCAGTTCATTGGTCTCAGCATGAGTGTCCAGACAGCCAAGAAAGACAAACAGGTATTGCTTGTTCAAACGTTATGCATTTTCATTGTCATTCATTCCTACAATGAAAAGTCAAACCAATCTTAAAAGTCCAAATCAAAAATGATAATAATTGTTTCTATAGCCAACCCAGTTTTTGCAGAATCTTTTTAACTATGATCTCTCAGTTTTGGGATCAGCTTAGTTATTTCAGTGTTTTTTTATGTTCCTCCCAGTTTATTGTCAGAAAAAAGTCAAGACTGTGGTCAGTCACAAAGACATGGTGTCGATAAAACGTCACACTCAGAACATGAGAAAATTTTCATAATTTGATGCCTACCAGTTTGGATTAACAAGAACTTGTTTCTGCCTCAGATGATTGAGCTGACCATAAAGAAGCTGCAGGAGGTAATGAGAGAGAGTCGGGCAGAGATCAAGAACACAGAGAGGCAACTGAAGGAGAACCGAGCAGGAGCGGAGGATGCTAGGTATGATGTGATATAACAGCTTCTCTTGCTGCTCTGCTAGGTTTAACATTTATGATCGCTTCATTTTTTAGACAAACAACTTTTTGAACTGACCTGCTTGGTAGCATTATCAGACTATGTCTTACTAAGAGTGTTGGTTCACCATCCTGCAGTATGTAACATCATCTCCCAGAGTAGGGTGAGTTATGAAATTTCTCTATACAATAATATCATGCAGAGAATCTGGATGCTTCTACAATAGGTGCCGTGACTGCTTCAGTACTTTTGAAAGGCCGACAAATATAGTTCTTGTTTCATGTTTTCTTTGCAGGACAGAGTTGATGCTGGCTGAGTTCAAGCGAGACTCGGCAAGGAAGGAACTGGAATGTCTGGTGGAACAACTTCAGTCAAAACAACACGAGTTGGAGACACTGCACGAACACCAGGAGGAGCCACAGGAGGGATACAATGGCGCTACAGCGCAACTACAACAGGAAGTAAGTGGTGCCATCTGTAAGCACCTGTTATAACTACAGGTTGAGCAGTAATATGTCTGATTTTCCAAAATTCCAGTCAAGTGAATTGTACTTACTTTTTTAAATCATGTTAAAATTAACCTGAAATGATGTTCCTGAAATTAACTTGAAATAATTACCACATTCAGACATCAGGTGGGCAATTAAGTTGTCTTGTGTCATTTAAGTTTTATCTTTCTGTCCTGATGTGTCATGTCAGGTGACAAAGGTGACAGAGGAGAGAGATAGGATCCAGTCGAGTCTGGCAGAGAGGGAGAAGGAGGCGAGGGAGTTGACAAAGCAGGTGTCCTCTCTCAAAGACAACCTGGCCGCTGAACAGAGGAAGTCTCGCTCCAAGACTGACTCCCTGCAGGAGGTAGGCATGGCAAAGTTGTTCACTATACAGAAGTTGGACATGTGCCATGTGTCACGGACCTTTAAAGTACTTCACAGATATACAGTGCATAAGAGTTTTATTGAAATAATAAAACAACAGAAAAAACTGCATTAGGTTTTTTCATAGTGATGATATGGTCTTATATCTCCCTCTTTATATTAAATAAAGGCACAGATTAACTTATCTTAGTGGTTTAATTAAACTATATTATTCAGAAGTAAAGTACACTTCTGTTAGTGCATTGTCTTCTGCCAAACAGTATCTGTAGTAAGCCATGGGGTGTCATGACTCATGTGGGGTGTGTACCCTCTCCTTGTAGGAGATGGAGAGGGAGCAGGCCCGTCTGGAGGAGACCCAAGGGGAGAGTGAGGCAGCGAGGGAGAAACTGGGAAAGTTGGAGAAGAAGTACCGACAGCTGGAGAAGGAGAAGAAACAACTCATCAAGGTTCTTACTTGTCTCTTCTTCATAACTGCCATAAGATTTCTTTTTTCCCATGACAAGTTGAGTGTTGCCTCGTTACTCTCCACCCTCCTCCGTATCCACCCTCCTCCATATCTATACATCTGAGAGCTTTCGAAGCACTTGTCATGTCCAGATTCTGTCTGCCCTGTTGCTGTTGTTGTAATACTTTATATAATCTATGATCCCCTTAGACAGAGATGGTTTGTGTTCTCTCCTCGAACTTCCGATATGTTGTATTGAATTAATGATACCAAGTGAGTTGTGAACTAGGGACTGTGCAGCAGATAGTGACTTAATTGATATTGAATTAATGATACCAAGTGAGTTGTGAACTAGGGACTGTGCAGCAGATAGTGACTTAGTTGATATTGAATTAATGATACCAAGTGAGTTGTGAACTAGGGACTGTGCAGCAGATAGTGACTTAATTGATATTGAATTAATGATACCAAGTGAGTTGTGAACTAGGGACTGTGCAGCAGATAGTGACTTAGTTGATATTGAATTAATGATACCAAGTGAGTTGTGAACTAGGGACTGTGCAGCAGATAGTGACTTAGTTGATATTGAATTAATGATACCAAGTGAGTTGTGAACTAGGGACTGTGCAGCAGATAGTGACTTAGTTGATATTGAATTAATGATACCAAGTGAGTTGTGAACTAGGGACTGTGCAGCAGATAGTGACTTAGTTGATATTGAATTAATGATACCAAGTGAGTTGTGAACTAGGGACTGTGCAGCAGATAGTGACTTAGTTGATATTGAATTAATGATACCAAGTGAGTTGTGAACTAGGGACTGTGCAGCAGATAGTGACTTAGTTGATATTGAATTAATGATACCAAGTGAGTTGTGAACTAGGGACTGTGCAGCAGATAGTGACTTAATTGATATTGAATTAATGATACCAAGTGAGTTGTGAACTAGGGACTGTGCAGCAGATAGTGACTTAGTTGATATTGAATTAATGATACCAAGTGAGTTGTGAACTAGGGACTGTGCAGCAGATAGTGACTTAGTTGATATTGAATTAATGATACCAAGTGAGTTGTGAACTAGGGACTGTGCAGCAGATAGTGACTTAGTTGATATTGAATTAATGATACCAAGTGAGTTGTGAACTAGGGACTGTGCAGCAGATAGTGACTTAATTGATATTGAATTAATGATACCAAGTGAGTTGTGAACTAGGGACTGTGCAGCAGATAGTGACTTAGTTGATATTGAATTAGTGATACCAGGTGAGTTGTGAACTAGGGACTGTGCAGCAGATAGTGACTTAATTGATATTGAATTAATGATACCAAGTGAGTTGTGAACTAGGGACTGTGCAGCAGATAGTGACTTAATTGATATTGAATTAATGATACCAAGTGAGTTGTGAACTAGGGACTGTGCAGCAGATAGTGACTTAGTTGATATTGAATTAATGATACCAAGTGAGTTGTGAACTAGGGACTGTGCAGCAGATAGTGACTTAATTGATATTGAATTAATGATACCAAGTGAGTTGTGAACTTGGGACTGTGCAGCAGATAGTGACTTAGTTGATATTGAATTAATGATACCAAGTGAGTTGTGAACTAGGGACTGTGCAGCAGATAGTGACTTAGTTGATATTGAATTAATGATACCAAGTGAGTTGTGAACTAGGGACTGTGCAGCAGATAGTGACTTAATTGATATTGAATTAATGATACCAAGTGAGTTTTGAACTAGGGACTGTGCAGCAGATAGTGACTTAGTTGATATTGAATTAATGATACCAAGTGAGTTGTGAACTAGGGACTGTGCAGCAGATAGTGACTTAATTGATATTGAATTAATGATACCAAGTGAGTTGTGAACTAGGGACTGTGCAGCAGATAGTGACTTAGTTTATATTGAATTAATGATACCAAGTGAGTTGTGAACTAGGGACTGTGCAGCAGATAGTGACTTAGTTGATATTGAATTAATGATACCAAGTGAGTTGTGAACTAGGGACTGTGCAGCAGATAGTGACTTAGTTGATATTGAATTAATGATACCAAGTGAGTTGTGAACTAGGGACTGTGCAGCAGATAGTGACTTAATTGATATTGAATTAATGATACCAAGTGAGTTGTGAACTAGGGACTGTGCAGCAGATAGTGACTTAGTTGATATTGAATTAATGATACCAAGTGAGTTGTGAACTAGGGACTGTGCAGCAGATAGTGACTTAATTGATATTGAATTAATGATACCAAGTGAGTTGTGAACTAGGGACTGTGCAGCAGATAGTGACTTAGTTGATATTGAATTAATGATACCAAGTGAGTTGTGAACTAGGGACTGTGCAGCAGATAGTGACTTAATTGATATTGAATTAATGATACCAAGTGAGTTGTGAACTAGGGACTGTGCAGCAGATAGTGACTTAGTTGATATTGAATTAATGATACCAAGTGAGTTGTGAACTAGGGACTGTGCAGCAGATAGTGACTTAGTTGATATTGAATTAATGATACCAAGTGAGTTGTGAACTAGGGACTGTGCAGCAGATAGTGACTTAGTTGATATTGAATTAATGATACCAAGTGAGTTGTGAACTAGGGACTGTGCAGCAGATAGTGACTTAATTGATATTTAATTAATGATACCAAGTGAGTTGTGAACTAGGGACTGTGCAGCAGATAGTGACTTAGTTGATATTGAATTAATGATACCAAGTGAGTTGTGAACTAGGGACTGTGCAGCAGATAGTGACTTAATTGATATTGAATTAATGATACCAAGTGAGTTGTGAACTAGGGACTGTGCAGCAGATAGTGACTTAGTTGATATTGAATTAATGATACCAAGTGAGTTGTGAACTAGGGACTGTGCAGCAGATAGTGACTTAGTTGATATTGAATTAATGATACCAAGTGAGTTGTGAACTAGGGACTGTGCAGCAGATAGTGACTTAATTGATATTGAATTAATGATACCAAGTGAGTTGTGAACTAGGGACTGTGCAGCAGATAGTGACTTAGTTGATATTGAATTAATGATACCAAGTGAGTTGTGAACTAGGGACTGTGCAGCAGATAGTGACTTAATTGATATTGAATTAATGATACCAAGTGAGTTGTGAACTAGGGACTGTGCAGCAGATAGTGACTTAGTTGATATTGAATTAATGATACCAAGTGAGTTGTGAACTAGGGACTGTGCAGCAGATAGTGACTTAATTGATATTGAATTAATGATACCAAGTGAGTTGTGAACTAGGGACTGTGCAGCAGATAGTGACTTAGTTGATATTGAATTAATGATACCAAGTGAGTTGTGAACTAGGGACTGTGCAGCAGATAGTGACTTAATTGATATTGAATTAATTATACCAAGTGAGTTGTGAACTAGGGACTGTGCAGCAGATAGTGACTTAGTTGATATTGAATTAATGATACCAAGTGAGTTGTGAACTAGGGACTGTGCAGCAGATAGTGACTTAGTTGAGATTCGCACAAAATATAGCAGCTTGGGACACAAAAACTTTCTTCACGGCGCACGACTCATCCATGCACAGCTGTTTCGAGCCAGTTCGAGCTACTTGCTGCGGTGCATCAACAGCTCTATGGTGTTCACACCAAGGTTATGGTGTTCACACCAAGGTCATTGTGTAGTACAGTAACTGTATGACTCCAGCAATCAAACCATGCCGCGTTATTGGAAGCCACAGAGTTTGTATATAATATGCAGCATAAAATGTAATTGTACAATACAATAAGAACAACTTCTATTCAGGCAAAATCCTCCAGAACACGAGCTCAGTAGTGCATCAAAACCAAAGGGTTAGGCTGACTCATATAAGTTTGCCATATCAATAGTATAGTTTCTTTCCATGAAACAGTCTGGAACTCCTTAAGCCCTGACATTTTCAGCAGTGACAAAACCTCCAATTTTAAAAGCAGATTGGAAAACATTATTATTAGTGTAGGTAACGAAGAACAGTATCCATTGACGTAACCGCATCACTCAAATTAGTGTAGGTAACGAAGAACAGTATCCATTGACGTAACCGCATCACTCAAATTATTTGATCGTTATGTGACATGTTTTATTTCATTCCTTCTAATTCTCAGTGACTTATGCTATCCACTGGGTGTCCACTGGGTGTCCACGGGATTATCCATGTAGATCAAGTTGTCAATAGTTGAGTGAGTCCACTGTGGAGGTTAGAGAGAAGTGGGAAAGGTTCTTCAGTCCATTGTGGAACTTAGGGAGAAGTGGGAAAGGTTCTTCAGTCCACTGTGGAAGTTCGAGAGAAGTGGTTAAGGTTCTTCAGTCCACTGTGGAGCTTAGGGAGAAGTGGGAAAGGTTCTTCAGTCCACTGTGGAGTTTAGGGAGAAGTGGGAAAGGCTCTTCAGTCCACTGTGGAGTTTAGGGAGAAGTGAGAAAGGTTATTCAGTCCACTGTGGAGTTTAGGGAGAAGTGGGAAAGGTTCTTCAGTCCACTGTGGAGGTTCGAGAGAAGTGGGAAAGGTTCTTCAGTCCACTGTGGAGCTTAGGGAGAAGTGGGAAAGGTTATTCAGTCCACTGTGGAGTTTAGGGAGAAGTGGGAAAGGTTCTTCAGTCCACTGTGGAGCTTAGGGAGAAGTGGGAAAGGTTCTTCCGTCCACTGTGGAAGTTAGAGAGAAGTGGGAAAGGTTCTTCAGTCCACTGTGGAGCTTAGGGAGAAGTGGGAAAGGTTCTTCAGTCCACTGTGGAGTTTAGGGAGAAGTAGGAAAGGTTCTTCAGTCCACTGTGGAGCTTAGGGAGAAGTGGGAAAGGTTCTTCAGTCCACTGTGGAGTTTAGGGAGAAATGGGAAAGGTTCTTCAGTCCACCATGGAGCTTAGGGAGAAGTGGGAAAGGTTCTTCAGTCTACTGTGGAGCTTAGGGAGAAGTGGGAAAGGTGCCCCACTCCACTGTGGAGCTTAGGGAGAAGTTGGAAAGGTTCTTCAGTCCACTGTGGAGTTTAGGGAGAAGTGGGAAAGGTTCTTCAGTCCGCTGTGGAGTTTAGGGAGAAGTGGGAAAGGTTCTTCAGTCTACTGTGGAGTTTAGGGAGAAGTGGGAAAGGTTTTTCAGTCAACTGTGGAGTTTAGGGAGAAGTGGGAAAGGTTCTTCAGTCCACTGTATCTGTCCAGGCTCACCAGGAGGAGTCCGAGGAGCTCAAGACTGACCAGCAGGAACAACTGGCTGAGGTGCGGTCAAACCTGAACAACCAGATGGCCAAACTACACAGCCAACTGACCGATGTCACCACCAAACTGGCCATGGTCCAGGTTGAGACTGACCACAAAGATGAACAAGTTCTGCAACTCAGGTGACCAGTGGCTCTCTGTATGCCTTGTTTTAAATGGATGGTAGGTGTTGGAAGAGTGGGGACACACGAAAAGAGCAGATCCCACAGCTGGGAGTTTAGGGTGTAGGTGGGTGGGGGTTGGTTGTTGAAAGGATGCGTCTGTTAATTTATAAAAATTACTGATTTTTCAGTATGCATATTGGTAGCACATCTTATAATAAAGTAGTTTGTTCCCTCACATCTCCGTCAGTTTCACACGTATATGGCTAAAATTTGGTAGGCGTGCCTGGGTGCTCATGGTGCCTGAGGGTCCATGGTGCCAAGGGGCCCGTGGGGTGGTTCATACATTAAAAAAATTTCAAAAATCAAATCTACATCAAACACCCATGTTTACGAATGCTTCGTGAAACCAACAGTTGTATGTGACATTGACATTGACATTGACATTGACATTGGGGGAATGAAGTTATCATTGCCATTGTCCTAGTAAAGTGTGACTGGGTAATGCAAGAAGAGTCTAAAACTCCTGCAGTGATTGCCTTTTTCTCCTGTGCAATGCCAGGCAACTGGCTGCTTTATTATAAACAAATTAAACTAAAACCCAAGTAGCAAGATTTGACGACACAGAAGCCTGTTAATGTGTTCCAACTTTATAGAGATAATTCATGTATTTTATGAATACCAGCTAAATTACTATACCAAAATGGCGATGGCGTGCGATTGCTTCATTGGTACATCTCACTCAGATCAGGTTATAAATAGCTGGATGGCAGCATTGAAAAGTAACTGTTGGCACACTGGCTGGCTGGCTGGCTGGCTGGCTGGCTGGCTGGCAGGCTGGCTGGCTGGCTGGCAGGCTGGCTGGCTGGCAGGCTGGCTGGCAGGCTGGCTGGCTGGCTGGCAGGCTGGCTGGCTGGCTGGCTGGCTAGCTGCTACCCACATATATGGTATTGGGTGTTTTTGGCTGCTGTGCCTAGGGAAGCTTTAAAATTAAATATGATTATTGTTACTCTGTCTCATGTGGGCAGAACAGGTCTGTATACAGGCATTTTGCCCATATGAAAGGCCTTAACACACCCTGTGTACCTGTACATCTATCTAATCATGCAGTTGTGTGAATGAATACGGTGTGTACTTGTTTTCTGGATAAATTTGTAATTTTATTGTTATTTCCTTGAATATCCTTGCTAGCTTAACTGACTTTCATAAATATAACGTAATTCAAAACTTTCTAAATGGGCTATTTGATAAATTTCAAGCAAATTATTCAATAGAAATTATGAAAAGTTTTAATTGGGAAATTTTATTGCAATTACAAATTTGCTGGTATGTATAAAACCATACATTTCATGTTAACCAACAAATTAATGTTAATGTTCATTAATGGACATGAGGTACATGAGGTACATGTGGTACATGAGGTAGCATTAGTAAAGCATCAGTGTATATTTGATATCAGGAAGTACTCATTCTCAAGGACAATCAATGAATGGAACAAATTATCTACAGATTGTGTAACTACTAGCAGCGTTAATATATTTAAAAACAAGGTTGACACATATCTCAGTAGGGTGGGTTACACGTAGATTAAAAATGTTGGAGTCTCAATAAGCCAATGGCTTCCTTGTCCACTTGCCATCTGGGCCTATGCCTTGGATGGCAATCTTGTTAAATCTCGTTAAATCTTGTAAATGACAACATAATATTATTTATGTTGTTTACTGTCATTTATTGATGTTTATTCTCATTTGCTGATGTTTCCTGTCATTTGCTTATGCTTACTGTCATTTGCTGGTGTTTATTGTTATTTGCTGATGTTTACTGTCATTTGCTGATGTTTACTGTCATTTGCTGATGTTTACTGTCATTTGCCGATGTTTACTGTTATTTGCTGATGTTTACTGTTATTTGCCGATGTTTACTGTTATTGGCTGATGTTTACTGTTATTTGCCGATGTTTACTGTTATTTTCTGGTGTTTATTGTTATTTGCTGATGTTTACTGTCATTTGCTGATGTTTACTGTCATTTGCTGATGTTTACTGTCATTTGCTCCTGCTCTCCCAGGGAACGTGTATTGGAGCTAGAACACGAGGCAGCTCACGAGCTGGAACGACGAGAGGCAGCTCACGACGAGATGGATCGGAGCACAGCCAACCTGAAGGAGGAGAAGGTGTGTGCATATGGGGGGGTAGCCTGACAGTAACACTGACTGACCCTCAAGTAAAGGTTGTGGGGGTAGCCTGACAGTCACCCTGACTGACCCTCAAGTAAAGGTTGTGGGGGGTAGCCTGACAGTAACACTGACTGACCCTCAAGTAAAGGTTGTGGGAGGTAGCCTGACAGTAACACTGACTGACCCTCAAGTAAAGGTTGTGGGGGGTAGCCTGACAGTCACCCTGAGTGACCCTCAAGTAAAGGTTGTGGGGGGTAGCCTGACAGTAACACTGACTGACCCTCAAGTAAAGGTTGTGGGAGGTAGCCTGACAGTAAAACTGACTGACCCTCAAGTAAAGGTTGTGGGGGGTAGCCTGACAGTCACCCTGACTGACCCTCAAGTAAAGGTTGTGGGGGGTAGCCTGAGAGTAACACTGACTGACCCTCAAGTAAAGGTTGTGGGGGGTAGCCTGACAGTCACCCTGACTGACCCTCAAGTAAAGGTTGTGGGGGGTAGCCTGACAGTCACCCTGACTGACCCTCAAGTAAAGGTTGTGGGGGGTAGCCTGACAGTCACCCTGACTGACCCTCAAGTAAAGGTTGTGGGAGGTAGCCTGACAGTCACCCTGACTGACCCTCAAGTAAACGTTGTGGGGGGTAGCCTGACAGTCACCCTGACTGACCCACAAGTAAAGGTTGTGGGGGGTAGCCTGAGAGTAACACTGACTGACCATCAAGTAAAGGTTGTGGGGGGTAGCCTGACAGTCACCCTGACTGACCCTCAAGTAAAGGTTGAGGGGGGTAGCCTGACAGTCACCCTGACTGACCCTCAAGTAAAGGTTGTGGGGGGTAGCCTGACAGTCACCCTGACTGACCCTCAAGTAAAGATTGTGGGGGGTAGCCTGACAGTCACCCTGACTGACCCTCAAGTAAAGGTTGTGGGGGGTAGCCTGACAGTCACCCTGACAGTCACCCTGACTGACCCTCAAGTAAAGGTTGTGGGGGGTAGCCTGACAGTCACCCTGACTGACCCTCAAGTAAAGGTTGTGGGGGGTAGCCTGACAGTCACCCTGACTGACCCTCAAGTAAAGGTTGTGGGGGGTAGCCTGACAGTCACCCTGACTGACCCTCAAGTAAAGGTTGTGGGGGGTAGCCTGACAGTCACCCTGACTGACCCTCAAGTAAAGGTTGTGGGGGGTAGCCTGACAGTCACCCTGACTGACCCTCAAGTAAAGGTTGAGGGGGGTAGCCTGACAGTCACCCTGACTGACCCTCAAGTAAAGGTTGTGGGGGGTAGCCTGACAGTCACCCTGACTGACCCTCAAGTAAAGGTTGTGGGGGGTAGCCTGACAGTCACCCTGACTGACACTCAAGTAAAGGTTGTGGGGAGTAGCCTGACAGTCACCCTGACTGACCCTCAAGTACAGGTTGTGGGGGTAGCCTGACAGTCACCCTGACTGACCCTCAAGTAGAGGTTGTGGGGGGTAGCCTGACAGTCACCCTGACTGACCCTCAAGTAAAGGTTGTGGGGGGTAGCCTGACAGTCACCCTGACTGACCCTCAAGTACAGGTTGTGGGGGTAGCCTGACAGTCACCCTGACTGACCCTCAAGTAAAGGTTGTGGGGGGTAGCCTGACAGTCACCCTGACTGACCCTCAAGTACAGGTTGTGGGGGTAGCCTGACAGTCACCCTGACTGACCCTCAAGTAGAGGTTGTGGGGGGTAGCCTGACAGTCACCCTACTGACCCTCAAGTAAAGGTTGTGGGGGGTAGCCTGACAGTCACCCTGACTGACCCTCAAGTAAAGGTTGTGGGGGGTAGCTTGACAGTCACCATGACTGACCCTCAAGTAAAGGTTGTGGGGGGTAGCCTGACAGTCACCCTGACTGACCCTCAAGTAAAGGTTGTGGGGGGTAGCCTGACAGTCACCCTGACTGACCCTCAAGTAGAGGTTGTGGGGGGTAGCCTGACAGTCACCCTGACTGACCCTCAAGTAAAGGTTGTGGGGGGTAGCCTGACAGTAGCACTGACTGACCCTCAAGTAAAGGTTGTGGGGGGTAGCCTGACAGTCACCCTGACTGACCCTCAAGTAAAGGTTGTGGGGGGTAGCCTGACAGTCACCCTGACTGACCCTCAAGTAAAGGTTGTGGGGGTAGCATGAGAGTCACCCTGACTGACCCTCAAGTAAAGGTTGTGGGGGGTAGCCTGACAGTCACCCTGACTGACCCTCAAGTAAAGGTTGTGGGGGGTAGCCTGAGAGTAACACTGACTGACCCTCAAGTAAAGGTTGTGGGGGGTAGCCTGACAGTCACCCTGACTGACCCTCAAGTAAAGGTTGAGGGGGGTAGCCTGACAGTCACCCTGACTGACCCTCAAGTAAAGGTTGTGGGGGGTAGCCTGACAGTCACCCTGACTGACCCTCAAGTAAAGGTTGTGGGGGGTAGCCTGACAGTCACCCTGACTGACCGTCAAGTAAAGGTTGTGGGGGTAGCCTGACAGTCACCCTGACTGACCCTCAAGTAGAGGTTGTGGGGGGTAGCCTGACAGTCACCCTGACTGACCCTCAAGTACAGGTTGTGTGGGGTAGCCTGACAGTCACCCTGACTGACCCTCAAGTAAAGGTTGTGGGGGGTAGCCTGACAGTCACCATGACTGACCCTCAAGTAAAGGTTGTGGGGGGTAGCCTGACAGTCACCCTGACTGACCCTCAAGTAAAGGTTGTGGGGGGTAGCCTGACAGTCACCCTGACTGACCCTCAAGTAGAGGTTGTGGGGGGTAGCCTGACAGTCACCCTGACTGACCCTCAAGTAAAGGTTGTGGGGGGTAGCCTGACAGTCACCCTGACTGACCCTCAAGTAAAGGTGTGTGTGTGGGGGGGGGGGCAGTCTGTGACAGTCACATTGACTGACCCTCAAGTAAATGCCAACAGTTATGGTTTGGAACGAGTGTTCTCCTTGAAGGTTGTTGTATTGGGAAATTGGGCCTTTCTATAGGGAAATAGTGGACTCCATTTTTGGGAAAAGGGGAACCTATGTGTTTAGAAAGTGCCTGTGTGGTGAACTGACATTAGTGGCAATTGCAACAGGCAATGACAGATCATCAAGGATACAGCCCACATTTGTCAACAGGCAATGACAGATCATCAAGGATACAGCCCACATTTGTCAACAGGCAATGGCAGATCATCAAGGATACAGCCCACATTTGTCAACAGGCAATGACAGATCATCAAGGATACGGCCCACATTTATCAACAGGCAATGACAGATCATCAAGGATACAGCCCACATTTGTCAACAGGCAAATGACAGATCATCAAGGATATGGCCCACATTTGTCAACAGGCAATGACAGATCATCAAGGATACGGCCCACATTTGTCAACAGGCAAATGACAGATCATCAAGGATATGGCCCACATTTGTCAACAGGCAATGACAGATTATCAAGGATACAGCCCACATTTGTCAACCGGCAAATGACAGATCATATGTTAAAAACTGACATATACACAAGAACTGACACATACGCAAGAACTGACACATACGCAAGAACTGACACATATGCAGGAACTGACACATACGCAAGAACTGACACATATGCAAGAACTGACACATATGCAAGAACTGACACATATGCAGGAACTGACACATATGCAAGAACTGACACATATGCAGGAACTGACACATATGCAAGAACTGACACATACGCAAGAACTGACACATACGCAGGAACTGACACATATGCAAGAACTGACACATATGCAAGAACTGACACATACGCAAGAACTGACACATATGCAAGAACTGACACATATGCAGGAACTAACACATACGCAAGAACTGACACATACGCAAGAACTGACACATACGCAAGAACTGAAACATATGCAAGAACTGACACATACGCAAGAACTGACACATATGCAAGAACTGACACATACGCAGGAACTGACACATACGCAGGAACTGACACATATGCAGGAACTGACACATATGCAAGAACTGACACATACGCAGGAACTGACACATATGCAAGAACTGAAACATACGCAAGAACTGTAACATACGCAAGAACTGACACATACGCAAGAACTGACACATACGCAGGAACTGACACATATGCAAGAACTGACACATATGCAGGAACTGACACATATGCAGGAACTGACACATACGCAAGAACTGACACATACGCAAGAACTGAAACATACGCAAGAACTGACACATACGCAAGAACTGATACATATGCAAGAACTGACACATACGCAGGAACTGACACATACGCAAGAACTGATGCATACGCAAGAACTGACACATATGCAAGAACTGACACATACACAAGAACTGACACATACGCAAGAACCAAATTATTTTCTGACTAAATCAGCGAATAAAAACAGATCAGGGTCAAGAAAATGTGGGTAGTTTTATTGTGACTTGTCTTGATAGTGTTGTTCTGTCACCAGGAGCTGGCGTTGGTGCAGTTGAGGGAAACGGCAGAGACAGAGAAGGTTCAGGCCATGGTGGCTCTGGAGGGCACACTCAGGCAGCAGCAGGCACAGCTGCTACGACAGCTGGAGACGCAGCTGAAGCAGCAACTGACTGAGCTGCAGGGGCGATTCACTGTGAGTCACTCATTCAGTCATCTCATCAAGATTTCTGTCCTGGTCATTTTAAATATTAGTACATATGACCTAAGTGTGGTTTAGCAATAGATGTCAACACATGATGTGCCTCGCCACATTAGTACATATGACCTTAGTGTGGTTTAGCAATAGATGTCAACGCATGGTGTGTCTCACCACATTAGTACATATGACCTAAGTGTGGTTTAGCAATAGATGTCAATGCATGATGTGTCTCGCCACATTAATACATATGACCTTAGTGTGGTTTAGCAATAGATGTCAACGCATGATGTGTCTCGCCACATTAGTACATATGACCTTAGTGTGGTTTAGCAATAGATGTCAATGCATGATGTGTCTCGCCACATTAGTACATATGACCTTAGTGTGGTTTAGCAATAGATGTCAACTCATGGTGTGTCTCACCACATTAGTACATATGACCTTAGTGTGGTTTAGCAATAGATGTCAACTCATGGTGTGTCTCGCCACATTAGTACATATGACCTTAGTGTGGTTTAGCAATAGATGTCAACTCATGGTGTGTCTCGCCACATTAGTACATATGACCTTAGTGTGGTTTAGCAATAGATGTCAACACATGGTGTGTCTCGCCACATTAGTACATATGACCTAAGTGTGGTTTAGCAATAGATGTCAACACATGATGTGTCTCGCCACATTAGTACATATGACCTAAGTGTGGTTTAGCAATAGATGTCAACGCATGGTGTGTCTCGCCACATTAGTACATATGACCTAAGTGTGGTTTAGCAATAGATGTCAACGCATGGTGTGCCTCGCCACATTAGTACATATGACCTTAGTGTGGTTTAGCAATAGATGTCAACTCATGGTGTGTCTCGCCACATTAGTACATATGACCTTAGTGTGGTTTAGCAATAGATGTCAACACATGGTGTGTCTCGCCACATTAGTACATATGACCTAAGTGTGGTTTAGCAATAGATGTCAACACATGATGTGTCTCGCCACATTAGTACATATGACCTAAGTGTGGTTTAGCAATAGATGTCAACGCATGGTGTGTCTCGCCACATTAGTACATATGACCTAAGTGTGGTTTAGCAATAGATGTCAACGCATGGTGTGTCTCGCCACATTAGTACATATGACCTAAGTGTGGTTTAGCAATAGATGTCAACGCATGGTGTGCCTCGCCACATTAGTACATATGACCTTAGTGTGGTTTAGCAATAGATGTCAACACATGATGTGCCTCGCCACATTAGTACATATGACCTTAGTGTGGTTTAGCAATAGATGTCAACACATGGTGTGTCTCGCCACATTAGTACATATGACCTTAGTGTGGTTTAGCAATAGATGTCAACACATGGTGTGCCTCGCCACATTAGTACATATGACCTTAGTGTGGTTTAGCAATAGATGTCAACACATGATGTGTCTCGCCACATTAGTACATATGACCTTAGTGTGGTTTAGCAATAGATGTCAACTCATGATGTGTCTCATCACATTAGTACATATAACCTAAGTGTGGTTTAGCAATAGATGTCAACGCATGGTGTGTCTCGCCACATTAGTACATATGACCTAAGTGTGGTTTAGCAATAGATGTCAACGCATGGTGTGTCTCACCACATTAGTACATATGACCTAAGTGTGGTTTAGCAATAGATGTCAATGCATGATGTGTCTCGCCACATTAGTACATATGACCTTAGTGTGGTTTAGCAACAGATGTCAACGCATGATGTGTCTCGCCACATTAGTACATATGACCTTAGTGTGGTTTAGCAATAGATGTCAATGCATGATGTGTCTCGCCACATTAGTACGTATGACCTTAGTGTGGTTTAGCAATAGATGTCAACTCATGGTGTGTCTCGCCACATTAGTACATATGACCTTAGTGTGGTTTAGCAATAGATGTCATCACATGGTGTGTCTCGCCACATTAGTACATATGACCTAAGTGTGGTTTAGCAATAGATGTCAACTCATGGTGTGTCTCGCCACATTAGTACATATGACCTTAGTGTGGTTTAGCAATAGATGTCAACACATGGTGTGTCTCGCCACATTAGTACATATGACCTTAGTGTGGTTTAACAATAGATGTCAACACATGATGTGTCTCGCCACATTAGTACATATGACCTAAGTGTGGTTTAGCAATAGATGTCAACACATGGTGTGTCTCGTCACATTAGTACATATGACCTAAGTGTGGTTTAGCAATAGATGTCAACTCATGGTGTGTCTTGCCACATTAGTACATATGACCTTAGTGTGGTTTAGCAATAGATGTCAACTCATGGTGTGTCTCGCCACATTAGTACATATGACCTTAGTGTGGTTTAGCAATAGATGTCAACTCATGGTGTGTCTCGCCACATTAGTACATATGACCTTAGTGTGGTTTAGCAATATATGTCAACTCATGGTGTGTCTCGCCACATTAGTACATATGACCTTAGTGTGGTTTAGCAATAGATGTCAACTCATGGTGTGTCTCGCCACATTAGTACATATGACCTTAGTGTGGTTTAGCAATAGATGTCAACTCATGGTGTGTCTCGCCACATTAGTACATATGACCTAAGTGTGGTTTAGCAATAGATGTCAACTCATGGTGTGTCTCGCCACATTAGTACATATGACCTTAGTGTGGTTTAGCAATAGATGTCAACACATGGTGTGTCTCGTCACATTAGTACATATGACCTAAGTGTGGTTTAGCAATAGATGTCAACTCATGGTGTGTCTTGCCACATTAGTACATATGACCTTAGTGTGGTTTAGCAATAGATGTCAACTCATGGTGTGTCTCGCCACATTAGTACATATGACCTTAGTGTGGTTTAGCAATAGATGTCAACTCATGGTGTGTCTCGCCACATTAGTACATATGACCTTAGTGTGGTTTAGCAATAGATGTCAACTCATGGTGTGTCTCGCCACATTAGTACATATGACCTTAGTGTGGTTTAGCAATAGATGTCAACTCATGGTGTGTCTCGCCACATTAGTACATATGACCTTAGTGTGGTTTAGCAATAGATGTCAACTCATGGTGTGTCTCGCCACATTAGTACATATGACCTAAGTGTGGTTTAGCAATAGATGTCAACTCATGGTGTGTCTCGCCACATTAGTACATATGACCTTAGTGTGGTTTAGCAATAGATGTCAACTCATGGTGTGTCTCGCCACATTAGTACATATGACCTTAGTGTGGTTTAGCAATAGATGTCAACTCATGGTGTGTCTCGCCACATTAGTACATATGACCTTAGTGTGGTTTAGCAATAGATGTCAACTCATGGTGTGTCTCGCCACATTAGTACATATGACCTAAGTGTGGTTTAGCAATAGATGTCAACTCATGGTGTGTCTCGCCACATTAGTACATATGACCTTAGTGTGGTTTAGCAATAGATGTCAACTCATGGTGTGTCTCGCCACATTAGTACATATGACCTTAGTGTGGTTTAGCAATAGATGTCAACTCATGGTGTGTCTCGCCACATTAGTACATATGACCTTAGTGTGGTTTAGCAATAGATGTTAACTCATGGTGTGTCTTGCCACATTAGTACATATGACCTTAGTGTGGTTTAGCAATAGATGTCAACTCATGGTGTGTCTCGCCACATTAGTACATACAACATTGTAAACTTGAAAATATTCTATTTTAGTAGTTATTATTAGTGATTGATTATTAGTTATTGATTGGTTATTATTAATTATTTATTGTTATTTATTAAATAATGAAAATTTATAATAATAGTTAATAAATGAAATAATAAAATTGAAATAAAATTTAATAATAATAAACTTAATGAAATAAATGGTTTATTGGAATTTTTTTATATTATGTACCAGGCGAGGGAAGTAGAGGTGGAAGTCTTAAAGGACAGACTGAAGGAGCAGGAGACGTCCATCCAGACTAAGGTCCAGGCGGCCTGCAAGGACACTCAGGCCACGGTCAGTGCAGTCGAAACTACTGGACAGAATGTCAGATTGGATTTGCCACACACACACATGTGCATGCATGCATGCACCCACACACACACCCCACACACACACCCACACATGCATGCACGCACGCAAGCACGCACGCACGCGCACACACACAGCTAATACTGCTTTTTCCACTTGGTCACAGTTTCCACTTTTTCATCGAAATGCAAGAGTTTCCCGCTTTTCCATGAGTAGATGTGGACACCTGTGCTAAGTTGTTCAGTTACATGGCCAAAGCCGTTTTTTGGAATTTATACACTAATTTATGTTGACATTGTCGTACTCTCCCTCCGGAGTCTTTATAACTTTGTGTTCTTCAAAAAATGGTCATCTTCATAAGTCTAACCTTTCATAATTCTCATATTAAAGTCACAGAAATTTCAGTTACACAACATTTATGAGAAAACAGTCCCAGCCCAAATGCAAAAACTGTTAATTTTGAGGGTAAGCATGTTTGGAACATGATTAACAGAGCTGGGTGTGTGTGATTTTGACAGAACTTGTTCAGCACATTGGTAACATTGGTAACATTGGTAACATTGGTAACATAGTGTCAGTGGATGTCAGGAACTTTTATGATGTTTGATCATCATGTTTTTTTTATTTTAATGAGAAATATTAACATGTGCACTAGTGGGAAAATCAACCATGGTCTGTGTCCCACAGATGCACTGTGTGCTGGAGGAGGAGAGGAGACGTTGGGAGCTGGAGAAGGAAGAGGAGGTGAAGCAGGCCTCCCTGAGGGCCCAAGGAGAACTGGAGAAGGCTGTCTCCCGGGTCAACGAGGACATGGCCCGGGAGAGGGACCTGGTCGAGAAACATCAGCTTCAGATTACACAGCTCAAGAAGGTATGCAGACAGCAGTGGTTCTTGCTGACAGCAGTGGTTCTTGCTGACAGCAGTGGTTTTTGCTGACAGCAGTGGTTTTTGCTGACAGCAGTGGTTCTTTCTGACAGCAGTGGTTTTTGCGGACAGCAGTGGTTTTTGCGGACAGCAGTGGTTCTTGTTGACAGCAGTGGTTCTTGCTGACAGCAGTGGTTCTTTCTGACAGCAGTGGTTCTTGCTGACAGCAGTGGTTCTTTCTGACAGCAGTGGTTCTTTCTGACAGCAATGGTTCTTTCTGACAGCAGTGGTTCTTGCTGACAGCAGTGGTTCTTTCTGGCAGCAGTGGTTCTTTCTGACAGCAGTGGTTCTTGCTGACAGCAGTGGTTCTTTCTGACAACAGTGGTTCTTGTCAACAGCAGTGGTTCTTTCTGACAGCAGTGGTTCTTGTCAACAGCAGTGGTTCTTTCTGACAGCAGTGGTTCTTTCTGACAGCAGTGGTTCTTGTCAACAGCAGTGGTTCTTTCTGACAGCAGTGGTTCTTTCTGACAG
Source organism: Lamellibrachia columna (assembly GCA_963662155.1). NCBI lineage: Eukaryota > Metazoa > Annelida > Polychaeta > Sabellida > Siboglinidae > Lamellibrachia > Lamellibrachia columna. Next base: position 2,238,547 of record OY759269.1, read on the forward strand.
CAGTGTTCTTGTCAACAGCATTGGTTCTTTCTGACAGCAGTGGTTCTTGTCAACAGCATTGGTTCTTTCTGACAGCAGTGGTTCTTTCTGACAGCAGTGGTTCTTTCTGACAGCAGTGGTTCTTTCTGACAGCAGTGTTTCTTTCTGACAGCAGTGGTTCTTGTCAACAGCAGTGGTTCTTTCTGACAGCAGTGGTTCTTTCTGACAGCAGTGGTTCTTGTCAACAGCAGTGGTTCTTTCTGACAGCAGTGGTTCTTTCTGACAGCAGTGGTTCTTGTCAACAGCAGTGGTTCTTTCTGACAGCAGTGGTTCTTGTCAACAGCAGTGGTTCTCTCATCCATCTTATGTCCCTGATCTCATCCATCTTATATCCCTGATTTCATCCATCTTATATCCCTGATCTCATCCATCTTATATCTCTGATCTCATCCATCTTATATCCCTGATCTCATCCATCTTATGTCCCTGATCTCATCCATCTGTCTCATATGTGGTCTTCCACTTGTCTCATTCCAATCATTGTTGGCATTTCCATCTTGTCACTTTAAATTAAGTTAATGTTATAAGCCCACATGCCACCTACTTGTGTTCAGGTCTTACAGTGACTCAAGGACAATAAGACAGAACTGTAATCACATTCCCTGTAAATGTTGGTATTTTATTACAGGATTCACCAGATATAAACAAAATAACCATAACTATATTTATATAAAATATTTATTGTTTTATGAATTTATAAAATAATAATAATTTGTTGGCAGTATAATTGCAAACATGTGTTGTAATTGTAATTAAGATTTGGCCATCACCCCCCCCCACAGTCAACCCCCCACCCCCCACCAACTGGTAACAAACAACCTTTCTCCCCCAGGAGTTGGAGGAGGCTCGGAGTCACGCCCGCCAGGCCTACCGTGAAAAGATGACCGCGGTCAATGTGGCCAAAGAGGCGGCTGAACTCGAAAAAGAACGTGAACTGGACCTGCTCAGAGAAGGCATTGAGAAGGTCTGTCATATTATACAGTGGAACCTCACCTAATGATCACCTTGGTATTATACAGTGGAACCTCACCTAATGATCACCTTGGTATTAAGATCACCTTGGTATTAAGAACATATAAAATGCAACCACGTTTTTCAAAGTCCCTAAAATGTTATGATTAATATTGACTCCATGAATTAAGTCTGCCTCGTAATTAAGACCACAAGTTCTATGAGTGGTCTTATTGGTGAGGTTCTGTTGTATGTTAGCATGAATACATTTATTATACAACTTGCATGGTTAAGTAAACTGCTAAGAATGAACTATACATTTAACATACATATATACATTTAACATACATATATTCATTTACATAGACCATTGGTATGTACATTGCTGAGTTATAAACAAGTAAAACATATTAATTTGTCTTTATATTCTTAATGCATTTTTATATAAAAAAAATTGAAATGCAGATTTTGTTTCAATATTCCACATTCGACCTATTAAGCATATATGCCCTAATTAGCGTACACCCCTTTTTAATCAGCAGGATCCATAATTATTGTAATTTGACTGGTGTGGAACAACTGAAAAGTGTCGCCATCTGGTGTTAAACAGTTGCCACAACTTTTCAGTTGTTCTACATTAGTCACCAAATGACACCACAAGTGTTAAACAGTTACTTATTGTCTAGAGAAAAATGGTTGGTGTACACTTAGAACAGATTCCTTGACATTTTTCGAGCGTACTATATGAACTTTATGTTTATTAGGTAGAATACAGTATTTTGAAAAGGTCAGGTAACAACACACAGAGATAATTTTAGTGGGGAGATATCCTGTCCTGACAGCTGATTGGTTGCAGGAGACTCACCGATCGATCGAACATCTGCGGGAGACGATCAAACACCAGGAGGCTGAGATTCAGCAGCTGAGGAACGAGCGCTACAGCCTCAAGTCTCGTGAGGAGGAAACCGTTGCACTGACTGACAGACATGACAAGAAAGTCATCAATGACCTCAACGAGGAGTGTCGCAGCATTGTGGAGCTGCTAGGCCAACTCCCTCGCAAGGTCACCTTCTCAAGGTGAGGCAGACGACCTTCTCAGTCACATGATCATATTTGAGCTTTATTGGTTGCAAAGTGGAAGCAGTTGACAAATCAACATGAAATTATGTAATAAATGATACATAATACATTAAGCCCAGTGTTGTTGAATAATGTGGCTTACAGATTGATGTTTTACACTTTGGGATTTCCCTTAAATTAGCCACTACTGTAATCCTATCAGATTTTAATAATATACAGTAATTAAATATTGCAAACTTTACACATTGATATCTGACTATTAATTAAATTGTCAGTTTTTGCATTAAATATTAGAAATCCATATTTGGTTGGATATGAAGTTGTTTTACATAGGCATTCGTGTCTTCAATGAGAGTTTTACACAGGCACTCGTGTCTCCAATGAGTGTTTTTGAGCACTTGATTGTTGCAGTATGTCTTTGTCTAACTGATGCCACGTGTTTGTGTCCAAGTGATGCCATGTGTTTGTGTCCAAGTGATGCCATGTGTTTGTGTCTAAGTGATGGCATGTGTTTGTGTCTAAGTGATGGTATGTGTTTGTGTCCAAGTGATGCCATGTGTTTGTGTCCAAGTGATGCCATGTGTTTGTGTCTAAGTGATGGCATGTGTTTGTGTCTAAGTGATGGCATGTGTTTGTGTCTAAGTGATGGCATGTGTGTGTGTGTGTGTGTGTCTAAGTGATGGCATGTGTTTGTGTCTAAGTGATGGCATGTGTTTGTGTCCAAGTGATGCCATGTGTTTGTGTCTAAGTGATTCCACTTGTTTGTGTCCAAGTGATTCCACGTGTTTGTGTCCAAGTGATGCCATGTGTTTGTGTCAAAGTGATTCCACTTGTTTGTGTCCAAGTGATTCCACATGTTTGTGTCCAAGTGATGCCATGTGTTAGTGTCCAAGTGATGGCATGTGTTTGTGTCCAAGTGATGCCATGTGTTTGTGTCCAAGTGATGGCATGTGTTTGTGTCCAAGTGATGCCATGTGTTTGTGTCCAAGTGATGCCATGTGTTAGTGTCCAAGTTATGCCATGTGTTTGTGTCCAAGTGATGCCATGTGTTTGTGTCCAAGTGATGCCATGTGTTTGTGTCCAAGTGATGCTATGTGTTTGTGTCCAAGTGATGCCACGTGTTTGTGTCCAAGTGATGCCATGTGTTTGTGTCCAAGTGATGCCATGTGTTTGTGTCCAAGTGATGCCATGTGTTTGTGTCCAAGTGATGCCACTTGTTTGTATCCAAGTAGTGACATGTGTTTGTGTCCAAGTGATGCCATGTGTTTGTGTCCAAGTGATGCCACGTGTTTGTGTCCAAATGATGCCATGTGTTTGTGTCCAAGTGATGCCATGTGTTTGTGTCCAAGTGATGCCACGTGTTTTTGTCCAAGTGATGCCATGTGTTTGTGTCCAGATGATGCCATGTGTTTGTGTCCAAGTGATGCCACGTGTTTGTGTCCAAGTAGTGACATGTGTTTGTGTCCACAGCTACAATGGTTGGTCACCGTGTCGTCCTGTTGGCTACCTGAGAAGTTCCATCAGACCAACCTCCAGTCTCACTGCGGCTATGGTTTGTGTCACTCGTGTTACTAACATATTGTTTGTGTCACTCGTGTTACTAACATATTGTTTGTGTCACTCGTGTTACTAACATATTGTTGTTTCTTAATCGACTCTCAACAGTTGAATATGGATTAGGGATTTAAAATGTTATTTTAGGTTATTGTGCCAGTATTGAAGAAACTTGTCATTAATATCTTGCAGAAGGAATTAAATGTTTGGTGTGGATGTGGAGTGTGGATGTGGAGTTTGGATGTGGAGTTTGGATGTGGAGTTTGGATGTGGAGTTTGGATGTGGATGTGGAGTGTGAATGTGGAGTGTGGATGTGGAGTGTGGAGTGTGAATGTGGAGTGTGAATGTGAAGTGTGGATGTGGAATGTGGACGTGGAGTGTGGATGTGGAGTGTGGATGTAAATAATAGTCTCATTATAATTGTTTAGGTAGTAAATGATCTTATCATAGAGTTAGCCTTTATTAGTCGTAGGATAAGTTTAGTCCCAGTAGGCAGTTGGTCTCATAGAGATGGCTGTGATGTGGATTGGTTTGAATGTGCAGATGGAAATCACATGAAGTGGCTCATGGCTATGGGAGTTGCATGTCTTTAATTCATGGATGCACTTTTCTCAATATGATAATGAGTTTATAAGCCATGAATAAAACCTTTTATTTATGCAATTTTTTAGTCAGTAAAGATCTTCCGAATACTGTTTTCCTTTTTAACTTTTTACCATATATTTTATATAATATGTTATTGGCATTTAGCCTTTGTAAAGCTGTTACAATATTTAATACAAATATATATTTAATATACATATTTATTTCAGTCGAGTCTGCGCACCCTGGGGGAGGAGCTGAGACAACGAATGCAGACGATGACTGAACAGTTGGAAGAACAGAAACACAGGCTGACAAGGACGGATAACGAGAAGGTCTGTGTACGGTTCTGGTGTTCTCAATGTTTCTCTGTCTTTGTATCTTCCTTAATACTGAAACAACTACAAGGTCCGTCTACACGATGAGTGGCAGAAGCTCAACCAGAAGCTCAACCAGAACCTCAACCAGAAGCTCAACCAGAAGCTCAACCAGAAGCTCAACCAGAAGCTCAACCAGAAGCTCAACCAGAAGCTCAACCAGAAGCTCAACCAGAAGCTGTAAAAGTCTACCAAATTAATTTCTTCAGTTCATGAGATAACGTAGCAGGGATTCAGACAGGGAGACACTCCTTAATTTCCTTCCTTCTCCTTGTTCCCAGAAGGAGGAGTTGGAGGCGTTGAGACGGAAGATGCAGACGGAGAAACTGGAGGCCCTGGAGATGCTCAAAGACAGACTAATCAAGGTATACAGCTTCTCTGGTTTCCATAGCAACATATCTATATAAATATGCAAGTTTTTCCATCATACCTTTGACTGAAATATCTTGAAGGGGCATTTTAAATTGTGTGTAATTTTACAGAGCCCTGCAGAATTGTCACTGATGTGTGTAACTTGTGTTATTTGGCTGTGTTAAAAGCAGAATCCTGGCAAACCCTGGGAACAAGTAAGTTTGTCTTAGTCAACTTATCGTGGTTTTGGTTACTGCATGTTTTTAGCATGTTTTCTAGAATTGTTTTCATTTGTATGATTTTATTATTTATATTTTTTATCAACAGTTTAAGTGTTTTTCATTGTCTTAAATGTAGATGAATGTGCAAATGTTTATGTCGATTCAGATGCTGCTGTAAAATATGAGAGTTATCTAACCAATTTGTTGATTTTTCCAATTGAATTAACTGTCATATAATCATTACTATTTAACTACACTGTGCTCCTTTTGGTTTGGTTTTAACACAGTGTGCCTAAAATCTCTATTATTCAAATATAACAGTTAACTTTTTGTACAACGTCCTTTGCAGCTCATTGAAATAACTAGGATTAATCAAATAAACTAAACATTAAATTGTGTTTTTAGCTGTTTAATGATAAATACTCTGTTATCATGCCTCTGTGGAAATCTGTTATCATGCCTCTGTGGAAATCTGTTATCATGCCTCTGTGGAAATCTGTTATCATGCCTCTGTGGAAATCTGTTATCTGCCTCTGTGGAAATCTGTTATCTGCCTCTGTGGAAATCTGTTATCTGCCTCTGTGGAAATCTGTTATCTGCCTCTGTGGAAATCTGTTATCTGCCTCTGTGGAAATCTGTTATCTGCCTCTGTGGAAATCTGTTATCTGCCTCTGTGGAAATCTGTTATCTGCCTCTGTGGAAATCTGTTATCATGCCTCTGTGGAAATCTGTTATCTGCCTCTGTGGAAATCTGTTATCTGCCTCTGTGGAAATATGTTATCTGCCTCTGTGGAAATCTGTTATCTGCCTCTGTGGAAATCTGTTATCTGCCTCTGTGGAAATCTGTTATCTGCCTCTGTGGAAATCTGTTATCTGCCTCTGTGGAAATCTGTTATCTGCCTCTGTGGAAATCTGCCTTAACCCTGATCAAACCACACTTTACATTATTAAAACGCCTACCAGTCATTGGCAGATTGCAACAAATTCCCTGAAGTGTGCTTAATTTTAAAATGTGAATGATATATATTTTGAAGAGAAAACATATTCTGAAATACTTTCTTTTTATTAATAAGTTCTATGGCAAATATAATTTTGTTTAATTACATGGGAGTGTACAATATCTATACACATTCATTTCATTAACTAGCAAACTCTTTGTGTATTAATTTATTTAAACATGAAAAACAATGTCAGTCTGACTGCCAAATAATTCCAGTTATTTTTATCCTGTTTGTAATGTAGCCTTTATCAGAGATATCTTGAATGAAAATATCTACATGAATTGCTTGGACATAATTTGCAACAGACACCCTGACCTTTATAGCAGCTAGTGGTAATCTCTCATGAATATGTTTGCTCTTTCTAGAGTGGTCTTCTCCTGAACAACAAATGTGGCCTTTATGCATTTGCCCAGCGTGTGTAAGCATCTCCCAATGAATATTTAATTCTGGTGAATGTGTTTGTTAATATATTCTAAACAGTTATAACTAATCTGTGGTGAAGGGATTTGGTGTGTTAACTTATAAGACATATTAACTACAGAATATCACAACTATTAATTACTGGACATTATTAGTTGCATGTTGTCTAAGTGTGCTTTCACTTTAGCAATTTAATGTTGATGATTTTTCATTTGTAATTTTATTTCAGCATTTTGTTTCCCGTCCTTTTAATAATTTCAGTTAACAGCCTCAACAATATGGGAATATATGGGGCAAGTCCACACATTGAGGCATGTCCACATAGTGAGGCATGTCCACACACTGGGACATGTCCACATAGTGAGGCATGTCCACATAGTGAGGCATGTCCACATAGTGAGGCATGTCCACATAGTGAGGCATGTCCACATAGTGAGGCATGTCCACATAGTGAGGCATGTCCACATAGTGAGGTGTGTCCACACAGTGAGGCATGTCCATGCAGTGAAGCAAGTCCACATACTGAGGCATGTCCACACAGTGAGGCATGTCCACATAGTGAGGCATGTCCACACAGTGAGGCATGTCCACATAGTGAGGCATGTCCACATAGTGAGGCATGTCCACATAGTGAGGTGTGTCCACACAGTGAGGCATGTCCACATAGTGAGGCATGTCCATATAGTGAGGTGTGTCCACACAGTGAGGCATGTCCACATAGTGAGGCATGTCCACATAGTGAGGCATGTCCACACAGTGAGGCATGTCCACACACTGGGGCATGTCCACACAGTGAGGCATGTCCACACAGTGAGGCATGTCCACATACTGAGGCATGTCCACACAGTGAGGCATGTCCACACAGCGAGGCATGTCCACACAAGAGGCAAGTCCACACAGTGAGGCGTGTCCACTTACTGAGGCATGTCCACACAGTGAGGCATGTCCACACACTGAGGCATGTCCACTTACTGAGGCATGTCCACACAGTGAGGCATGTCCACACACTGAGGCATGTCCACACAGTGAGGCAAGTCCACACAGTGAGGCATGTCCACATACTGAGGCATGTCCACACTGTGAGGCATGTCCATACACTGGGTCGTGTCCACACAGCGAGGCAAGTCCACACAGTGAGGCATGTCCACACAGTGAGGCAAGTCCACACAGTGAGGCATGTCCACATACTGAGGCATGTCCACTTACTGAGGCATGTCCACACAGCGAGGCATGTCCACACACTGAGGCATGTCCTCACAGTGAGGCATGTCCACATGCTGAGGCAAGTCCACACAATGAGGCATGTCCACATACTGAGGCATGTCCACACAGTGAGGCATGTCCACATACTGAGGCATGTCCATACAGTGAGGCAAGTCCACACAGTGAGGCATGTCCACATACTGAGGCATGTCCACACAGTGAGGCATGTCCACACACTGAGGCATGTCCACACAGTGAGGCATGTTCACATACTGAGGCATGTCCACACAGTGAGGCATGTCCACATACTGAGGCATGTCCACACAGTGGGGCATGTCCACATACTGAGGCATGTCGACACAGTGAGGCATGTCCACATACTGAGGCATGTCCATACAGTGAGGCAAGTCCACACACTGGGGCATGTCCAAACACTGAGGCATGTTCACACACTGAGGCATGTCCACATACTGAGGCATGTCCATATACCTCATTATTGACCACGCCTCGTGGTTTGTGTTATATAATGCCACAACAAACGTCTGAACTCATCATTTAATTTCCAAATTTGGTTATCTTTGGCAACAGGGGGCATATCCACACAGTGAGGCATATCCACACAGTGAGGCATATCCACACAGTGAGGCATATCCACACAGTGAGGCATATCCACACAGTGGCGTGTTCCAGTAGAAGTGACTATAATTTTGCGTTGATACTACAGTGGTATGATGTGGACATTGTATTAATAATATGTTTAATTGTCACCACCTATCTGATCACCAAGTTGTTTGCCAGGGCTGCATCAACCACCATTACAGGTGTTAACTGGTTTTGAATGACAGGCACTGTTTGGTGTTGTTCCATATGGCGTATGGCTCTTTTATCCACTACCAGTGCAACTCGCATTCTGTGCTGAGTGACATACCCTCGATCCCAGGGTAATGGGGCAGAACCACACAGATTGCATTTTGCTAACATATTGTTTTCGTAAAGGAGTTGTAGTTTGGTAATTGGCTGTTGTTAATTACTATGTATACTATAGTTATGGAGGCCAAAATAAACCCTTTTGACCTAATTAGTTCATCAAATAGGGGGCATTATACCTTTGATGGGATGCAGACATGGGTTCGGACATGCCCCACCTTCCCCTTCATTTTCAAAGCAAAATTTTTATGCTTATTTTCAAACTTAACATTACCTGTATTTCTTTCCCCCTTTTGACATTTTCACATTCTCCATTTCAGTTTCACTTTCAAAATCTCACATTTTGAACTCCCATCCAAAAGTCACTCACTGTGTGATCCCATCGTTTGTCTCATCCTATCATGTAAATATGCCATCCACCTCAAAGCACCACCTAGTGGTGCATTCGGTTTGGTGCACGCTGTGACTGCGTAAGCTGACCCAGCGTGGCACACCCTGTGACTCTTGCAGGAACACTTGGACGAAGTCGACAAGTTGCACCGTATGCTGGGCAAGGGCAAAACATTGAGTAAGACATTGCGAGACCGTGACAACGAACTACAGGAGATCCAGCGTAACATGAGCACGTGGAAGGCTTCAACAGTCGAGAAACTCGCCAAGAAGTTTCAGGAGGAGATGGCACGAGAACTGGAGAAGTAAATAATGCTTGCAGATCGTGAACCTGAGTTGTCAACTTATATATTGATACTGCTTATATGTGTTTGTTTTCGTTTGCTCCATTGATCAAGTTTGCTGTGGTTTTGAAGGCCAGTCTTTGCCATTCTTACAAGTTTTGCCTTGAGTTGCCACATGCTAATTATCTTTGTTGTTTATTGGAATTTAATCACAGTTTTTGCTGTTGATGCTTTTTCAGAATTTTGCTGATTTGATTTGATTGTTCCCTGTGGCATATGTAGGGGGACCATTAGGCCATGGTCTTTGGGGGCATTAGGCCATGGTCCCCCTTGGCTTAGATATTTATTGTTTGTGTATAACCTGATGTGCCACTACATGATACAACTAATGGGTGACTAGACTTGACCTTCCCTTTTGCCTCCCCTTTTGCCTCCCCGTTGGCCTCCCCCTTTGGCCTCCCCCCTTTGGCCTCCCCTTTTGGCCTCCCCTTTGAACTCCCCCTTTGACCTCCCCTTTGGCCTCCCCCTTTGGCTTCCCCTTTGGCCTCCCCCTTTGACCTCCCCCTTTGGCTTCTCCTTTGACCTCCCCCTTTGGCTTCCCCTTTGGCATCCCCCTTTGGTCTCCCTTTTGGTCTCCCCTTTGACCACCCCTTTGGCCTCCCTCTTTGACATCCCCTTTGACCTCCCCTTGTGTGATCCTAGATATGCCACCACTGTTGTCTTAGTCTGAATGTATTTTGTTGCTCTATTTTGGAACAAAAGAAAGGTTTCTCTAAATTGACCTTGGGGAAGACATGATGTCATCGGGTTTTAGACCCACTGCAATGCCAACAAATTAAGATTTTTCATCAGAACTTGCACCCACAGGGAAGTTTGCAGTGTGGTCATGTACCATATTGCCCCCACCAGGGGGAAATATACCTTATTATTTGTCTCTGATTGTGACACCCATTTTTTTTAACTGTGTCTGTTTGAGCAGTTTCTTAATCCCTGATCCACCTGTCTTGACTAATGTCCTCGTCATGTAAGTGTTGGACAGCTCCTACTCGTCATGTAAGTGTTGGACAGCTCCTACTCGTCATGTAAGTGTTGGACAGCTCCTACTCGTCATGTAAGTGTTGGACAGCTCCTACTCGTCATGTAAGTGTTGGACAGCTCCTACTCGTCATGTAAGTGTTGGACAGCTCCTACTCGTCATGTAAGTGTTGTACTTGTCATGTAAGTGTTGTACTTGTCATGTAAGTGTTGTACTTGTCATGTAAGTGTTGTACTTTCATGATTTGTCAGTTTGTTTTCTTTGTTTTTGTGTCACCAGTTTGACTTTTTTTAAATTTGCACTTTTTTCCAAGTTGTTTGAGCACGAGACTAACATGGCTTTACATAGATGACTTATGATGTAGCACCGTAGCACAGCACACCTTGTGTGTTTACTCACAACCATAATGATGTAGCACCGTAGTTCTCACAGCACACCTTGTGTGTTTACTCACAACCATAATGATGTAGCACCGTAGCTCTCACAGCACACCTTGTGTGTTTACTCACAACCATAATGATGTAGCACCGCAGCTCTCACAGCACACCTTGTGTGTTTACTCACAACCATAATCACACTGTTAGTGTTATTCTATTTCAGATGGTTAATTTTTCAGATGACCTGTTTTAGTCAGTTAATTCCATGTAGCAAACAATGTATGCATATTTCAATGAAGCCGTTTTTAACTGACTTTCTATGCTATTTAAGACTAAACATATTTGAATATGTGTAGAATAATTTGTAAAGTAATAATATCAACATGTTTGTGAAGTAAAAAGTAGTGTCATGATTGTTTAGGAATATGGGAATATTAGATTAGATTGTTTGTAATTTCAATTACCTGCCTGTTTGTTTATATGGTCTAAATAGATTACATGGATGATTTGTCAACTATATCTAGTTTTTTTGCAAAGTGCCATCAACAGTACAATGCCACAACAACTCTGGTTGTTGTCATATACTCTGGTTGTTGTCATATACTCTGGTTGCTGTCATATTCTCTGGTTGTTGTCATATACTCAATTATAATTGTTTATGTCAGGAGGGGAAAGGATGCTAACAAAAACAGGGCTGAATGGGAGCGTGAACGGGAGGGGATGAAGAGGGAAATGGAGAGGCTGAAACATGAGCTACTTCGATTGGTAAGTCTAATGAAATAGTTACAGAAAGAAAGTTACAAGTTTTAGTGAAAATTGCCTGAGGAAAAGCAATTTTTCATTAAATGATTTTAATTTATTTCTCCAAAACTTAAAATGTTCATTGATTTTTATTTTTTCTTTATCATTTCCTAAATGATGTTTTCATCTCTTAGTTACTAGTTCTCATCACTTTGTAAATCGTCTTGTGTTTCAATGCTTTAATGCACATTTTTCTAGCCTGTTTAAATACAAAACTGCTCATATACAGCATAAATTATGCAAATCATAACATTCCAAATAATTGTTGCGCATCATATAGTAGTGTGACATTCTTTGCAAAAGGGTATTTTACCAAACAAGTTATGGGAAATATATTTTGCCATTCTGTTTCTCCAAGTTGTCTTCAATTAATAATTTTTCACGATCAATTTTACATTTTTTCTTTGTAACATTTTGACAGCTTTTAGCGGTCTTCATCAGAGTGAACATTGCTACTAGATAAATTAACTTGAGAAAAAAGATTACAATCACAAGTCTGATGAATCTCTTCAGAACGGTTTGTCTTCACTTGCAAAGCTAGCCTTTTTCAGTATGAAATTCTCATCTTGTTTTAGTGTTACATCTAGGGGAGACTGGGGCTAGTTGTAACAAAAGCAACATAAGTGCCTGCTTAAAGATCCATCCTTAATTCACTTAAAGGTCCCTCCTCAATTTGTTTTTTTCGCTAGTCTCATTTCAAATTCATTTTGTGAAAAATCAAACCTACCTAGTATCACTGCAACATGCTAGCTCGTTTGTCCAACTTTTGTACATATGTAGTTTTGGTGAAATCATCAGACAAACTATTAAATTACTTAGTGTTTGGTTAAACAGTAATTGAAGAGAAAATGGAAAAGCTGGCAACTCATGAATTTCACCCTTATTGAAACGTTGTAACTTTGTCATGTGATTGGTGTGAAGATGGAAGTCACCCCATGATCGGCATTGGCCTGCAGTGTTTACTATTTCAGACTATTTTGAGCCTTATCAGATCTAATGACTAAAAATCTTTCGATTATTTGAACCAAACGTATGCATTACTGACTCCAGATGTTCCTTAAACTATTCAAACACTATGTATTTGGACATCAACAAATCAGATTTATGATGGGCGAAATCTGTTGAAGATGGAGTTTTAATGCAATACACATTTGTGCAATGATATGTTTTACAAGGTTTAAAATGTTACAATTTACCACTTTGTGGGGCAAGTTGTGACATATATATTTTACCATTGTGACAAACTGTAGCATATATATGCAATTATCCTTTGATGTGACATGATTAAAACTATTGATGAAAATACTGCTACCTTGCAAAATCATTTGCATTAGTAAGTAATATGTGGTACGTCTGTTACAACTTACCCATGTTACAACTTATCCATGTTACAACTTACCCATGTTACAACTTACCCATGTTACAACTTATCCATGTTACAACTTACCCATGTTACAACTTACCCATGTTACAACTTACCCATGTTACAACTTATCCATGTTACAACTTATCCATGTTACAACTTACCCATGTTACAACTTACCCATGTTACAACTTATCCATGTTACAACTTACCCATGTTACAACTTATCCATGTTACAACTTACCCATGTTACAACTTATCCATGTTACAACTAGCCGCAGTCTCCCCTATTTCCCCCCCCCAGAGCATGGCATACAACACCGGCCCAACAGATAACACAGAGAGCCCCGAGACGACACAGTTGCTACGGCAACTGCAGGGCAAGGTGAAGATACTGCAGATGGAGAACGCTAATCTGAAGAAAGCCGAGAGACTGAGCATCTCTGTGCCAGATCTTTCAGCTAACTGCCAAAACATGGTAAGCTTACATTACCCTTGTCCCACCCTATGTAGATGATTAAGCCCTGCCTTCTTGGCATGAAGCAGACTTTGTTCTCTTGGAATATAAATTTGATATAGTTTTGCCTAATTAGAAATGTGTAGATATGTCTGGATATTTCTGCCGATTTTCTCACACTTCATGCCCTGATCCAATACATTGGCCAGGACCTCCGACAATTCCTTCTGCAGCTTGTGTCACATTACCATAAATTTTGCATTGCCATAAAGATTTAGTAATTTGTAACATTTTGATTTCTTGGTTTTTTTTAAATACTTCTTCATTGCACATAACCTTGCTGTACATTATCGCTATCACTGATTTCTGAGAGTTATCATCGTCATGTACCATACCGCTGTTTCTGTGTCTACAGCCGGAGCGCAGCGTACGCCAGTACGAGTTGAGAGCAGAGGAGGCCGAAGGTCGTGCCAAGATGGCGGAGGACCGCGCCGAACAAAATTCTCACATCCTCAACCAGAAGATGCTCGAGATCTCTAAACTACAGAGCACACTGACACAACAGACTAAGGTAGGGCAAAGTTGGTAACGAGGGCGCGTTGTGTGGTAGATGTGGTGTCTTCTTCTGAGATCAAACTGTGCTAGCTGCTGTTGGGTTAGAAAACCACACTTAATTTTTTACATTTCCAGACCTTGAAACGCTACATCTTTTTTATTAGCATTGCTAAAATAGTGTCATCTCATCTACATCTTTAATATAAAGTAGTTTGTGCCTCTGTCTGTTCCCTCGTATATCTCCATCAGTTTCACATGGGGCTGAAATTGTGTAGATGTGCCTGGGGGCCCTTAGGGATGGTTCGTACATTAAAAATACTTGAAATTCCCCCAGGGGTGGGGTATTATGTCAAAGGAACCAATTTGTACGTTTGATGTAAATGACGTAACTCAGAGCAATAGTTACATGCAATTGTTAGCACCGCTCTGTGTGATTCAACCTTTGTTACTTCATCTACGTCAAACTTCTACCAAATGCAGTTGTACGTGATTTTTGTGGTGCAAAGATGTCATTGCCATTGCCATTGGCATTGCAGACCAGAACATGACTGGGTAGTGCAAGGAGTCGTAAGCCTTTGTCGTTTCTCCCTTGCAACGCCGGGCAACTGGGCTAGCATATTATATATTGCTAACGGGAAGAACCATCAGTCACTGGGGAAGAAAGAAAACAAATGAATGGTTGAATGGATTAATAGTTTAAGGTTATGGATGCTGTACATGGGTATTTTATCACTTTAGCAGTGTCAACATTGGTCTTATAAAGGCCTGTTTTCATACGCTGCCATCGTTCCTGTTCTATCATTTACCAGGCTTTAGCATCTTATACCTATCACTGCATCACTTCAAATGTTGTGACAAACTGTTCAGGAAAATCAAAACATGACAATGACATTACTGTTTTCGGATTGGAAATATAGTTTTTCCACTTGTTCTCACTTTCCCACGTTTTGTAATTTTCAAAACACAAAATTCATGTTAAAATCAATCTGTTTGTTGAACATGAGGCCACTCTAGGAACACAAGGCCATTCTAGGCACACGAGGCCATTCTAGGCACATGAAACCATTCTAGGCACGAGGCCATTCTAGGCACATGAAACCATTCTAGGCACATGAAACCATTCTAGGCACATGAAACCATTCTAGGAACACGAGGCCATTCTAGGCACATGAAACCATTCTAGGAACGAGGCCATTCTATGCACATGAAACCATTCTAGGCACGAGGCCATTCTAGGCACATGAAACCATTCTAGGAACACGAGGCCATTCTAGGCACATGAAACCATTCTAGGCACGAGGCCATTCTAGGCACATGAAACCATTCTAGGCACGGTATTTCTTTAGATTCAAGTGATTTCAAGTTTACTTGCCCGTGCATTTACTGCGAACTTTTCCGCATTTCCATGAGCTGATGTTGACATGAGCCAACACATTTCAAGCACCCCTGGTGTATGTTGCAGGAACTAATGCAGTTGGAACGAGCCTACGCCCAGCTACAGCAGCGAGCCTGCCGACCAACTGCACACACAGCAGTCTTCGTTAGATAGAAACAACTTCTGTCTTGTCTGCTGAACACTATAGGAGACATCCTGGACTTAAGGACAGCGTTTTTGAGAAAACACAAGTTCTGAATACCTGTGATTTCATCATATCTTAGTTGACCTGCGACATTCATAGTTAATGATGCTAGAGGAAATACTGTGGTTCTTTTAATAGGACACTTAATGGATGCATAGGTACGCCAACAATTTATTTGTCTTGGTTCATTTTATAACCCTAGTCCATGAAGGATGAGTATCCAAAATGGATGCTTCCCATCATGTAACTGTACCATGAAGAAGTTTTACTATACGTGAGTATTCTTGATGAATTTACCTTTTACCATCCTAGCTATAGGCCATTACAAACAAATGATATCAAGTACTGTGATATCAAGTCCAGTGATATCAAGTACTGTGATATCAAGTACAATGATATTAAGTATGCCCGTACACAGACATTTTGAGAGGATCTCTCATGTTGTTGTCAATACTAATTTAAACATTTCGTACAAATTTGACGCAGTCGAGAGTCCTCCTGCTGGTTGCACTAATGTCAGATACTGTTGATGCAATCGCACTTGTGTTTTGTGAAATGTGGCATACTTGAAGTTGTGTCGCCATCAAAAAGTAACTTTGACATCCTACCTATGTCTTGGTTATTTTTGTTATTGTAACGATTGATATGGTGTTGCAAAGATAATTTGAACTTTTCTTTTCATGTTCACCAGATGGCAGTACCAGTAGTGGTCAGACAACTTATCGTTAGACGCTTAATGTTACTTTTTGTTTTCCGTCAGACTGTCAAGACCCGGTTGTTTTGATACTGAAACAACAAATATATTTCATCTGCTGGTAGTTTTTACATTGTAGTAATCATTTTTGATTATTTATTCTTTAACACGTTATCAACATAGTTGCCTTAAACTAATGCGTATTATTATTGACTATGATTTTGTAAGTTGTTTTTAAAAAATTTTGGTTTTGTGGCGTGCTTAAAAAAATTCTGTGATAATTTTTACATTTATTACCTTGTAACATTTTATATGTATTTCTAGTTGTGATTATCTTGTTCTGTTTGTTTCTGTGATACAGGACTATTCTGTAAAGCTAAAACCACTTTGTTGTTGACTGTAAAATACACAAACTGTAATTAAGTTACATTAAAACATATTAATTGAATAATATGAGTAATTAGACACTCGGTATGTTGACGTTGAATTGTACCATCAGCATGGCATAGTTGCATGCGTCTTATGTGACATTTTAGCAGGAAATCTTCACATAGGTAGGATTGTCATGCATATGAAAGGCATATGAAAGGCATATGTAACCCTCTAAATGTGTACAGTTGGCAACATTTTTAAGTGTTTAACAAGCAAATATGTAAAATATTGCAGTTATATTTTAAGACAAAGCTTTTTCAATGTAAATGCAAAGACACACATAGCCTGATGCAAAATGAAGGATTGTGAAACTGAAGTGACCGTGGTGTAGATTTGGGAGAGATAATCTTCTGTTGAATCAGGAGTGAATGTTTACAATGAAAGGTTTCCACAATCATGATATCACTATTCCCTCCATGTGCACACTACCTGTTGCTATAAGCCACTCTTACTGTATCTACTCACGGCATCATGTTTCTTGTATCCTGTTTCAATGTAATAAAATTATGTTTCTAAGCTGTGTGCTACAAAATGTAGTCTAATGATTGTGTTCACCCTCACTAACCAGCAGTGATATTGCTGTGTTCACCCTCACTAACCAGCAGTGATATTGCTGTGTTCACCCTCACTAACCAGCAGTGATATTGCTGTGTTCACCCTCACTAACCAGCAGTGATATTGCTGTGTTCACCCTCACTAACCAGCAGTGATATTGCTGTGTTCACCCTCACTAACCAGCAGTGATATTGCTGTCTCCTCTATGCAACCACCACTACAAACGTGGTTGTGTACTTTGTTCCACTTACAATATCAACCAATCAGATCTGAGATGCACTCTATGAAAATTGCAGTTCTCTTCGATATTTTGAATCGTAAATACACAGAATACACGTCATCTTTCCAACAAATTTGTTAGAGCCCATTTCCACATCAACAATTTTTGTTAGAGCCCACTTCCACATCAATAAATTTGTTAGAGCCCATTTCCACATCAATAAATTTGTTAGAGCCCATTTCCACATCAATAAATCGGGTGATGAACTGTTTACCATTTAAAAAATTTTATGACAACAATATGTGTAAAACATCACACAAAGGCCTTATAAGACCACATAATCTAGCTTTCTTCTTATTGCAAGTAAAAGTCTTGGGGAAATTCATTACCAGTACAGCACCATCTAAACATCCCATCTACTTGATTCCCTCCCTCTCCTTAAACTCCCTCAGTCTTGTTAGCCTTTCCCGTGTCTGTTTTTTCTTTTCCTGTCTCTTCCTTGCAAACTCCTTCTTCTGTTGTTCCACAAAGCTGTTCTCTCCATTGTAAAACACATCGAGTCTCTCCTGAAGACGAAGCCGTGCCAACTTCCGATTGTCGTGTAATGAGCGGGTTTCATGACACTATAACAAAACATAATAAAATACAATATTTACACCACATTCATTCTGTGGCGCTTTACATCCTGCTATTATTTAAAGTAGAGATATATTTAAAAGAGTTATATTCATAAATAAATGTAACACTATAAAATGTTCCACGTCGAACATACACATGACAGAACTTTGTAAAACATCAGTATGCATTAAGACATGTTTTTAAATGTGAATCTGATTTTGATTGCTTTGTCCAGACACTAGAAATGAAAGCAGTTGAATATCAATGGATATCCATATATTACAGTAAATAAACAATGGTCATCCATATATTACATTAAATAAACAATGGTCATCCATATATTACATTAAATAAACAATGGTCATCCGTATATTACAGTAAATAAACAATGGTCATCCATATATTACAGTAAATAAACAATGGTCATCCATGTATTACAGTAAATAAATAATGGTCATCCATGTATTACAGTCAATAAATAATGGTCATCCATATATTATAGTAAATAAATCATGGTCATCCATGTATTACAATAAATAGATCATGGTCATCCATATATATTACAGTAAATAAATAATGGTCATCCATATATTACAGTATATAAATCATGGTCATCCATATAATTACAGTAAATAATTGTGTAGATACAGCGGATTGTCAGTGTATGGATTATGTGACATGTTGGGAGTTGGGACTAGGCCATATTGTCCTATATATCTGATGTTCCTTATATCCCTGGGTACAACGAGGGTGACTAACTGGGCCAACAGCAAATGGATTTCAAAGCTGTTCCTTTTAAGAGGCTGCTCCTTACAAGGGCAGTCTTTGTAGCAAGACCAGGATAACTTGTGCTTATCAATGAAGATAGGGCGAAGGAGAATACCTGAGACAAGGGCGAAGGAGAATACCCAAGACAAGGGCGAAGGAGAATACCCGAGACAATGGCGAAGGAAAATACCCGAGACAAGGGCGAAGGAGAATACCCGAGACAATGGCGAAGGAAAATACCCGAGACAAGGGCGAAGGAGAATACCCGAGACAATGGTGAAGGCGATTACCCAAGACAAGGATGAAGGAGACTACCCAAGACATGGATGAAGGAGACTACCCAAGACAAGGACGAAGGAGACTACCCAAGACAAGGGTGAAGGTGACTACCCAAGACAAAGATGAAGGAGACTACCCAAGACAAGGGTGAAGGAGACTACCCAAGACAAGGGTGAAGGAGACTACCCAAGACAAGGGTGAAGGAGACTACCCAAGACAAGGCTGAAGGAGAATACCCAAGACAAGGATGAAGGAGACTACCCAAGACAAGAATGAAGGAGAATACCCAAGACAAGGGAGGAGACTACCCAAGACAAGGATGAAGGAAACTACCCAAAACAGACAGTGGAGCATTACACAACTAACTAACCTCACCCCTTACACAGGGAACTTTGAGGAAGATCTCTCTCTCGTACCTTTATAACAATTCCCGTAGGAACATGTTTAAGTATGATGCAGTTGGACGTCTTGTTGACGGACTGTCCTCCGGGTCCGCTGCCCTTTGTGTACATCTCTTCAAGCTGTGATTCATCTAACGGCGGGTAGTCTGGTCTGTCGTGCTTCTGCCTCTTTGAAGTGTGTTGATGATCACAGAATGATGATCTACATGTCCGAGTCACCATAAAGTCATGACTTCCTATAAAGCTCACAGTGCTGTGATGTCTGCATGCTCCTACTGGCTCCAACACCGCAACTCGGGCGAAGATCCAAGACCAAGTTTTCTGTGAAACGGTCTCACATTTTCTGAAGGTATTTGTTAACTTGGATTGTTCCACCATAAGAGTATATTTTCGTCTTTCACTATCCAGCGAGTCATATTCCAACAAAGTTCCATTATTGACATACAATCTGTGATCTTTGTATTTCCTGCCCGGTGGCGCAGCAGTGCTACAACACCTCCATCTGGTGTTGAAATGCAGACATCTGACCAACAGAGGTTTGCCAGGCAAACATTGTTTGCAGGCAATGAAGACCTGCTTTAAGTGGGCCAAATGTGCAATTTTTGCAGTTATCAACAAACTCATCATTTGTCTGTATCCATTGTCAAACAGACAAGATTAGATTAAATCCATCTGTCTCAAATGAGAACAATTCATCACAATAACACTGCTTCCTATTTAATCATCCATCAAATGTCTTGGTCATTTCATTGTTCTCGACAACCTGAAAGAAAAAATTATGTCATTAATATATCCATGCACACGAAATTGCAGGAAATTATTTAAAATTCGGGTTGAACCACAAAATAAATTAATTATGAAAGCACTAGCTGCCAGTGGCGTATTTAGTCACCATAAATGATCATTATTCTGTTCATTAAGTTGATTAACAAATAAATTCCAATACATCATACATGGAATCATTCCATACCAATTTAGATAGAACTTTATTTCAGTTGCATGTTTACAGAATATTGCATAATGTAAAAGACAAATTAAATTAATTACAGCGTAATTTCACTATTTCTACTTCAAGAAAACATTAATTTTGTGTACTTTTTATAGTAAAAATCCATTACAGACGTCTATGACTTTACAGCACAATTCATGATGTTTTCCTAATTATGTTCACATACTGGCCGCCATTGTAAAAGGCCTGTTGGGACAATCCATGTCAAATCCTTATTTAAAGGGAATAAAAACAATGATTACTTGAAATCATATTATATTCCATCTTGTAGTATATTTCCATTTTCACACCAAAAAATCCATTAGAATTCAATTAATTAATAATTCCAAATAATACTCTGTTTTACCGGCCTGCCTTCGATTATGCATATTTTTACCACAATTATCGGCAAGCTTCAATGTGACGTCACTGATGACAAGGAAGTGCTACGAGACAGGGACTTTCCATTCATTCACCGTACTGTTGACAGTGATAGCGGTTGTTTAGAAGCAAGCGTCAGAATGGTTTACTGTTCAGTTGTAATACAAACAGTAGTAAGAATAGAGTAACATGTAGTTGGTTTAGGTTCCCTATAGAGCCAACTTTGTTTTATCCTTGGGAGGGAGCCGTACAGTTCTTGGTTGGTCATCTGATGGCACCACGACACATTTTGAGTTTTCGTAGCATTCTTGTGTAGGTGCCATCCAGGGCATGTTCTACTGTTTGTGTTAGCGATCATGAATCGCATCCATATATCAGGATTGGCTCGACCACTGTCCTGAAAATCTTCAGTTTGGTGAGAAAAAACTTGCCACTAGTGGTTCGAAATCGTGACTTTTACTTTTTATTCTGGAAACTTTTAATCGCTACTACTCACCATAGTAACGCGAGTGAAACTATTTTGAACCATTGCATATCAGAAGAATTTTTTATTTGACCCATCATACATTTCACATATATCCATGTTGAATTATAATTTTACATAATACATGTGTATACGATTGTATGTAAACATGGTATATATTAAGGTAAATAAACAAATAGGGACAGGAGACTCCTCTAAGAGTAAGACTTTGATAGTCACTATCGAGGAGCCACCAATCACTGACTGCATGTAAACCCATGTCATCACTGATGTCACAAAACCACGTAATCGATCATCTCATTAACTTCAAATTTTACGTGCACGTTGCGAGTTAGACGCAATAGCCTAAACATCTAATTTTACATATAAATAAATTTTTATGTTGGCATATAGTACATACAATATTAAACTGTGTGTACACACCGAAAAAGCATTTTAGCTAATGCCTTATTTTTTTCCCTTTCAGGATGCTGCCAATTACAATGTAGTTTGACAACACTAGAGACCAGGAGACTAAGAGGAGACCAAATAGAAGTGTTTAAAATAGTGAACGGTTATGAGGATGTTGACAGGAATATGTTCTTCAAACTTAAAGAAGGCAGTAGAACCAAAGGACACAAAGCAGCATTAGTTAAGGAGCAGTGTAGGTTGGACATGAGAAAGTACTCGTTCTCACAGAGGGTGATAAATGAATCATTGAATGTGAATATGTTTAAAAATAGAATTGACAGATATCTGATAAGGGCAGGCTACACATACATACTATAGTCATAGATGAGAAAATTGTTGGACTCTCGACAAGCCAATGCAATGGCTTCCTTGTCCACTTGCCATCTGGAACTTGTTGTTTGGGATGGCAATCT
This sequence comes from Lamellibrachia columna, assembly GCA_963662155.1. Classification (NCBI taxonomy): domain Eukaryota; kingdom Metazoa; phylum Annelida; class Polychaeta; order Sabellida; family Siboglinidae; genus Lamellibrachia; species Lamellibrachia columna. Next base: position 2,260,780 of record OY759269.1, read on the forward strand.
TGTTAATTAATGAAGTAGAAGAAATGGCACGGATTCTAGACAAGTCAGTGATAGTGCCGAAGCCGAGGCGAAGAAATGACCTAGGCTGTGCGATAATAGGGGAAACGATGTCAAGTCGTTCGTCGCTATTAAATGACATTTTTACCTAATTTTTTCGACGTTAATGTGCATCACTCCCCATCGGATCAGGTACAAAACGGACGTACATTTGTAAAAAATATTGTGTTTGAGCGCACTTTTAGTGCCCAAAACAACGCTATACCGGAAATAACCGGTGTTGTTAATATTATGTCCATGGTTAATATAGGAGTCAGACCACAGTTGAAAATTGCATTGGTGGCCATGTTAACGTTTTGTTAGATTATAAGAAAACGTGACCACTAAAAATCTGCCATCATCTCTTTGACATGCTGACCAAGTTTTATCATAATCACATACCTCCAGCTCTTTTAAAACGCCCCGACGTGCGATGCCCATCAATTTTGACAAAAATAGCCTTGTATTCATGCGCCCACGTGGCCCATAGCAGAAAAATTCCCATAAATCCCTCCGCCTTTTAAACTCTAAAAAAAATGCACCATTTCACAGCCAATAGCTTCTACAAACAAACCTGTGAATATGCCTGCTCAATTGCACTTATGTCACATCATATGAATTCTTTAAATTCCTTTTGTGTCTTGTGGTTTTCGGGGGCAACAATTTCAAATATTTTACTTAAGACCTCCGACATTCAAAGATGGCGGCCGTCAAAACCAATGTTCCCATATCTTAAGAATAATTTCACCTAGAACCGTAATTTTGGTGTCAAAATATAGGTGCAACGATTTAAAATATATTACTTTTGACCTATTCCGATAGTAACATCTGCTATCTTTAAATCATTAGATCATGGAAAACAATTTCACTTTGTACAATAAGTCTTGATTGTGTCTGAGCTATAAGTTGTAAACTGGGTTCTATGTATATCCAGGGGTGTAAACAGAAAGTAGTTAGTCATTTTAAAATAAAAAACTGCGTTAGGTATGTAATATGTATATAGTACAAAATCTACCCGTTTGGGTAAATAAAAACTTTGCAAATCTGGAGATAGGACGGCCACACAATGTCGCAATATAAAGCAGCAATCAATTTCTTTCAATATAATTTGTTTATTAATTTTATTCTTGTATGCGAATATTTATTGAATAGTAAAAAGGTCTTATCTAAACAGTGAACAGCTCAATGTGTGAAGATGTTGCGCTGAGAAGATGTTGTCAGACATGAAAAATGTTGCAAGTTGAAGTGATAATAATTTGATGCTCCATCACCCCAAGTGTAGTGTTGAATGCAGCACAAAGTCAAACCCTGTTTAGGCAAACTTTTATTATATTCCTTCCCCTGCGTCCACATCTCAATAACATACTTGACAGTAATATATATAGAAATATAATTTTTATATAGTTCAATGTTACTGTTATCATACCTGTTGAAATTAGTGTACATTGATGTACACAACCAAGACACATGTACAGCCATGTACAAGCTGAGTCGTACACAGCAGATTGTACATGAAAACATGAACTTAATGATTCAGGTATATTTTTAGTGCAACAAGAAATAAATGAGCTGCTGTGATTACGCAGGGAATTAACACTATTAATTATGTAGTTATGTATCACATACACTTCAAAACAACCTGGAGATCTTCATCATGCAGGTGTTTGTGTGCATGCATGCGTGCGTGCGTGCGTGCGTGCGTGCGTGCGTGCGTGCGTGCGTGTGAATATGTTACATTAGTCGTGTGATAGCACCAACAGTCATACTCAGAAGTCCTAAACACCACATCAATTTGTTTTTAGCAAATATGCTTAAATTTAGCACCAATTCAATCATATCTGAGATGTTGTATTATGTAAGAGAGGTCAATATATCACACGCAACTGAAATAATAGCACAGTTTTACTAAAGCCAGAAAAGATATGCAAGGAATTGTGTGAATGCAGCCTAAGGCCCTCCCAACCTACCCCCCACCAAGCTACACCAACCATGGCCAAATGTAGACGAATATATTTAGACTTGTCCACAATATGTTGCACTACCATAAAAGCAAAACACATCTCTGTAGATATATAAAATAAAAGTGTCCGCACTTCCCCACTGTACTCTACACCTACCCTAGGGCAGTTTAACCACTCCTTCACTGACCCACCCTACCCTACATAGCTAGCTGTTGCAGCAGATAGAATCACTTTCAATGCAGCAGCTGGAATCACTTGAGTAAACTCTGTCATCCGTGGAACTCGCCTTCTCCATGAATCTTGGCCATGTGTTCAGCAAATCTGCAAAAAGAGAGACACATCTTTCTTTCTCCATATTATATACAGTGGTATGCACTACTTCACACAGTAAATATGCCATTCTGGATCATTACTGCTAATGTGATGGATCCGTCAATTTTACGACTAGAATAAAAGCAGTAACAAAATGTCAAACGCTACTAACTGAAATATGTATAATCTAATAAATACTAAAACAATAAAATTTGAAGTAATTCTTCTAAATAACTGGTATAATTTTAACAGCATCAACTGTTGGACAAAAATGCATACGACTATATGTGGTAGAATTATTCACTTACTTGTGGTGACATTCCTCAGCCAGATCGCGCTTGCAGGAGCTCGTGTAGGCGAGTTTGTAGAGAACCTGCGAGAAACACTGGAATGTTAGTGACAGTCATGTGACAACCATGTGACTGTTAACCTGGGGAGGGGGTTAACTTGGGGAAGAGTTAGCCTGGGGATGGGTTATGAAATGATATATGGGCACCATATCCAGGGTAATGTAAATTCTCATCCATTTGCACCAAGGACACCAGGCTTAAGCACTGGCTCAGTGGATTAGCCCTAGAAAGGCTTAAGCACTGGCTCAGTGGATTAGTCCTAGAAAGGCTTAAGCACTGGCTCAGTGGATTAGTCTTAGAAAGGCTTAAGCATAGGCTCAGTGGATTAGTCCTAGAAAGGCTTAAGCACTGGCTCAGTGGATTAGTCCTAGAAAGACTTAAGCACTGGCTCAGTGGATTAGTCCTAGAAAGGCTTAAGCACAGGCTCAGTGGATTAGTCCTAGAAAGGCTTAAGCACAGGCTCAGTGGATTAGTCCTAGAAAGGCAATAATTTAACTTGATCCTGACATCATCATTTGATGTCATAACTCTACAAGGGAAATGTGCCATTGCCAATGTGACTGAGCCTCCAGGTAGCTGTGTGCCATCATTAAGAGACTTATCCGGTATCAGTGACTCACCAAGAAGACCAGGAGGTGCAGAATGATAGTGTAGAAGAATGCGATGGTGCGCGCCATCTTGTTGCCCATGATGAACCGACCCTGATACGGAGAAATACATTAATACAGCACAACAGGTTTAATTCTATTAATTTGACTGAATATATATTAATCGAAAACACTGACAACAACCAGAATACTGGAGCTTATTACCATTTGAACAGATCATATGTGATGTCAATTTATAAAAATAGTTTTTATTTTGAGTTAAACAATTATTACAATAAGAAAATGTCGGAATCAGATTTGTGAAACGGTGCTCCAGGAAGTAGAGACGTGCATCTGACAAGTACAGAAAGTACCTGTCAGGTTTTGTGGCGACTGATATTTGTTTACAATTTCAATAGTTGGGCATTTTCACGTGTAAAGGAAAAGCCACAGATATTGATTGTGTTGTCTTTAAGATGGCATGACATTTAAATTTTCATGAGCTTTTACCATGCTCAGCGTGACCTTGTCGTACGGCTTCAGGTTCATGTACTTGCGGGCCCGCTCTTTCTTACTGAAGGAAGAAAACGGGTCCAACTTCTCTTCATACTGTGACTGATACTTGCTCTCGGTGTCGTCTGCGGCAACAGCACCCTGGTGGCATAAACATGCAACACTTAGTCAATGAGAAACTTTATATATATTTATTCTAATTCAAGTTACATATTTATCTCTTGTGCAATCGTTATCATTCACCGAGTCTATAAGCTTTGAAGAGAGGTTTGACTCATACCTGGAAGAAGAAGCAATTAAGATGAAAAGCTATCATGTCAAGTTATCATGCTGTAACAAAGTGGTGTCCCACCTTGGTTGGGTAACTCTGCAGGAATTTGATCTTCTCAAACAGTTTCACGTTGTCTGACCTCAGCTTGTCCATCTCATTGGTCAACAGCTGCACCTGCTGCTGCTGCGCCATGTGGTGCTGGAAGGAACCACAACACATACTCATAGTATTATAAGAATAGTAACGTTTATTTATAAAGCGCCATATTCTGGAATAATAAACTCTGTTGAGAGGTACATAAATACAGCATTGATCAAATGTAACCAATATAATAAATACAGCATTGATCAAATGTAACCAATATAATAAATACAGCATTGATCAAATGTAACCAATATAATAAATACAGCATTGATCAAATGTAACCAATATAATAAATACAGCATTGATCAAATGTAACCAATATAATAAATACAGCATTGATCAAATGTAACCAATATAATAAATACAGCATTGATCAAATGTAACCAATATAATAAATACAGCATTGATCAAATGTAACCAATATAATAAATACAGCATTGATCAAATGTAACCAATATAATAAATACAGCATTGATCAAATGTAACCAATATAATAAATACAGCATTGATCAAATGTAACCAATATAATAAATACAGCATTGATCAAATGTAACCAATATAATAAATACAGCATTGATCAAATGTAACCAATATAATAAATACAGCATTGATCAAATGTAACCAATATAATAAATACAGCATTGATCAAATGTAACCAATATAATAAATACAGCATTGATCAAATGTAACCAATATAATAAATACAGCATTGATCAAATGTAACCAATATAATAAAAACATGCTTACTGTGTAACAACATTTGATGAACAAAGCATGCGTAAATATTTAGAACTATATTACATTCTAAGAACTATATTACATTCAAAGTATGCGTAAATATTTAGAACTATATTACATTCTAAGAACTATATTACATTCAAAGTATGTGTAAATATTTAGAACTATATTACATTCTAAGTGGTGGTGCACCAACTACAATGAAATCAGATAAGGTATTAAAAACTGGCAATGTGTAAAGCATAGACTGCTCTAGAACAAAGTAACAATGTGTAAAGCATAGACTGCTCTAGAACAAAGTAACAATGTGTAAAGCATAGACTGCTCTAGAACAAAGTAACAATGTGTAAAGCATAGACTGCTCTAGAACAAAGTAACAATGTGTAAAGCATAGACTGCTCTAGAACAAAGTAACAATGTGTAAAGCATAGACTGCTCTAGAACAAAGTAACAATGTGTAAAGCATAGACTGCTCTAGAACAAAGTAACAATGTGTAAAGCATAGACTGCTCTAGAACAAAGTAACAATGTGTAAAGCATAGACTGCTCTAGAACAAAGTAACAATAAAATGCAATAATCAGTTCCATTTCACAGCAATTTGTTTTCAATTCTTGTTTAGTTTTACATGTCCTGGTTACAGTGTACACTGTACGAGGGCACAGTGTACACTGTACGAGGGCACGGGTACACTGTATGAGGCACAGTGTACACTGTACGAGGGCACAGGGTACACTGTATGAGGGCACAGGACTTATGTCATGTGGTCACACTCCAAACAGCCCTTTCCAGGAGTGTTTTATGTTAGTGGATTGGGCCTCATCATTAAATACGGTCCTATCCACTGAAACATCTTTCATGGAAGTGTTAACAGTTATATCTAAGTCCTACCCACCGAGACATCTTTCATGGAAGTGTTAACAGTTATATCTAAGTCCTACCCACCGGGACATCTTTCATGGAAGTGTTAACAGTTATTATATCTAAGTCCTACCCACCGAGACATCTTTCATGGTAGTGTTAACAGTTATTATATCTAAGTCCTACCCACCGAGACATCTTTCATGGAAGTGTTAACAGTTATATCTAAGTCCTACCCACCGGGACATCTTTCATGGAAGTGTTAACAGTTATTATATCTAAGTCCTACCCACCGAGACATCTTTCATGGAAGTGTTAACAGTTATTATATCTAAGTCCTACCCACCGAGACATCTGTCATGGAAGTGTTAACAGTTATTATATCTAAGTCCTACCCACCGAGACATCTTTCATGGTAGTGTTAACAGTTATTATATCTAAGTCCTACCCACCGAGACATCTTTCATGGAAGTGTTAACAGTTATATCTAAGTCCTACCCGCCGAGACATCTTTCATGGAAGTGTTAACAGTTATTATATCTAAGTCCTACCCACCGAGACATCTTTCATGGAAGTGTTAACAGTTATTATATCTAAGTCCTACCCACCGAAACATCTTTCATGGAAGTGTTAACAGTTATATCTAAGTCCTACCCACCGAGACATCTTTCATGGAAGTGTTAACAGTTATATCTAAGTCCTACCCACCGAGACATCTGTCATGGAAGTGTTAACAGTTATATCTAAGTCCTACCCACCGGGACATCTTTCATGGAAGTGTTAACAGTTATTATATCTAAGTCCTACTCACCGAGACATCTTTCATGGAAGTGTTAACAGTTATTATATCTAAGTCCTACCCACCGAGACATCTTTCATGGAAGTGTTAACAGTTATTATATCTAAGTCCTACCCACCGAGACATCTTTCATGGAAGTGTTAACAGTTATTATATCTAAGTCCTACCCACCGAGACATCTGTCATGGAAGTGTTAACAGTTATTATATCTAAGTCCTACCCACCGAGACATCTTTCATGGTAGTGTTAACAGTTATTATATCTAAGTCCTACCCACCGAGACATCTTTCATGGAAGTGTTAACAGTTATATCTAAGTCCTACCCGCCGAGACATCTTTCATGGAAGTGTTAACAGTTATTATATCTAAGTCCTACCCACCGAGACATCTTTCATGGAAGTGTTAACAGTTATTATATCTAAGTCCTACCCACCGAAACATCTTTCATGGAAGTGTTAACAGTTATTATATCTAAGTCCTACCCACCGAGACATCTTTCATGGAAGTGTTAACAGTTATTATATCTAAGTCCTACCCACCGAGACATCTGTCATGGAAGTGTTAACAGTTATTATATCTAAGTCCTACCCACCGAGACATCTTTCATGGAAGTGTTAACAGTTATTATATCTAAGTCCTACCCACCGAGACATCTTTCATGGAAGTGTTAACAGTTATTATATCTAAGTCCTACCCACCGAGACATCTTTCATGGTAGTGTTAACAGTTATTATATCTAAGTCCTACCCACCGAGACATCTTTCATGGAAGTGTTAACAGTTATATCTAAGTCCTACCCGCCGAGACATCTTTCATGGAAGTGTTAACAGTTATTATATCTAAGTCCTACCCACCGAGACATCTTTCATGGAAGTGTTAACAGTTATTACATCTAAGTCCTACCCACCGAGACATCTTTCATGGAAGTGTTAACAGTTATTATATCTAAGTCCTACCCACCGAGACATCTTTCATGGAAGTGTTAACAGTTATTATATCTAAGTCCTACCCACCGAGACATCTTTCATGGAAGTGTTAACAGTTATTATATCTAAGTCCTACCCACCAAGACATCTTTCATGGAAGTGTTAACAGTTATTATATCTAAGTCCTACCCACCGAGACATCTGTCATGGAAGTGTTAACAGTTATTATATCTAAGTCCTACCCACCGAGACATCTTTCATGGAAGTGTTAACAGTTATTATATCTAAGACATCTTTCATGGAAGTGTTAACAGTTATTATATCTAAGTCCTACCCACTGAGACATCTTTCATGGAAGTGTTAACAGTTATTATATCTAAGTACTACCCACTGAGACATCTTTCATGGCACTGGTAATATGTCGCCTGGACTATGGAAATGCGCTACTGCAAGGTTTGCCTCAGGTGCTAATTGAACGATTGGAGCGTATACAGAACTGCGCTTCTCGCCTAATCACCAGGTCACAGAAGAGTGAACACATAATGCCTGTTACGTGAGCTACGTTGGCTTCCGGTGAAATACCGGCTCCGCTTTAATAAACACCTTTACGTATAAAGTGCTCAACAGATTGGCACCGGCATACATGAGTGACATTGTGCAGAAACTTCAACCAATGCGTAGTTTAAGATCAACGGAGAAGTCACTTCTCGTCGTACCTGTGCTACGGACTGCAACTTTTGGCGAACGTTATTTCAGCCGACATGCGGCCATACTGTGGAACGACTTGCCTGAGAACATTAAACAACTGAACACTCTCAGCTCTTTCAAGAGACACTTAAAAACGCATCTTTTTAAACTGGCATACGACTGACGTGATTGAGTCCCGCTCTCGTTTTAATGACATTGCTATATACCAATGACTTATTCGTAGTGTTTTATTCATGTGTGTACTATAAGTGTAATATCTGTGTATATTTTTTTTTAATGTTTAAATCAGCTCCTTTACATTATCTACTTTAAAAATAATCTATATTTTATAGTTTTATTTAATTTATACAGTTTCATGTAAAATACCTGAGAGCATTTTATCTTAATTGGATTCGGGCGCTACATAAATTCCAATATAATAATAATAATGTAACCCACTGTTAGATAACCATATTCTACATGTAACCCACTGTTAGATAACCATATTCTACATGTAACCCACTGTTAGATAACCATATTCTACATGTAACCCACTGTTAGATAACCATGTAATAATAATAAGTGTTAACATGTATTATATATAAGTCTTCTTCTTGTTCCCCTCACACAAGGTGCTGCCACCTTCAGGTGGTGTTTGTGCCCAGTCTAGACGGTGGCCAGGTTGTTCTGTGTACACGGACCATCCAGGAGTGTGCAACAGATGGAGATGGGACATTGTCTTCCCACAGTCACACTTCATTGACTGCATCTTGTCAACGTAGCCCCGCCTCCTCATGGTCGTCTTTGCTCAGCCGAATCCTGTTCGCAGACGGTTAAGTGATCACCAACAGAGCCATGATTGGTTGGATCCAGCAGGTAGGGATCCAGCAGGTAGGGATCCAGCAGGTAGGGATCCAGTAGGTGGGGATCCAGCAGGTAGGGATCCAGCATGTGGGGATCCAGCAGGTAGGGATCCAGCTGGTAGGGATCCTGCAGGTAGGGATCCAGCAGGTGGGGATCCAGCTGGTAGGGACCCTGCAGGTAGGGATCCAGCACGTAGGGATCCAGCAGGTATTAATCCCATTTTCAAGACTGCTGTTTCTTGCAGTTGTGTTTCCCACATTTTCAGTCTGGTGCTGCTGGGTGACGAGTTCAGCGGTTTTGTGATGTTGATGTCGACTACCTTGTTTTTTTGTGCGGCCAGAAAAAGTCTGCCTGATGTCCGGGGAGCTATGCCAGCAACAGTCTGCCTGATGTCCGGGGAGCTATGCCAGCAACAGTCTGCCTGATGTCCGGGGAGCTATGACACCAACAGTCTGTCTGATGTCCGGGGAGCTATGACAGCAACAGTCTGCCTGATATCCAGGGAGCTATGACAGGAACAGTCTGATGTCCGGGGAGCTATGACAGGTGTAGGCTGTCTATGTTGGCAGGTTTCAACCAGCCTGTTATGATTCGGCAGCAATCATGTAGGGCATGTTTCAGTTGCATATGCATATGTTGATCTTGCTTATGGGGTCGTAAATCAGGCTAAGACATATCTAAGTGATGCACAGTCAGGAAAACTATTAAACTTAGCAAATGTAAATACAACTAAAAATAGTAAATTTACTATATTTCAAAAATAAAAATGTTATTCAAATATGATGCACAAAAACTACCTATGCATTTAACAAATATAAATGCACATGATTTAGTTAAATTAAAACATTTTAAACACAAATTCAAATAAATATTTCACCCTAGTCATAAACAAAAGAGGCAAGAAGGGCATAAACTGTAAATGTCTTAAAAATGGAATCAAGGAAACATACTCCAATAAATGAACCTCCAATAAATCATACTCCAACAAATCATACTCCAATAAATCATACTCCAATATAATACACTCCAATAAATCCTCCTCCAATAAATCCTCCTCCAATAAATCATACTCCAATATAACATACTCCAATATAACACACTCCAATAAATCCTCCTCCAATAAATCCTCCTCCAATAAATCATACTCCAATATAACACACTCCAATATAACACACTCCAATAAATCCTCCTCCAATAAATCATACTCCAATAAATCATACTCCAATATAACACACACCAATATAACACACTCCAATATAACACACTACAATAAATCCTCCAATAAATCCTCCTCCAATAAATCATACTCCAATAAATCCTCCTCCAATAAATCCTCCTCCAATAAATCCTCCTCCAATAAATCATACTCCAATAAATCATACTCCAATAAATAATACTCCAATAAATAATACTCCAATAAAACATACTTCAATAAATAATACTCCAAAAAATCATCCTCCAATAAAACATACTCCAATAAAACATACTCCAATAAATAATACTCCAATAATTCATACTCCAATAAATCATACTCCAATAAATAATACTCCAATAAATAATACTCCAATAAATAATACTCCAATAAATAATGCTCCAATAAAACATACTCCAACAAAACACTCCAATAAATCATCCTCCAATATATCGTACTCCAACAAATCCTCCTCCAATAAATCATACTCCAATAAATCATCCTCCAATAAATCATACTCCACTAAATCGTCCTCCAATAAATCTTACTCCAGTAAATCATTCTCATCAAGATGTTACTTTCACAAGAAACTGTAGTGTCACAATATGACAACAGATGTCGCCTGTGCCTACCGCTTCCATCTCTTGTGCCCTGATGCGGAACCGTTCCCGTTGACTGATCACTATGGGCAACAGGGAATCAGCTGCCGACTTGGATGACCCTTGCGTCTGGGTGGAACCTGTGGGGTTACATGACAGATAACATGTTTAAAGAACATAAAAATTATTATAACTGTAACATGATAGCAAACTTTGGAAGTCATGCAGAGCTTGGTGTGAAAAAATAAATACTGGATAACAAAAAACATTTTGCTTAGAAATTAGACAGTGTCATTGTCAAACTGTGACATCAAATTGTGACATAACTGATTCAGTCACCTAGGACACATTACTGTGATATAATTTTTTATATTTCCAGGTCACAAAATCATTATTTGTAATAAGCAGAAGACTAAAGAGAAACGTATCTTCATATCTTCATATCTCACCTATCTCTGGCGAGACGTCTTTCAATGCTTTGGCCACAAACTCGGCATTCTGGGAAGAGGAGACAGCCTCACCCTGAAATCAACCAATGAGACGCCGTCAAAACAGGTACTTTTAGCTGATATTTTCTTTGAAATTATACAGTATGATTGATTAAAAGGTCAACCAGGCAATATAAGTCTAGAGAACTTACTTCAGTATCACCGCAGAACATTGACAAGATAGCACTGACACTGAACTTACTTCAGCACTACCACGGAACATTGGCGACACAGCATTGACACTGAACTTACTTCAGCACCACCACGGAACATTGACAACACAGCATTGATACTGAACTTACTTCAGCACCACCACGGAACATTGACAACACAGCATTGACACTGAACTTACTTCAGCACCACCACGGAACATTGACGACACAGCATTGACACTGAACTTACTTCAGCATCACCACAGAACATTAACGACACAGCATTGACACTGAACTTACTTCAGCACCACCACGGAACATTGACGACACACCATTGACACTGAACTTACTTCAGCACCACCACAGAACATTGACGACACAGCAGTGATACTGAACTTACTTCAGCACCACCACAGAACATTGACGACACAGCATTGACACTGAACTTACTTCAGCACCACCACAGAACATTGACGACACAGCAGTGATACTGAACTTACTTCAGCACCACCACAGAACATTGACGACACAGCACTGATACTGAACTTACTTCACCACCACCACAGAACATTGACGACACAGCATTGATACAGAACTTACTTCAGTATCACCACAGAACATTGACAAGATAGCATTTCACCACAGAACATTGACAAGATAGCATTGACACTGAACTTACTTCAGCACCACCATGGAACATTGACAACACAACATTGACACTGAACTTACTTCAGCATCACCACAGAACATTAACGACACAGCATTGACACTGAACTTACTTCAGCACCACCACGGAACATTGACGACACACCATTGACACTGAACTTACTTCAGCACCACCACAGAACATTGACGACACAGCAGTGATACTGAACTTACTTCAGCACCACCACAGAACATTGACGACACAGCATTGATACTGAACTTACTTCAGCACCACCACAGAACATTGACGACACAGCACTGATACTGAACTTACTTCACCACCACCACAGAACATTGACGACACAGCATTGATACAGAACTTACTTCAGTATCACCACAGAACATTGACAAGATAGCATTTCACCACAGAACATTGACAAGATAGCATTGACACTGAACTTACTTCAGCACCACCATGGAACATTGACAACACAACATTGACACTGAACTTACTTCAGTATCACCACAGAACATTGACAAGATAGCATTGACACTGAACTTACTTCAGCACCACCATGGAACACTGACGACACAACATTGACACTGAACTTACTTCAGTATCACCACAGAACATTGATGACACAGCACTGACACTGAACTTACTTCAGTAACACCACAGAACATTGACAAGATAGCATTGACACTGAACTTACTTTAGCATCACCACAGAACATTGACAAGATAGCATTGACACTGAACTTACTTCAGCACCACCATGGAACATTAATGACACAACATTGACACTGAACTTACTTCAGTATCACCACAGAACATTAATGACACAACATTGACACTAAACTTACTTCAGTATCACCACGGAACATTGATGACACAGCATTGACACTGAACTTACTTCAGCATCACCACGGAACACTGACAACACAGCATTGACACTGAACTTACATCAGCACCACCATGAAACATTGATGACACAGCATTGACACTGAACTTACTTCAGCATCGCCACGGAACATTGATGACACAGCATTGACGCTGCGAAGGTCTTCCTCGAGCTGGGTGATGAGTTGTTTCTGCTCCTGCATCGTACTGAAGGCTTGCTTGTACTGACCCTCCAACACCTGGTAGTGACCTGAGACATCAAACAGTCACACAGCCTTTGTTAGTTGTTAGACTCGCCTGGATTCTGGTCAAGCACAATCACACATCAGTTGGTGGAGACAACTATCATTTTGTTTCGAGTACCAATTTGGCATAGGTTCATAGTTCCTAAGTTACACAGTTGATATTAGCTGCAATGACTATATGTGGTAGATGACATGATCAAACAGTACACTGTTGATATTAGCTGCAATGACTATGTGGTAGAAATGTATTAAAAAGGTATATAAATAATAATTTGCTCAACAACACAGTGAAGTGAAATATTTAACTTTTGTGAGGTTGTGATTAAATGAAGGCTGTTTCTGTATCATAATTATCAGCCAACAAATAAAACATGCACAAACATAGACCACAGAACTGTTGTGAGGTCATCAGCTAATACTGTATACTTAGCCAAAACACAAAACACTTGGGACATCTTCCTTGAGCCTCTCCTGGGGCCATTGTTCCCTCTGCCCTGTACGGCACAACTACCAGGCATGAATCTAACAAGCACTGGCATTGTCCTGGGGAAGAGGGGTCAACTGGGAGAGAGGGGGTAAACTGGGGAAGAGGTGATCAACTGGGGATGAGGGGTAAACTGGTGAGGAGGGGGTAAACTGGGGAGGAGGGGTTAAACTGTCAAGTTTGCACCACAGAAACCAGGTTAAAACACCAGCTTCAAGGGCCAAAACATGTTAGGGAAAGATTGATCTTTTTACAGTAAAATTGCATTTTTCTATCAACAGGAAACTAAACTTATGGAAAAACAACACAATGCATTCAAATATACACGCACATATATGTATACATATATGTGGCCAATTTATTGGAAAAAGCATAATAGTAATATAAAATATTCAGTAAAATACTTTTTATGTGCTAAGATACTGCACGTCTTACTACATTCAGATCATGGACACAGACTCCGACTACAAAATCCGATACAATAGACAAGATATAGACATATATAGACTTTGTTAATGTCAAAATAGAGACAGCACTGCACCAGTGTACAACACTGCACCAGTGTACAACACTGCACCGTGTACAACACTGCACCAGTGCATGCATTACTTCCATGTGATTGCACATCAAAAACTTGAACACAATAGTACATCGCTTACATCAAATAGCATTTAAAAAATAAAACAAGCCTCACCTCCAGGACTTAGTGACCTGTGGCCCCTAACAAGCCTCACCTCCAGGACTTAGTGACCTGTGGCCCCTAACAAGCCTCACCTCCAGGACTTAGTGACCTGTGGCCCCTAACAAGCCTCACCTCCAGGACTTAGTGACCTGTGGCCCCTAACAAGCAAAGAATATACAAAGTTACATCTGATACAGCTCCAGCTAAATTGTTCCCATAAGACAAGTAATCGACCGCAAATATATATATTATATTAACTAAGACGCAATGTGGCATCTAATATGACTGAAGGTTGTTCGATATAGCACGAGGAATGAAGACATAATGAACACATTATATGTCAGGTCACGCTGACCATCCATGCAGCAGAGGTCGCAACGACCTTAACACTGAGAGGTCGTTGTGACCTTCAAACACACACAGCAAGTGGTGAATAAAGAATAGCAGAAACGAGTTCCTTTAATAGATAAACCCTACTGTGACCAGCAGGAAGCAACTACCTGGTGTAGTGACATCATCAGTACCCATGCTCCTGCAATAATAGAGGGTTTACAGGGGTTATTTAAGACTAAAACGCCCTCCTTAATTAATTCGGCCCATCACAAATCAGATTCGTTACAGTTCAAATCAGTAGTGTGTGAATAGTATAAGTAATGTGTGTGAAGTTTAAAGTAATGTGTAGTGTGTGAATAGTTTAAAGTAATGTGTAGTATGTGAATAGTTTAAGTAATGTGTAAATAGTTTAAGTAATGTGTAGTGTGTGAATAGTTTAAGTAATGTGTACAGTTGGGTTAATAAAGGTTAAATCATCGAAAGAATATACTTTTATTGTTATATCTGGTAACTTGCAAGTATAAACAGCTGTATGTTATAGTATATCGAACCGGACCACTTTGGCCATTATTTGTTTGTTTCTCCAATGATTTTACCAAAATTAAATAATAAATTTGTACAAAGACAGCATGTCGCAGGGGATACTGGATAGGTTAATGTTTTCATGAAGTGAATCTGAAACGAGACATACAAAATAATCAAATTGAGGAGGAACCTTTAAAATTAGAGATATAAAGATTGACAACATTTTTGACATGTTACAATAGCAGAAGTAGCAGCTGGGATTGAGTAAGCAGCTGCTGACTTAGTAGCAGCTGTTGACTCAGTAGCAGATGCTGACTCAGTAGCAGTTGGCTGTTAGCAGTGGTAAGGTATCAGTGACTTACCAGAGAATATATTGAAAACATTGATGCCCTTTCAAAGTGGACAGTTTCCATGAATGGCAAACAACAACAAAGATAGAGCCATTGGGTCTATGTGGTGTTGGGGGGGGGGGTTGTGCCCCATAAAATAAGTGTTTCTAATATCTCCTATCTATCAAATCCATTTTCCACTCCAATACCTTTCGGCTGGCATGGGAGAGAATTTTCAACACCAAACAAATTAACAATATCCCACAATGCACCTGACAGACATCTACAGAACGAGTAACGAAGGCAAGTTCTACGCAAAAATGTGTAGGCTTCCAACGTGGCTCATGCACACTACAATAATGAAGTTTATAGCAGATACCAAAGAAATAAGACCTATATCTACAGCGGTTCAACGACCAGCCTACATATAAGCAGCAGGGTCCTTGTATAAATAAACACAAACATGATCGCTAAGCAACAGAAGAAACATCTACAGACACAGCCTTCAGAAGGCGATGGGCACACTTTTCAAATGCAAAAAAGAAACAAGTTTTAGGTGCACTTTTCAAATGCTAAACGCATAATTTGGCAACCATAGCGTAAAATGAACACACTAAGTGAGTACACGCTTGGCGTGACTACCACGTTAGTGTTGGCAAGTTGCTTGAAAACAATCAATGATTTCATGCATGGTGAAAAACATACCAGAGCCACCGACATGCTCCATGAAAACGCTTAACTTGTCCACAATGAATGGATACAACGATAACCATCAACATAGCGCACAAGCAGGGCTTGTGTATATTTTTTAGTTAATCTCTCGCAAATCTATAGCAAACTGGTTTTCAAAACTGCTGCTCATGAATCCATCCATTGTTGAGTAGACTTGAGAAATACAAGCAAAAGCCTTTTTTGTATAACTACGGGCTCTGTGTTACTAGTACAACTAGAAGATACAAAAGAAATTTGCACTAAACCAGCCGGTCTAACATAGCCTCAAACTAGCCTGCCTAGGGTAATAGGTCCCAACCCAGCCAACTTCATCAGCCCAAAACCAGCCAGCTTCAATTTGCACAAATTAGCCATCTAGTATAGGCCAAACCACGACAATGCTAGCGAGTGGCACTTTTGGCTTAAATCATTTGAACGCTGTGATGAAATAAATGCACAAAGTTATTGCCAAACATGAAAAACAGCTACAGCTGCCCCTACAGTGAAATTGAAAATATTTTAGCAGTGCACCTTTTTTGTACCACACTACAAATGTAAATGAAGAAAAACCATCTCTATTCACAAATGAGTAGGATAACAGACCGGTGGTTTGAAGTCATACAATTTACACAGCCACACATTTCTTGTGACACAGATTGACTAGGAAAACAATAAATGCAATCAACGTCCTTTGTAAGGCCCGAAGATAATGTTTTCTACTTAATGCCAGCTCTTATCGCATGCTTCAGGCAGGTGGACATCACGAACAATTTTTAAACCACCTTCAAAATACCTCGACTAGTTTTATCAAGTATTCCTTGTGGTAGTTTTATGATACGTTCCACTTGTTTCTTGAATAAATATGTTTCTAAACGCTGCAAATTATGTCGAACTATTCACTGCCCCACCAATTTTCAGAAACAGGTATTGTGTTAGCCCAACTGGATAAAATAAAGCTGGTAAATGCAACCTAATTGATATACATCACTGTGAACTACATAGGTCATGGTGACCAAACAAGTAGGTCATACTGACCTAGTAACACTACACAAGTGTACAGCTTCATGCTAAACACATGAAAAATAACTTGGCTGTACAACACATAGAAAAATAGTTTCAGGCCCACAATTTCCTGCCGAGAATCGGGTCCAAAAGTTGTTGATAATCGGGATAGCAATCACGAACAAGGCACATGAACAAACATTGTAGAATAACTGTAAAAATAATTTTCATTTGCTGTCGTACAAGACAAAATCACACATGCACACAAGAAAACATGTATATAAAAGGCAGTATGGAAATAGAGGGTTTGTGGGAACGACAGATCCCATATCCCGCTTGTGGCGATACAAAACATTCCGCTCCCCCAGATAGAAAATTGTACCACCGCTACTTGATGGCGACACTTGTACATCAAAAGTAAGATGGCTGTAAGAAACAATGACATGTGGCTCCCTCGTGTGTCCAACACAGAACGTTACATTGCAACAAACACGCACATCGAAATCTTCTAAGTAGAAAACGACCATGAAATCCTTCCTGCTTGTAGACGCTGTCTGTAGCCTGTAAATACATATATACCAGCAGGGTTAGCATTGGAGGTGATTCCCCCCGTGTAAGCTGCGTGACAGTCACAACATATTCACCGTACACAGCACACACAAACATCAGAAATAACAACCATGACACTGATAAAAAATATCAATTTGATTGTGCACTGATCAGAATAGAATGGTTGGTGTGCACAAGTCATAATAATATACTTGGGGGGACTATATGATTCGACCAGAGCAACCAGGAGAAAGACCCAAATCTAGGTCAAGGTCGTAGCAGTCAGAACTCCCACGCGTCGTTAGCTGCCTGGTGGATGGCAGTCTGTAAGCGGTCTATGTTCTCGCGCCTGTCCATCTCCTCCCAGTGCATATCAGACGACTGGATACACTGCTGCATCTTCTCAATGACATTACGAGTTGGACAAGATTCTCGGCTCTTTCCGTCTGGTTTCTCATCCGTGTCCGATGGCGGTTGATCGTCAGTATCGTCACTGCTCCCTCGGCCACCAGATGGCGTGTCAGGCGTGACATCGCCGTGAAGCCGTTCCAGCTGTGTGCCTTCATACACCCACTGTGGCTTGGCTCGCTTCCGTCGGTTCACGGCCGGTCTGTCTCTGTTTAGTCCAGTGTCGGATGTGACATTGCACGACTGTTCGTTTGTGTCGCTCATGTCGTGGTTCTGGTCTGTGCGACTAGGACCCTCCACCTTCACCAAGTTGTCGACCAGTCCGTTCGATCCCTGACTATTCACATCACTCTTACAACTGATCTCATCTTCAACATTTCCTTCTTTCTCTTTTTTTTTATCATCTTCTTTCTCGCCCGTATTAGGGCTCTTCACCTGATTGGTTGATGGAGTCGTCGATGAAGAATCATCGGGCATGGGGGCAGGGCTATTACCCGCAAGTGTTGCATTTTTCTGCGTCATGCTAGCAGGACTTGGACATTCCCATTTCACCTCAGGACCCTGTTTTTCAGCCTCAGATGGCGCCACCGTCGGTGCCACCGTCATCGGAACAGCCTCGAACTGGGGGAAGAGCCACTGAGACATGACCTGATCGCTGTTGCAGCGCGTGGCTCCCTCTGGGTTTCTTGATGCGGCGATACTGTCATTTGACATGCTGTCGACGCTGTGAGTAGACACTGTGTCAGTGCTGCCACCTGGCTCAGTCTTCCCCAGGAATGGCATGAATGGTGCCACTGCACCCGGGCTTGTGCCATGCTGCTGTTGCTTCGCACGCATGCGGTGGTTGTGAAACCAGTTGATGACTGTCTTCGGGTTGACGCCCAACTGATTGGCCAGCTGCTCGATGTGACCTTGGTTTGGGTAGGGGTCATGGGCATAGGCCTCCCGCAGCGCCTCCTTCTGGTCACGGGTGAAGAACATCCTCGCCTTCTTGAGCGGTGGTGTTGGCTGTAGTTCTGAACTGCTGCTGGGAGCGGAGAGACAGAGGGAGTCAGTGTCGGCACTGGAGCGGCGCTTCCTTGCTGCAACCAAGACACAGAGGGGTGATAACACCTGACTGGGGGTACATTCAACACCTGACTGGTACATTCAACATGTGTTACGGACTTCCAACTTGTTTTGCAGTTAAATGGAAATTGAGTAACAATTAATTGGTGCTGCATTGCAAATATATCACCATTGAACTATGCAGTTGCCTACACTCACATAAGCAAATATATCACCATTGAACTATGCAGTTGCCTACACTCACATAAGCAAATATATCACCATTGAACTATGCAGTTGCCTACACTCACATAAGCAAATATATCACCATTGAACTATGCAGTTGCCTACACTCACATAAGCTTTCTCCCATTCTTACTCACTAAAGAAGCCACTGACCCAAATGCATCCAAGCTCCTTAGCCAATTTCTCACCTAACTATTGTCACCCTTTAGGAAACACACCCTGCAATCAACAAGAACAACCCATACTTGTAGTAAGGCCCTGATGACATCAGACAAGAAAACACTAAAGATAAAGTATATCTAAACGATTTTGTCTATTTTGCCTCCACACATACAGTCGATCCTCGTTATAACGTGGTTGTCGGGGTCCACGACTTCGGACCGCGCTGTACGCGAGGCGCGTTAGGTGTTCTCATATCTGCCACCAGGGAGCTACTAAACAACAGCGGTCGCCGCACCAAGTCCATGAACGCTGTCAAAGCCCTGTGTGCTTGCTTGCAGCACTTATTAAACTTACTATGCTAGCATCAACATGTCTTATGTTTAAATGTCACACCCTGTTGATTCTTGAACTAATATCTTGAACTAATAACACCCTGTTGATTCTTGAACTGGACCAATAGGCCTACGAATCAAAAATAATAACCTTGATCTGAGCAGCCGAAAATGTATATGATTTGACATACGTAGTATGTTAGCTGATAAAACACAGAAAATGACAATAGGTAGAATTAATGATTGTTTCACTTCTTCTTTCAACTGATCTCGACAGAAGTATAAATTTATTACGTACCACTTAACATAGATTCATCGTATTTTCAAGCACCAGTAGAGCTGTCGTTTAGGAATTTGGCTTGTTGGTTTCGCGTTGTGAAAACTATTAAATTTACGATGTAATGGAAGCATGTCATTTCACCCAAGTTATGTTGGCTTTGCACACTAAATGCATTTAAAACTGTTTATCTGATTCTTACACAAGGCGTATTTGTGAATCTTGATTACAATTTACAAACCATCGAAGCGAAGCTAGCAACAGCGATTGATGTCGGCGACAGCGCAAAACAAACATGTTGATTCTCGTTCATTGACATTGTTCGCCTAATGTTTCTTGAGATTTGTCAAAGCAATTCTAAGTAGGTTTAAGCAGGCCCATTTGGCATTTTCCCTGGCAGCATAAAATCGGGGTCCACGACCGACCGCGTTATATCCGAATCCGCGTAATAATGGGGCACATAATAACGAGGCGCGACTGTATATGATACTCTACTGCACTCTGACACTACTCGCTCTGACACTACTGCACTCTGACACTACTGCACTCTGACACTACTCGCTCTGACACTACTGCACTCTGACACTACTCGCTCTAACACTACTGCACTCTGACACTACTGCACTCTGACACTACTCGCTCTGACACTACTGCACTCTGACACTACTGCACTCTGACACTACTGCACTCTGACACTACTGCACTCTGACACTACTGCACTCTAACACTACTCGCTCTGACACTACTGCACTCTGACACTACTGCACTCTGACAATACTCGCTCTGACACTACTGCACTCTGACACTACTCGCTCTGACACTACTGCACTCTGACACTACTCGCTCTGACACTACTGCACTCTGACACTACTCGCTCTGACACTTCACTGGTCCATGATGTGAACAGTAAACGGTTGCTACTCACACTTGCGCTGACTCTGACAGAGTCGCAGTGTCTCGATGTTGGCCGCCGCGTCCTCTAGCCACAGCTGCATCTTGACGAATGGCTCACGCCCCTTCAGACTGAGGGCGTGCCACGGCTTGGGCTTGGACAGTAGCTCGCTGACCGACCCCTGGGACAGCCCCAGCACCACCTCCCCAAACAACTTCTGACCCAGGTTGTTGTACTGGAGCATCTCCTTGACTGCGCTCGTGATAGCCAGAGTGTCCAGTTCAGCGGTGTGCGCCGTCACCTCACATGGCGCAGGGGGTGGCACCGGGGTGGTCCTCGTGGGTGGGGGTGTGGTGGTTGCCATGGAGGTGGGCGGGGTGGGTGATGGAAGAAGTGGCAGTGGCTTGATGCAGTTGGAAATGAACGCTGGGGAACCTGTGGAGAGAGACGAGGATGAGACAGGTAACAGGAAACAGGGCTGTGCACGAGCATGTGTAACACTATTACAAGTATTTACAATATTGTATTGCAAGTAACTGTTCTAGCCGTGTAAAGCTAACTAAATTATTTAAATTCATACAAGAGATATTTAGTAGTGAATTGATCTTCCTGGTCAATAAGTATAATTGATAATGATATTACATACATGTATGGCCAGCTCACATTATAATAGTATGTACTATTGCAATGATTCTCACTTAACCTATTGATTACAATACTTAAACAATAATGTGTCCATGCCTGGCTGCAAGTGGTGACTTTTAAACACAAGCATATACAAATGAAAACACTCTTTCCCCGCTTACTGCCCCCCTCACTGTCCCTGATCACTGTCCCCACTCACTGTCCCCCCTCACTGTCCCCACTCACTGTCCCCCCTCACTGTCCCCGATCACTGTCCCCCCTCACTGTCCCCAATCACTGTCCCCACTCACTGTCCCCCCTCACTGTCCCTGATCACTGTCCCCACTCACTGTCCCTACTCACTGTCCCCGCTCACTGTCCCTACTCACCCGGGCAGCTGCTGTTGCTGGAGGCTGTAGCAGCCACAGCAGTGATTGCGATGGCTGAGACAGCGATCGTGGAGGGGAAGGACTTGGCAAGCTGGTCCGGGGACAGACGATACTGATTGGACACTAACGCAATGACGGCATCAGGGTCCTCAAGGAAGATCTGCATGCGGATGAACGGTTCACGCCCCTTCTGTGTAAGCATGTTCCAAGGTTTGGGGCGTGCCAGGAGGTCACTGACCGACCCCTGAGACAGTCCAAGGACGTGCTCCCCGAACAACCGCTGACTGATGGAGTACTGACTCAAAGCTTCTTTGATGCGCTGTACCAATTTGTCCGTGTCGATGTGCACGAAGCGGTCGAACTGCTCCTGGCGAATCTGCGGCAACACGGCCTTCAGAGGACGCTGCTGGTGGGCAGGCATCACGCCACCTGGCGGCAGTTTCGCCATGAGCGAGTTAGCGATGCTCTGCATGCGTTGGAGTGGGGAAAGGCCCTCTGGTGGTAGGGGTGGTGTCGCTGCGAGGAGTGGCTGTTCGACACCGTTCTGAGTGCCGGCGAGACATGTGCGGACCATCGTGAAAGCACTGGCTGCATGTCTTCCCCCACCACCGTTCTCGCTGCTACTGCTCATGCTCAGGTCTTGGGGCATATTCGGGTCATCATCCATGATTTCGTGTTTTACATGTGCATTGCACTCTTCTTTCTTGATTTCGGCCCCAAAATTTTCTGCACCAAAATTTTCACCACCAAATTTCTTGGCACCAAAATTATCACCACCATTTTGGCTGTACTGCGGTGCGGGGGTGACGGACGAGTCCTGACAGCCGGGCAACTGCGAGGACTTGTGCACGAGTCGTGTCAGTTCCTGGCGGTACCTCATACACTCCGCCAAGTTGCCGTTACGTTCCGCAGAATCGGCCAGCTTGACAAGCTCCTCGCGGTAGATGCGAGCCACTATGTCCTCCGTCAGATGCTTGCAGTCTGTGCGTGCCTTCCGCCCACGATGGCTCTCACCGCTACTGCCACTTATGCCATTCCTCTCACCAGGTGGCACCACGGACTGCCCGTTTGGCCGAGAGGGTTCTTCCGGCGGCCGCCCACTGTTGTGTTTGGAGGCTGGCAACTTCAATGGCAGGTGGTCATGCGCACTGTTCTCATGCTCCGTCTGTCAACAAAGCCAAGATATCAACATTTGTCTGGCAACAAAGCCAAGATATCAACATTTGTCTGGCAACAAAGTCAAGACATCAACATTTGTCTGTCAACAAAGCCAAGATATCAACATTTGTCTGGCAACAAAGCCAAGATATCAACATTTGTCTGTCAACAAATCAGACTCTATGCCATTATCTAAACCAAGTCGCACCTTAGCCTACAATGAATATCTGACCTCAGTGACCACTGATCTGACTTCAATGACCACTGAACCGACCTCAATGACCACTGAACTGACCACAGACTGACTGAACTGACCTCAAAGACCTCTGAACTGACTTCAATGACCTTAGAACTGACCTCAATGACCACTGAACTGACCATAAAGACGACTGACTGAACTGACCTCAAAGACCTCTGAACTGACTTCAATGACCACTGACCCCATGACCACAGTACTGACCTTGACTTTGCCCTGCATGGCTGCCTGAGCATCACATAGAATCTGGACTATCCTGTCCTCCGTAGCACTGTTCTTCTGTTTGGGCAGCGATGACATCACAGGTTGACCTGCTCGAACAAAACGTCCAATGTCACAAGACAAACATAGTCACAAGTCAGGTTGTCATAACATTTAATGTGAAAATTTGCAGGAATAAAATTTTCTATGAAATAAATATTTTTCAATTTGTGTACTTCTACAGAAGACAACTGATGTTTATGTAACACATTCAAAATACAAAGCATAATATACTACATTCATTATTTATGCAACTGTAAAACAAAGTAAAAATATATTCCAGTTTAGACATTGTAAAAAAATAGATGTTGATAGTGAATGTATTATTATCATAAGTGGGAATTATGGGTTTCTCTATCTGTCATATATATATACATATATATGTATGTATGTATGTATATATATATATATGTTGGCTCTGCACCATGGGTATTTGGTAGAAAAAAATATGTAAGATAAAATATTATTTCCTAAAAAAACCTGTTTGTTTCACTGACAATATGTTGTGATTCAAGACTGAATATATCAAAAGTACGCTGAATTATCCAAACTGACAATTTTCAGCAATTTCAAGTAACAAATTTATGGTAAATTGAAAAGTGTCTGAAATTGGGCATGCATGCTAATGTGGGGGTGGCTTCAACAATAAAAATATTACCAAAATAAAAAGCGATGACACACACCTTTCTTTGGAGAGACGGCCTTGAGCACAACTACGTTCTGTTCCTCTGCAGCCCAGGCAAACATCTTTCTGTAACTCTCCCTCCCCTTCTCTGTCAACTTTTCCCAGTGCTTTGGTTTAGACAACAGTTCGCTAACTGTCCCCTGGGATAGTCCCAGGACGTGTTTGGCAAACACTCGCTGTCCAATGTTGTGGCTGCTCAGAATCTCTCGAATACGTGATGCAATATCAGCTGTGTCGAGTCGCGGCGATGACGTGACACCATTGCTTCCGTTAGTGTCACTGTCCTCCACTTTGACTGTCATGTGTCTGTGTAGAGGGATGACAGAGTCGAGGAGTGGGGACTGTATGCGGGGACAGTCCCTCATGTCCAGGGCATGGGACAGTAATGGAGACGATAGTTTAGGTTGACTGATTGAGTAGCCGTTTGTCAATGGTAGCGGCGGCAGAACCATAGGTGGTGCCGTTGGATGTGGAGCTTCCATGATTTGGCCATTGTCATGCGGCGACTGCTGGTGGTGGAACTGGTGGCGCCGCCGGTGGTGATTCGTTACACTGTAGGAAGCTGCGAGCTCGCGCCCAAGTAAATTGGCAAATGTGTCGATGCTACTTGTATTGACGGGTGTGGACCCAGTGCTCTGTGTCACAGTCGACCCTGGAAGCAAGAAAGGTGTAGAAATAACGCTATATTCGTCGCTGACGCAGCAACATGCGCATCTCACTCAAATTTTTGCACAAAGGTTCCTGCTTCAAAACTGCCCCATCTGCATAAAGTAATGATGACGACAACTCATACTGGGAAAAATTTTCACCTATATTTTCAAAAGAATTCCAAACCCACCCTTCTTGAAAGACCACCCTTCTTGAAAGACCAGTTACACAACATTTACTGAACATTGAACCAATAAAAGATTAAATACCTCAACATTTTTACAAATAATTTTTTTTTTATTACTGTTTGTCTACTGGAGAACGGACAAGTTTATAGCTCAAACAACTGGCAGTAAACATGCATCGCCAGAGGCGGCCTTCGTAAACCCAGCGTCTCAATTGTACACCTTTCTTGCTCAACAGGGGGAGGGCAGAGAACAGGGGGAGGGCAGAGAACAGGGGGAGTGCAGAGAACAGGGACCGTCACAAAAACTGTGCAAAGTGAAAAAGAAAAACGCAAAAAAAACTGCTCCTGAAAGAGAAATACATCATACCAGTGTTGACTGTTATGCAACGGTGACGCAACCATCACAAAACTGTGACGGTTGCGTGATGGTTGGAGAGGATTGTTGGAGACTGGCATTATTTGCTGGTTTAGTTTATTAGTGTTAAACCATAAAAATGCACTGTTCATTGTGAGCTCCTCCAGGCACTTGACAGAGATCAACGGTCCGTGCACACACAATCATGTCTATTGTTGCAATAAAAACAAAAACCAGCTTTTTTGTCAACATTGATCTGCACAACCAACGTCTCCATGGCAACTATGTTCAGTATGTCATCAAACATTCCGCCTGGGTCATATGTTTAGATTATTCTTATACGGAAACAAGGACAGTTTGTGGAAACTGCCGACTGCTATGATGGACTGGGTAGTCTTTCATAGGAATGGCTTTAGTATACATGGAGAGCGAAGCCCTTAATTCATGGTAGTTCCTAATTCACAGGGACAGGGTAGTTCCTAATTCATAGGGATAGGGTAGTCCCTTGTATATTGGGACAGGTAAGCCCCTATGAGATAGAGAAAAGGATGGTTTTGTCACAAGGATCAAGTGAGATGGGGAAGACAACTGAAACTGTTATAAGTACACTGAAATAATAAAACAACTGATGACAATAACCATTATAAAGTGTTGTACAGCCAGCTTTGTGTCTCTGTTGTCTACGTATCCTGTCACCTGGTAATTGTGTTTTGTCATGCTAGGTATACAATTACTCTTTATAGCCGTCATGTCACTCTTTATAGCCGTCATGTCATTCTTGAGGTGCAAATGAACCCTTCAGAATAAACCAGATTCTTTCTTTTAAAATAACAGATTTATTTAGTCATAAACACAATATAATACCACTGGCAACACACTGACAGACCCGCACAACACACTGACAGACCCGCACAACACACTGACAGACCCGTACAACACACTGACAGACCCGCACAACACACTGACACACTCACACCACACACTGACAGACCCACACAACACACTGACAGACCCGCACAACACACTGACACACTCACACAACACACTGACAGACCCACACAACACACTGACAGACCCGCACAACACACTGACAGACCCACACAACACACTGACAGACCCGCACAACACACTCACACACTCACACAACACACTGACAGACCCACACCACACACTGACAGACCCGCACAACACACTGACATACCCGCACAACACACTGACAGACCCGCACAACACACTGACAGACCCGCACAAGTTAACATCACATCGACAAACAATAATATCTGAATAGTTTCTGGGTCGACACAATAAATCTTTCACCGTTCTTACAAAAGCAACATCACAAGCTTGCTAACAATTACTTCAGCAGTCATTTGCAGCAATAACGCGTCCAAACAACGATAGACATGGAATTAAAACACAGACATGTAAGGGGCTTTGTAAGTATAATAGATTCCAATAATCCTAAAATAATTTTGCTAAGACTGACCCCCACCCACACTGCTACCCACCCATGTGAACACTGCTACCCACCCATGTGAACACTGCTACCCACCCATGTGAACACTGCTACCCACCCATGTGAACACTGCTACCCACCCATGTGAACACTGCTACCCACCCATGTGAACACTGCTACCCACCCATGTGAACACTGCTACCCACCCATGTGAACACTGCTACCCACCCATGTGAACACAGTACATGCCACTTTTGGGCAGGAGAATCTTGGAGCAGCATTGGCTTGAATTTGGTGCAGTGAATTATCAGAAACAGTGGAATATTAACTAGAATAAGTATTACATTTATTATACATAAACTTGTTATATAGACTTATATTAAGAAACAGTTTTTGATAACATTTAGTCAGGGGCAGTATTTTTGACTTCACAGGAAAAAACTCCTTAGATATAGCATAACAGTTGAGTACATAGAAAATAAATAAACTAACTATAGACATACATGAAACAGTTTTTATTAAAAGTCAATTACAGGCAGTATTTTAGAGTAATTTAGTCCTAGAAACTTTGTCTTGCCCTTCGGTGCAGATTGATGCATTTATTTTGGTGTATCAAACTGTTGTTTACATTGTTGAATGAATATATATATATATCTTGCCACCTAGGCCTTTGCCTTGGATGCCAATCTTGCTAAATCTTGTTAAATGCAGTGAATGAAAAGCTGATTATTGCAAAATTTCAACCAGGAAAAAAATCGTAAAAATTAACTTTTCCAAGTGCACCCTCCCACAAACATCCAATTGTTTTTCAAATTATTGGCTTTTTTATATTTACAAAACCCCTATGTGGAAAATGAGACATATAACATACATGACCTATGAAACACCCTTCCACCCCAACGCCCTCACCTGTCACCTCTGTGTTCGCCAGCTTCAGCTGTGTGTTCTCTGTCTGCAGCGTCCGGTTCTTCTCCATCAACAACATCTCGAGCGACTTCAGCTTCACGCCTTCAGTGGCGCTGTTCTCGTTGCTGCCCGGGAACTCGATCGACTTCAGCACACTGCATGATGGGAAACATTGGCCAATGATAACCTACCCCAAACACATTATTTCTTAAAATGCGACATAACACACTGCTGTTATTTTAGCAACAAACTGGTGGGTTTAAAATCCTCTCTTACTTACCTCAAAAGCAGGATAATGTTTTAACTTCAATTTCTGTTACTAACTAACCACAGCTGATGTGGCTTGGAAATTTATAAGAATAGTAGCTTGGTTGCCATGTTCTCATTTTAACATCAATCATACTTAATAGTTCTTATAAAACCCAGTATTCAGACCTTAGGAATGTCAAAAGTGCTTTACATTTTACCCCCTGGCATTGTTCATGCCAATGCCAACTCAACTTCTCTTAGAAGCATTCAGTCATGCTGCAATTACTGCATGAAAACTACTAATTTATTTAAATGCTAAGTGCTCCTTGACTCAGCCTATGCTGCCCTGCCCCACACCTGTATGAGCAGCTGCTCTTTAAGATCATTCAATGTGTGTTCACCTGAGTTCGCGTTTCAGCTCGTCATAGTCCTGTTGTGTCTTCAACTGCTGCTCCAGCAGGTGGCAGCACCGCTTCTGCGATGCCAACTCCTCCTCCAACTGGGCCACCTACAACAACAATCAGTTTATTTTGACTCACAACCACTGAGGCTGATTATTATAGGCAAGTACATTTCAAACGTTAACATAAGACACTGAAGCTGATTATTATATGCAAGTACATTTCAAACGTTCACTTAAGACACTGAGGCTGATTATTATAGGCAAGTACATTTCAAATGTTAACATAAGACACTGAAGCTGATTATTATAGGCAAGTACATTTCAAATGTTAACATAAGACACTGAAGCTGATTATTAAAGGCAAGTACATTTCAAACGTTAACATAAGACACTGAAGCTGATTATTATAGGCAAGTACATTTCAAACGTTCACATAAGACACTGAAGCTGTTTATTATAGGCAAGTACATTTCAAACGTTCACATAAGACACTGAAGCTGTTTATTATAGGCAAGTACATTTGAGACGTTCACATAAAAGACACTGAGGGCCACCAACAACAATGAACAGTTATACTAAGATTTACAAAGACTGGTGTTGGATTATGTCTGAAGTCACAACTGGACGTCGATTCCAACAAATGCAACAATGCAAGGCATGGGTTAATTTCAATTGTTAGTTGAATTAAGTTATTTTAAATAACTTTTCCAGAGAGGCTAGTTTAATTTAATTAGTTAACTTTACAAAAAGGGGTTAATTTAATTAACAAATTCCCAATTAACTAATAATAATAATGTTTATTGTCTAATAACATAAATTCATGTACATACAATCTATCAGCCAATCAGCTACTAAACACATTTAAGACAATGGAAAATAAGCAAATTGCTTATGTTTCCTTTTTCAATTATAAATTAAATATATTATGCGCCACGATGTGGCGCATAATTAATGCTCATTTAACAGTTGGTATTTACTGGATAGTTCACAGCCATTTTAGGCCTGCAGATACCAGTCACTATTCCAGTCATTGGCCTGAGAGAGATCAGGTTCAGGCCTGTGTTAATGGGAGGGAGAACATCACAGAGCACATATATACTGTACCAACTGGGGTGGACTGGTCACTCAGGCGCCTGTCAATTGGAGGGAAGGCCTAGACAATAAAATGTCCTCTGGTAGGGTGATAAGTTGATGGCTAATCATGGCTTCTGCAAATCTATTTAATGTCAACATTTGGGGTTGGCAACTTGCAGCCAAGTGAACCTATGGGGTCCTTAAACTTATGCATCTATATTTTTTCATATGTACATGTAACTGTTAATGGGGAGATGTAGAGAAAGGTAATATATCTTCAGTTTGGGATCTTTTTACAATGCCAACCAGAAGCATGCCAGTTTTAGTGATGCAAAAAATAGTGTATACATATTTATATGCTAGTGTGTAAATGGAAAACCTAATGTGTATACATATTTATATGCTAGTGTGTAAATGGAAAACCTAATGTGTTAGTATAAAACACTGCACAAATAACAACTTGGTTCATAGAAATGATGTATGTAGTTGCCTGGTTTTGTTAATTTGGTGGTTGAATATAGGAGGAAACTCCACACCCTGCAAATCTTCAGCCACAACTTTTCAATTCTTTTAGACAAAAATAATTCATTTTGTAACAAGTATCTACAACTTAGAATCAAATGCCCCATGAAGAAATGGCATGTAAATATTGTATCAGCAAATTTCTTTCCAACAAAGTTACAAAACACATTTCTGTTACAAGTATTGTTATTTTAGAACTGTTATAAATGTGTAAACATTTATACCAACGATTTAATTGTTAATTTAATTAAAATTAATTGTCAATTTAATTGAAGAATTTTGGAGGTTAACTTAATTTAACTGACCTGAGAAATGTGTGAGGTTAATTTAATTAAATTGGAGAATTTCTGAGTTAATTGTAATTTATACCAACTTTTCAAGTAAATTCATATCAACTTTTCAAGTTAATTGCCCCATGCCTGGTGCATATCATCTGAAAACCAACTAAAAATACAAAGATTTGTCAAAGTGTCTAATGTAGAAGAACTATGTAATTGTGACCTACCATGGACGATCCCGAGTCGCGGAGTTTGTTAACGGTTGTCTGCAGTCGCTGAACGTCTTCGACCAGCTGCGCCACCTACAGACAAACACTCTCACTATAACTATCTGTGTGTAACCAATGATAGTAACAAGCCTTGTGCTCAAACAGCCCTCAATAGATCAACATTTAAAGCTGCCTCTTAACTTCTGTTTTTTGCGTGTCTCGTTTGACATTCATTTCGCACAAAATTGAACATATCTTGTATCAGTGCTAGCTTGAAGTGCAAATGTAGTTTTTAGACTGACTACTGCACAAACACGCGTGTAGACACCTTCAAATCTACTTTTTATTCCCCATAGATGAATGAGATATTGGAACAAGGGCTTTCTGGGGTGTTGCACCAACTCTGGAATTCATTGCGCTATGTCAGCAGGAAACAACTTAGCATTGTATATCGTTTCTCAGATTCCTGAACCTTTTGATGTGTCTCTGAGGGTTTCCAAGGATTTAGGCATGAGACAAGTTTTTATATTATTATTACAACACGAACCTCCTTCTCCTTAGCTGCCAACTCCACCTCGAGGCTGGAGCGCTTGAGAATGTTGATAGCCTCCTCCATGTCTGGAGCCTGTCTCATGTCCTCCGCCTGTTGAAGGTTCTGTGTGGCTGACGCCAACTGACTCCGCATCCGCTCCACCTCCCGATCTGCTGCTCCAGCCCTCTGGGGGATAAAAACAGAAGTAGTTACACTACTGCCCTCTGGTGAAAAAACACATAACTAGTTACACCGGTGCCTCTGGTGGACAAACACACAACTAGTTACACTAGTGCCCCCCCCAGTGTTGTCCCTGTGTTCTCACCTCGTTGGCTCTCTCTAGGTCGGCCATCAACATCTCCATCTCGTCCGACCTACACAGGTAAAACAGGGCATGGGTAGTACGGCTGTAGGTGTTATTGCATCAACTTTTGGCATCACCATGGTTACTGCATCAACTTATGGCATCACCATGGTTACTGTGTCAACTTATGGCATCACCATGGTTACTGTACTTACCAAGTACATATTAAAAAAATCCATTTAGACAAAGAAATAAAGTTTCCTACTTATTAAGGTTTACATACTTTCTCTAGTTACGCTACAGTCAACGTAACAGCCAGTGTCTATGAACTAGCTACATCTTCCAAGAAATAGAGACAAACACAGAAGAAGATGTTGAGAAATATGTGAAGAATAAAGCTCTATGGTGCTGACTGTCAGTTGCTTACTTGGCTGATGTTGCTTCGTCATACTTGGTCCTCAGGTCAAACAGCTCTGACTGGACGCTGTCCATGGCTGGCAAGGAGGAATAATAGTCATATTTATAAACATCATTCATTCATTCATGCAAGTACATATAATTGAAGCATTTATCCACAAAACACTTTATACACCAAAATCACCTAGACTGAATTAAGACTAGTGTTGTGCTGCCATCTAGTGTATAGTGGTGGTGTTTAGGGGCAACATGCGATACATACCAGGGCCCGAGGTTATAAACCGTACTCAAACTCAAGCTCAAGTCTGTGCTCAAGTCTGAGATTTCATGCTCACCAGAGTTTTCGTGCTCAACCGAGGTTATAAAACGTCTTGAGTACGTACTCAGCTGAGTACGAAACGACGCGTTTTTTTCAAATGCACAAGCGGCCAAGTGGAACTCTCTTTTTGAAAAAGATAACAAAGATACTTCCGCATATAAACAGTGGTGGACGAAGAATTTCGGCTGCAAGCGTCTCTTTTGCAGGAAAAAGCGCCGGAGAAAAATCAACCCATCACCAATATCACACGCTGTGTGGAAAGTCGAGCACATAGTGAACGATTTAACAGACAGAACGAAACGAGTCACAAGATAAAACTGTCTAAAAATAAAAAATAGCAAAAAGTAATACCTCGCAGCCAGACTAAGACTGCCCCAACTAAGCGATTCGGCAGCCTAAGTAATTATGTTTGCCATGTTCATTTGGTGTAGTAACTAGAACTTCTGGAAATGTACCGAGGAACACGACACGTTGTACTTTTTTAATGAATGCAAGTGTTAATATAACATCAATTTCGTTACAAAATATATTATATTTATGCTGTCAAAGGTAAACAATAATGACATTACCTAAATCCGTGGTTCATTATATTTTGTTTTAATATTTCATTAGAATGTCCATTGTTTCCATAATCTATACATGCGTGTAACAATACACACGTTCTGGAAAGAGGAGTACAAAAATAAACATTTTGTGAGACAAAGGTTTAGTTTCATAGTTTTGATCATTCTATGTGTACTGAATATGTAAAAACTACTCTGTTCAGATCATGATGTACCTATGGCTATACACTTGAACTATAGTCTATACACTTCTCTGGTGGAACCACACGTCAGAGTCACGTAGAAGACTCTGTGTGGCACACAGTGATGTATTCAGATTGTTGCGCAGTGAACCCAGAAACTGAAGTATTTGTCAAACTAAGAAATAGCGGTGTTAACAACTAATTTTGTTTGCCCCCTTAGCCTAGGCTTAGTTTTGACGTCGGGTGTCACATGTTTGTGTCACGGGGATTACCCACTGTTAGTAGTCTATAATTTTAGTCCAGCCTATCTTTTATATGGGTAAGTAAAGTGATTTAAATTAATAGATGATATGCTAAAACGGATTTCATTGAATATCATAGAAAGGTTTGTATTACTCCTTAATGATTAATATTTTTATAGATAAAACAAATATAGTACTAATACAATATCAAACAGTAAAGTGTAAACTGAAAGAGTAAGCTATGTTATCATTGATTTGTAGTGGTAATTCTTAATAATAATAATTATGATGAGAGTGCCCAAACGAATATATTATTTGCACTTTTAATGTGCACACTATCTACTATATGGAATCATTATTTCCATAACATATATTATTTTATTTATCATAAATTAAGTTATATTTGAAATATGTTACTGCACAAGACAATATATGCAGCATATGTTACTATTAGTATTATATTACATACGCCCTGGGTATATGCACTACACATGTCGCTGTTTTCACTAACACCTTGCTTAGTTTAGTGTGGCATGCCTCTTAATCATTGTATAGCTATATTTGCCAGTACTTTATATTCCAATCACATACTTTTCCCAAAGTTTGATGTTCTTCTTTGTCTTACAAAAGTCGTGATATCTTTGTATCTATTATTTGGAAAATTTGCATTTACTATAAATTATAGGAAAGGTGTAAACACTATATTAGAGCTGTAGTTTGTCACCTGCACTAGTTCGTTCTTAGATTTCCTGCGGCATTGGAGTAGTAAGGCTAGAACAGCATTATGTTTAACATCAATAACCTACAATTTTACTTTTTGCGGTAGCCTAAATATAGACATATGGAAGGTTTTTCTTACATATTGTTCAATTTGAACAATCTCTTAAAAAACTCAACTACACAAGTGTTACATTATCCTGGATGTGTGTGTTGCATATTTTGCATGTATATTCTACTTCCAAAGGGCACCCACTATGTGAAGTCCTACCCCTAGGCTATAGCTGCCTTGGCCTGGGATAGCAATTTTTTTATATTTCATATACATACATCCTTCAGCTTCGCCCTGGCCTGGGGTCGGGCTGCATGAATAATATAAATATAGCATGGTATGTAAGCTTAATCCAGTTGATATAATATTTAGATTAGCTATATTATGTTATAAACACATAATTATATATTATTTGCTATATTCCCAATTCATAACTGGCGAAATGTTTTAAATCACTGCCTAATTCTTTACAGTGACAAAACGAAGTGGCTGTATTGCCATGGCCATGACATTGGCAGTTCACGGAATAATTTTATTTTGCAGCACACATACACTTCGCATATATCGTATTGGTATGCCTTAATGTCCAGTATGGCATGTTATAAATCGTTCAACTAAACCACATAGTTTTAATTTCTGTAGACACATTTCGTGTGAATCATGACTCTGACTCGGCAGTTGAAATATAATGTTGTCGTCCTGCAGCAGCTGTAAATGAATGGTCCCCGCTGCCAAAAAAGCCGCAACTAAAAGTAAACTATCACTTGTTTTGCGGTGTCTGTCGCTGCTGCGGTTACATTTGGCAAATGTTCGTTAAATAGTGCAGTTTGAGCCATCAAACAAAATCTTTCACAAATGTCGTATTCCATCAGGTCTTCATATGGATAAAACTCGGAAGTAGGCGGCCTGGACCCTAAAATCGGACAGCTTATCTTCTCAAAACGGACGAACTTTCAACGACTTCAATAAATTTATGCGTGAGCTGCCATTTTTATTTATGCTTGAGCACGGCGTTGAGCATGGTCTTGAGCATACTCAGGATTTCAGCATTTCGTACTCAACGCTGAGCACGATTTCGTGCTCAAGATGTTTTATAACCTCGCCTGAGTTTGAGCATAGTGTGAAAGCGAGGCTTGAGCATGAAACCGTGCTCAATTGAGTTGAGTACGGTGTATAACCTCGGGCCCAGGCCACTGACTGATGAAATATATACCAGGCCACTGACAGATGAAATATATACCAGGCCACTGACTGATGAAATATATACCAGGCCACTGACTGATGAAATATATACCAGGCCACTGACTGATGAAATATATACCAGGCCACTGACTGATGAAATAAAGGTATTCCTGTGGATTGCTTATTGTGCAATAGAAAACATAGACGTAGGGGGTCAGTAAGGTGTAGGGGGTCAGTAAGGTGTAGGGGTCAGTAAGGTGTAGGGGTCAGTAAGGTGTAGGGGTCAGTAAGGTGTAGGGGTCAGTAAGGTGTGGGGTTCGGTAAGGTGTGGGGTTCGGTAAGGTGTGGGGGTCAGTAAGGTGTGGGGGTCAGTAAGGTGTGGGGGTCAGTAAGGTGTGGGGGTCAGTAAGGTGTGCGGGTCAGTAAGGTGTGCGGGTCAGTAAGGTGTGGGGGTCAGTAAGGTGTGGGGGTCAGTAAGGTGTAGGGGTCAGTAAGGTGTAGGGGTCAGTAAGGTGTAGAGGTCAGTAAGGTGTAGGGGGTCAGTAAGGTGTAGGGGGTCAGTAGGGGTCAGTAGGGGGCAGCCATGGCCTAGTGGTTAAGGTGTTGGACTTTAAATTCGAGGGTTGTGAGTTCAAGACCCACACTGGTCACGGTTCGTTTTCGAAGCTTAGGCAATTTCGTTTACCCTTTAAGCACTGGCCATATAAGCCTTCATGGCTTCCTAAGGTGTAATGCCTGGGGGATGACTTTTTTTTAAGGTGTAGGGGTCAGTAAGGTGTAGGGGGTCAGTAAGGTTTAGGGGTCAGTAAGGTATAGGGGGTCAGTAAGGTGTAGGGGTCAGTAAGGTGTAAGGGGTCAGTAAGGTGTAGGGGGTCAGTAAGGTTGTCCAATGTAAAATAATGTGTATGCAGCACAGCATAAACCAATACTTTGTAGGGGGTCAGTAAGGTTGTCCAATGTAAAATAATGTGTATGCAGCACAGCATAAACCAATACTTTGTAGGGGGTCAGTAAGGTTGTCCAGTGTAAAATAATGTGTATGCAGCACAGCATAAACCAATACTTTGTAGGGGGTCAGTAAGGTTGTCCAGTGTAAAATAATGTGTATGCAGCACAGCATAAACCAATACTTTGTAGGGAGTCAGTAAGGTTGTCCAGTGTAAAATAATGTGTATGCAGCACAGCATAAACCAATACTTTGTAGGGGGTCAGTAAGGTTGTCCAGTGTAAAATAATGCGTATGCAGCACAGCATAAACCAATACTTTGTAGGGGGTCAGTAAGGTTGTCCAGTGTAAAATAATGTGTATGCAGCACAGCATAAACCAATACTTTGTAGGGGGTCAGTAAGGTTGTCCAGTGTAAAATAATGTGTATGCAGCACAGCATAAACCAATACTTTGTAGGGGGTCAGTAAGGTTGTCCAGTGTTAAATAATGCGTATGCAGCAGAGCATAAATCAATACTTTGTAGGGGGTCAGTAAGGTTGTCCAGTGAAAAATAACGCATATGCAGTTGTATAAGTCTCAGGGACATTGATAACATTACTGTGTTTAACTGATCTCTTAAAATATTTTTAAACGAACCGAATACGTAGAACTGCTTTGAATGTTGAAAAGGCCTTTTTAATTCCGTCTAATGCATACCGCTGTTTTATGACATTTCATGATGTTTTATTTGTACCATGCAGATATATATATATATATATATAACTAATATATATTAGGAGTGTCTTACATTTATTATTTTATTTACAAATATCTCATTAAAGCACGGTGTAAAACATTCAGTGAATATGGAATTCTATATATATTTTATTTATTATTATCATAAGTGTTATTATTAATGACAATGGGACCCACCACTCTGTATGGTTGCCGCTCGTTGTTCTGCCTCGCCGAGTTTCTTCACCACGTCGAGCTGTCTCTCCTGTAGATGGCGCTCCTTGTCAGCGAACTGCCGTTGTAGTTCCTTCTCCTTCTCCTTGGTATGGGCCTGGAGAAGATAAATCTCAGGTCACCATAGGTAGAACAACAAATGCTATGTACACAGATAATACTGTCACAAAGCTACAAGGGGGAATTTCCCAATTATCAAAACTACACTTTCTCATGAACACACAATATAAGGTAAACACATTGAATCATAACAATACAACATGAATATAAAGCTCAGGTTCTGGCTGCCAGGATGATAAGCTACAGTCATCTTAGCTAGCCTTTGTGAAATGTTTTTGAAAGTCTTAAGGAGAGCTTTCATCAACTAGCACCGAGATGTTGCTCATGCACGCACGCACACACGCACGCACGCACGCACGCACGTACCTGTACAGTTGACTCCATCTTCTCGTCGTACTCCCGCAGTTTGTCCTTCAGCTGTTTGATGGTCACCTCTGTTAACAGAACATGACAAACTCTGTGACAACAAAGTCTGTGATAATCTTAATATTTATAAGCACATGTAACATTAGTCTTCAAGCTTACTCTCGCATATGACACGGGCAACAACCAGGCTGATGTTAGTCTTCAAGCTTACTCTCGCATGTGACACAGGCTACAACCAGACTGATGTTAGTCATCAAGCTTACTCTCGCATGTGACACAGGCAACAACCAGACTGATGTTAGTCTTCAAGCTTACTCCCGCATGTGACATGGGCAACAACCAGACTGATGTCAGGCTTCAAGCTTACTCTCGCATGTGACACGGGCAACAACCAGACTGATGTTACGCTTCAAGCTTACTCTCACATGTGACACGGGCAACAACCAGACTGATGTTCGTCTTCAAGCTTACTCTCACATGTGACACGGGCAACAACCAGACTGATGTTAGTCTTCAAGCTTACTCCCGCATGTGACATGGGCAACAACCAGACTGATGTCAGGCTTCAAGCTTACTCTCGCATGTGACACGGGCAACAACCAGACTGATGTTACGCTTCAAGCTTACTCTCACATGTGACACGGGCAACAACCAGACTGATGTTCGTCTTCAAGCTTACTCTCACATGCGACACGGGCAACAACCAGACTGATGTTAGTCTTCAAGCTTACTCTCACATGTGACACGGGCAACAACCAGACTGATGTTAGTCTTCAAGCTTACTCCCGCATGTGACATGGGCAACAACCAGACTGATGTTAGTCTTCAAGCTTACTCTCACATGTGACACGGGCAACAACCAGACTGATGTTAGTCATCAAGCTTACTCTCACATGTGACACGGGCAACAACCAGACTGATGTTAGTCTTCAAGCTTACTCTCACATGTGACACGGGCAACAACCAGACTGATGTTCGTCTTCAAGCTTACTCTCACATGTGACACGGGCAACAACCAGACTGATGTTCGTCTTCAAGCTTACTCTCACATGCGACACGGGCAACAACCAGACTGATGTTAGTCGTCAAGCTTACTCTCGCATGTGACACGGGCAACAACCAGACTGATGTTCGTCTTCAAGCTTACTCCCGCATGTGACACGGGCAACAACCAGACTGATGTTAGTCTTCAAGCTTACTCTCACATGCGACACGGGCAACAACCAGACTGATGATAGTCTTCAAGCTTACTCTCGCATGTGACATGGGCAATAACCAGGCTGATGTTAGTCGTCAAGCTTACTCTCGCATGTGACACGGGCAACAACCAGACTGATGTTAGGCTTCAAGCTTACTCTCACATGTGACACAGGCAACAACCAGACTGATGTTCGTCTTCAAGCTTACTCTCACATGTGACACGGGCAACAACCAGACTGATGTTAGTCTTCAAGCTTACTCTCACATGTGACACGGGCAACAACCAGACTGATGTTAGTCTTCAAGCTTACTCTCACATGTGACACGGGCAACAACCAGACTGATGTTAGTCATCAATCTTACTCTCACATGTGACACGGGCAACAACCACACTGATGTTAGTCATCAAGCTTACTCTCACATGTGACACGGGCAACAACCAGACTGATGTTAGTCTTCAAGCTTACTCTCACATGCGACACGGGCAACAACCAGACTGATGTTACGCTTCAAGCTAACTCCCCATGTTACATGGGCAACAACCAGACTGATGTTCGTCTTCAAGCTTACTCTCACATGCGACACGGGCAACAACCAGACTGATGTTAGTCTTCAAGCTTACTCTCACATGTGACATGGGCAATAACCAGGCTGATGTTAGTCGTCAAGCTTACTCTCGCATGTGACACGGGCAACAACCAGACTGATGTTAGGCTTCAAGCTTACTCTCACATGTGACACGGGCAACAACCAGACTGATGTTCGTCTTCAAGCTTACTCTCACATGTGACACGGGCAACAACCAGACTGATGTTCGTCTTCAAGCTTACTCTCACATGTGACACGGGCAACAACCAGACTGATGTTAGTCTTCAAGCTTACTCTCACATGTGACACGGGCAACAACCAGACTGATGTTAGGCTTCAAGCTTACTCTCACATGTGACACGGGCAACAACCAGACTGATGTTCGTCTTCAAGCTTACTCTCGCATGTGACATGGGCAACAACCAGACTGATGTTAGGCTTCAAGCTTACTCTCACATGTGACACGGGCAACAACCAGACTGATGTTAGTCATCAAGCTTACTCTCACATGTGACACGGGCAACAACCAGACTGATGTTAGGCTTCAAGCTTACTCTCACATGTGACACGGGCAACAACCAGACTGATGTTAGGCTTCAAGCTTACTCTCACATGTGACACGGGCAACAACCAGACTGATGTTAGTCATCAAGCTTACTCTCACATGTGACACGGGCAACAACCAGACTGATGTTAGGCTTCAAGCTTACTCTCACATGTGACACGGGCAACAACCAGACTGATGTTAGGCTTCAAGCTTACTCTCACATGTGACACGGGCAACAACCAGACTGATGTTAGGCTTCAAGCTTACTCTCACATGTGACACGGGCAACAACCAGACTGATGTTAGGCTTCAAGCTTACTCTCACATGTGACACGGGCAACAACCAGACTGATGTTAGTCGTCAAGCTTACTCTCGCATGTGACACAGGCAACAACCAGACTGATGTTCATCTTCATGTTTACTCTCACAAATATTACCAAGGATCTAATATTGCAATCTAACATAAGAACTCATTAAAAACGTTCCTACAGAACAAGGATAAATATATTTGCTTGAAAAAGTCACAGGTAATTTTTATTTTATATCATAAAAGCATCAATCTGAATAACATTTTTGTTTTGTCACCTTGATTTTTGACTTCTGCAAATTCATGGTTGTATTCGGCAAGAGTATCACGTAGTTGCTTGTTTTCTGTTTCGAGATCCTGGACTCTCTGCGCCTTCTTCTTGATCTGAAGGGCATACTCCAGCGCCGGGACTGGGTCTAACACACCAAAACACAATGAGCTTAGAGACTCAGACACATCAACAAACATAGGCCTGGGTCTATGTTTTAGAGACTTAGACACATCAACATACACAGGCCTGGTCTATGTCATAGAGACTCAGACACATCAACAAACATAGGCCTGGGTCTATGTTTTAGAGACTTAGACACATCAACATACACAGGCCTGGTCTATGTCATAGAGACTTAGACACATCAACATACACAGGCCTGGGTCTATGTTTTTTTAGAGACTTAGACACATCAACTTACACAGGCCTGGGTTTTAGAGACTCAGACACATCAACAAACATAGGCTTGGGTCTATGTTTTAGAGACTTAGACACATCAACATACACAGGCCTGGTCTATGTCATAGAGACTTAGACACATCAACATACACAGGCCTGGTCTATGTCATAGAGACTTAGACACATCAACATACACAGGCCTGGTCTATGTCATAGAGACTTAGACACATCAACATACACAGGCCTGGTCTATGTCATAGAGACTTAGACACATCAACATACCTAGACCTGGGTCTTAGAGACTTAGACACATCAACATACATAGGCATAGTTCGAAAAACACACCTGTCACACCAACTCTTTGGAATACATTCCCTATTAGTGTTACGTCTGTAGGAATACACTCCCTATTAGTGTTACGTCTGTAGGAATACACTCCCTATTAGTGTTACATCTGTAGGAATACACTCCCTATTAGTGTTATGTCTGTAGGAATACACTCCCTATTAGTGTTACATCTGTAGGAATACACTCCCTATTAGTGTTATATCTGTAGGAATACACTCCCTATTAGTGTTACGTATGTAGGAATACACCCCCTATTAGTGTTACATCTGTAGGAATACACTCCCTATTAGTGTTACATCTGTAGGAATACACTCCCTATTAGTGTTACGTCTGTAGGAATACACTCCCTGTTAGTGTTACGTCTGTAGGAATACACTCCCTGTTAGTGTTACATCTGTAGGAATACACTCCCTATTAGTGTTACATCTGTAGGAATACACTCCCTATTAGTGTTACATCTGTAGGAATACACTCCCTATTAGTGTTACGTCTGTAGGAATACACTCCCTGTTAGTGTTACATCTGTAGGAATACACTCCCTGTTAGTGTTACGTCTGTAGGAATACACTCCCTATTAGTGTTACATCTGTAGGAATACACTCCCTATTAGTGTTACGTCTGTAGGAATACACTCCCTATTAGTGTTACATCTGTAGGAATACACTCCCTATTAGTGTTACGTCTGTAGGAATACACTCCCTGTTAGTGTTACTTCTGTAGGAATACACTCCCTGTTAGTGTTACGTCTGTAGGAATACACTCCCTATTAGTGTTACGTCTGTAGGAATACACTCCCTATTAGTGTTACGTGTGTAGGAATACACTCCCTATTAGTGTTACGTCTGTAGGAATACACTCCCTATTAGTGTTACATCTGTAGGAATACACTCCCTATTAGTGTTACGTCTGTAGGAATACACTCCCTTTTATTTTTTACGTCTGTAGGAATACACTCCCTGTTAGTGTTACGTCTGTAGGAATACACTCCCTATTAGTGTTACGTCTGTAGGAATACACTCCCTATTAGTGTTACGTCTGTAGGAATACACTCCCTATTAGTGTTACGTCTGTAGGAATACACTCCCTGTTAGTGTTACGTCTGTAGGAATACACTCCCTATTAGTGTTACGTCTGTAGGAATACACTCCCTGTTAGTGTTACATCTGTAGGAATACACTCCCTGTTAGTGTTACGTCTGTAGGAATACACTCCCTATTAGTGTTACGTCTGTAGAAATACACTCCCTGTTAGTGTTATGTCTGTAGGAATACACTCCCTGTTAGTGTTACGTCTGTAGGAATACACTCCCTGTTAGTGTTACATCTGTACACAGTCGGTGTTATAAAAGAGCGCATACTTTTCATAAAATCACCAATATAACTGATTCTGATCTCAAGATCGGATAACGTGTGAAAGTGAATTTAGCCTGACAGAGTAAGTGGCAGAGTAGTCAGTGTTACCTTGTCAGGTAACACTGACTACAGAGTAAGTGACAGAGTAGTCAGTGTTACCTTGTCAGGTAACACCGACTACTCTGTCACTTTCTTCCCTTTGTTCGGTTCAGATGGACAAAAACTAATTTAATAGTTTGTCTGAGTTCATCAAAACTAAATAACACATTTGAACAGTGAGCTAGCATGTCTAGTCGATATTACATAGGTTTGATATTTTGTAAAATAAGTCTGAAACGAGACAAGTGAAACATTAAATTGAAGATGAAGCTTTAAAAGTATTTTGTGTTCACCGACCGATTGAAGGATGAGTTACTTGCATATTTACGAACATTTATTGTATTGTTTACATACCAGGAACATCGATGAGTTTCTTGTAGATGTTCAGAAAGGCAGCTTCAGCACTTTTACACCTTTTCGACAATGAGTCGATCTCTGTCTGGAAGCTTTTGAGCAGTGGCGCCACCTGTTTTCGGACATCCTACGAGAATGACAGAAGAGTTTTTATATCAGTTTTGCATGGTAGGCATTGTCACAATTTTGATTAATTTTACAATTTCACCAAATATAGAGGAACAGGAAAGGCCTTTACTTTACATGTACTTCCCACATGTAACAACTAGCCCAGTTGCCTGGCATTGCATGGGAGAAAAGGAAGAGGAAAGGCCTTTACTTTACATGTACTTCCCACATGTAACAACTAGCCCAGTTGCCTGGCATTGCATGGGAGAAAAGGAAGAGGAAAGGCCTTTACTTTACATGTACTTCCCACATGTAACAACTAGCCCAGTTGCCTGGCATTGCACGGGAGAAAAGGCTGAGCTAACAACTAGCCCAGTTGCCTGGCATTGCATGGGAGAAAAGGAAGAGGAAAGGCCTTTACTTTACATGTACTTCCCACATGTAACAACTAGCTCAGTTGCCTGGCATTGCATGGGAGAAAAGGCTGAGCTGACAACTAGCCCAGTTGCCTGGCATTGCATGGGAGAAAAGGCTGAGCTGACAACTAGCCCAGTTGCCTGGCA
Organism: Lamellibrachia columna; assembly: GCA_963662155.1. Classification (NCBI taxonomy): domain Eukaryota; kingdom Metazoa; phylum Annelida; class Polychaeta; order Sabellida; family Siboglinidae; genus Lamellibrachia; species Lamellibrachia columna. The sequence goes on from OY759269.1 coordinate 2,304,657, forward strand.
TTGCATGGGAGAAAAGGCTGAGCTGACAACTCGTTGCACTGTCAATGTTTTAGTACTTGCTCCACAAAAATCACGTACAACTGTCAATTTGACGACGATCACATAACAATGGCAGAAACACGCATAGCACTGCCAACAATTGCATTAACTATTGTTCTGTTTTACATTACAAATGTCCACATTAGTTCCTTTGATGCAAGGACCTCGGAATTTAAATTTTCAACCCCCCCTGGGAATTTCAATTTGTTTTATGTACGAACCATTCCCATGTGCCCCCAAGCACGTCTACAAAAGTTCAGCCCTAGATATGAAGGAACAGACAGACAGACAGACCGACATACTGACAGACAGACAGAATCACAAATTACTTTATATTAAAGAAACTAATTTGACAAGTGTTATTTATATTTATACTTATTTTTTATATAACCTCATTTTTACAGTGATTAGTGAGACATGCATTTATATATCATGTGTACAAAACTAAATTTTTACACACGCTACATATATTTACAACTTGTTTACTTTTCCATAACAGTTTATTGTTTCATGATAACAAATGAACCATAATATATATATATATATGAAGGAAACTACCTGGTGCATCAGGGGTAAACTACCTGGGGTATCAGGGGTAAACTACCTGGGGCATCAGGGGTAAACTACCTGGGGCATCAGGGGTAAACTACCTGGGGCATCAGGGGTAAACTACCTGGGGTATCAGGGGTAAATTACCTGGGGCATCAGGGGTAAACTATCTACAGTATCAGGGGTAAACTACCTGGGGTATCAGGGGTAAACTACCTGGGGTACCAGGGGTAAACTACCTGGGACATCAGGGGTAAACTACTTGGGGTATCAGGGGTAAACTACCTGGGATATCAGGGGTAAACTCTACAAGTATCGCTGTATTCAGCTCTTACCTCTGGTGTGTTTTTCTTGAACTCCCGGCTGAGTTCCACTAAGCGTTTGCGTGCGACTTCACTTGCTTCCTGGCGATGTGCAAGTTCGGAGGCTGTGCAGTCGAGGTCTTTCTGTAAACAACAACACAGGTTGTCATAGCAATGATATTGTATCTCACCCAATGGATGTCCCTGTCATTACCTAAAAATAGTTAGCACACCAGATCTACCCTCTGAACGCATATATTTTTTTAATAAGTAGTTAAATTATCAATTTACATTGAATGCTGAAATTAAACCATATTTTAACCAATGGGAGGTCTTAAATTCACAGATTACTACTAATATTTTTGAAATAATCTGCCAAATGTCCAGCTGCTACATTTCTTTTTACCGTTATTAGTTTTGTGAAGTTCATCCCAACTGACTGATATTTGTTAACAAACCCCAACTGACTGATATTTGTTAACAATCCCCAACTGACTGATATTTGTTAACAAACCCCAACTGACTGATATTTGTTAACAAACCCCAACTGACTGATATTTGTTGACAAACCCCAACTGACTCATTTGTTAAGAAACCCCAACTGTCATGTTTCAACATCCAAAATTTAAATAAAACTCAATTAAATCAGTGCAGATGTACCAATTTAATATGCAGTCTGTTGCTAAGAGGCAGTAGCCTCACTCCCAAATATTCAACCGAAGATAATAATAATAATTTATTTCATTTGTAGTCATAACATTGAATACAGATACAATTGGTACAAAATATGCATTTGTTATAATTATAGGAGTATATTTAGGTTAGAAAATATTTTAAAAAACTACACATCAATGTATGTCAGACGAAAGAATTATTTTTACATTGCATAATGACTGTTTGATATCATCTACATTTATAATACAATTGTCTGTGTGAGCACACACATCAACTTGTAAGATGTCTGTGTGAGCACACACATCAACTTGTAAGATGTCTGTGTGAGCACACACATCAACTTGTAAGATGTCTGTGTGAGCACACACATCAACTTGTAAGATGTCTGTGTGAGCACACACATCAACTTGTAAGATGTCTGTGTGAGCACACACATCAACTTGTAAGATGTCTGTGTGAGCACACACATCAACTTGTAAGATGTCTGTGTGAGCACACACATCAAATTGTAAGATGTCTGTGTGAGCACACACATCAACTTGTAAGATGTCTGTGTGAGCACACACATCAACTTCTAAGATGTCTGTGTGAGCACACACATCAACTTCTAAGATGCCTGTGTGAGCACACACATCAACTTCTAAGATGTCTGTGTGAGCACACACATCAACTTCTAAGATGTCTGTGTGAGCACACACATCAACTTCTAAGATGCTTAAACAGGCACCAGCGGAAAAAACAGTTCTTTGCCCTGCTCGTTGTCAGTTTTGGTACTGGGTAGAGGGTGAAACATGCCACATGACAAGCTGCAACCCCTGCAGGTGAGTAAGTAAGGTACTGGGTAGAGGGTGAAACATGCCACATGACAAGCTGCAACCCCTGCAGGTGAGTAAGTAAGGTACTGGGTAGAGGGTGAAACATGCCACATGACAAGCTGCAACCCCTGCAGGTGAGTAAGTAAGGTACTGGGTAGAGGGTGAAACATGCCACATGACAAGCTGCAACCCCTGCAGGTGAGGAAGTAAGGTACTGGGTAGAGGGTGAAACATGCCACATGACAAGCTGCAACCCCTGCAGGTGAGGAAGTAAGGTACGGAAGAAACAGAACAGACTGACTGACACACAGCCTGGATATGACACAATACTATTGACATAATGAACAATGATATTTGGTAGACTTGTTCAATGCCTTCGAACTAGGCCAGTCTCCTGCCCGAGGGGAAATGGCGCTTGGTGTTTTACTGCATTGGCAACAAACTTTTATGGTCTACCAGCAGCAGATGGACTAAGGTCATACTGCTGTAATTGTATCACTATGACATTGAGTAGAACAAAGAACACAGTCTGCTGACCAATGTAGGACTATATTTATTCAACCAGTGCAACTTTGCCACTTCCAGTGATTGCTATAACAGTCCTGAACCAGGCAAGCCAGGAGAATTCTTGGAAATGGATGCATTACTTTCTGTGAGACTCACACTAACGGAAATAACAGTCTTACTAATGGTCATTGCTACATACGCATCATCTCAAACAAGTTGGTAATTGCCTTCTGCTGTTGCTCATGTCCAGCTGATACCTTCACTGTATTACGTAGGATTGACAGTAAAATGTCATCTATGTGATCCAATCTTTGTCATGGAGACAGGGTTTCAAGTAACTTTAAACTGTCTTTAAAACTAGGTTGAGCAGTTGTGCTTTAGCACTGTGGAGTTGTAATATGCCACGCCAAATGTAGGACAATTCTATCCGACATATATTTCTCCTACATTATATACACACAATGAATCAATTTAATACTGCAGTATAATCCCTCCTACAACCTTAGAACTGCACTATTAGAAAGTAATATAGAACTGCACTATTAGAAAGTAATATAGAACTGCACTATTAGAAAGTAATATAGAACTGCACTATTAGAAAGTAATATAGAACTGCACTATTAGAAAGTAATATAGAACTGCACTATTAGAAAGTAATATAGAACTGCACTATTAGAAAGTAATATAGAACTGCACTATTAGAAAGTAATATAGAACTGCACTATTAGAAAGTAATATAGAACTGCACTATTAGAAAGTAATATAGAACTGCACTATTAGAAAGTAATATCGAACTGCACTATTAGAAAGTAATAACCAATCAGTACTTATTTCAGGTGTAATGTCAACTTTGCACCAAATATATTAGTTTAACGGTGTCATTGTGGTTAAGCATTATCACCACCCTCTCAGCAGAGGACCATCATGTAGTAATGGTCTTTACCCTTCATTTGGGACCATCTCAATCAGAACTATCATCCTTCATTGGGATCATCTCAGTGAGACCAACCACCATTTATTAGGGGTAATCTCAATCAGATCAATCAGTCTTCATTGGGGACCATCTCAATCAGATCAATCACCCTTCCTTGGAGACCATCTTAATCTGACCAACCACCCTTTATTGAGGTCATCTCATTCAGACCAATCACCCTTCATTGGGGACCATCTCAAACTGTCCAACCACCCTTCATTGGGGACCATCTCAATCAGACCAACCATCATTCATTGGGTTTATCTCACTAACCACCATTCATTGGGGACCATCTCAATCAAACCAACCACCATTAATTGGGGACCACCTAAATCAGACCAACCACAATATAATTGGGGACCATTTCAATCAGACCAACCACCATTAATTGGGGGACCATCTCAATCAGACCAACCACCTCCCCTTCAATAAATCTCCAAACATAAAAAAATTGTAAATTGATGGAAATAACAGAACCCACCTAAGCTGACAAGGCTAGAGGGAGCTCCCAGGGAACAAACCCTTACTTTATTGACATGTGGCTGGCTCACCTCCTGCCAGGGCAATCATTACAGGGTGCAAAGTCCTGTCTGTCTGCCACATGTACTAGGGTGGAGGAAGGGGGTGAACTGTAGTTATTACTTTACATGTCTCCCCAGTGCAACATAAAGCCAGGTTACTTACTACACCTGGGGTGAAGATGGGTGTGGAGCAAAACCCTTTCATACAAAAATCCCAAAATGAATAATAGGATTGTTCCTGAATTAAACACCAACCCCCAACCATGACAATGACAACCATAACAATGACAACCATAACAATGACAACCATGTCAATGACAACCATGTCAATGTATCATTGTGTGGTGACATCACCTGCTGAGAGGGAGACAAACTGTTATCTAAGTTACTAATGATAATTTATGCATGTTTTGATACATTGAATTTTATTCAAACATAAACCAGAACGCTGCATCTGCCAAATTTACATAAATGTTTTGCACACCTGCAGACATGCGTGAATGTGGACACATTATGAACATATGTGGCCGTGAGACAAGGGTATGTTGTCTCAGGCTGTTGGTAGACCCATAAAACACAACCCAAGTCCCCTCCATCAAGTCACCTCCATCAGTTACCCTTAAATAGGCTCTGTATCCCACCCAAGACAGTAAATCCTGTCCTCCAGCTGCTACACCAACCAGGGTCAAGTATCGACCTCATGTGTCATGTGACCCAACACCTGGCCTGATTAAAATCTATCCTTCAGGGAAGTGTGCTAATATATGATGTACATTCCAACAGATCCAGGGCTTAGACCTCATTGCAATCACCCTTGAAAGGCCCTGAATGAAACGCCCCAGCAGAGGCATGCATGGAATGAAGTGTGACGCATGAAGTATCACATCACTTATGCTCCTGACTGATGCATTATGTCATTGCTTTGATTCTAACTGATGTGAATTGAGCTGACTGTCTAACAAGGTTACACGCCCATTGCCACATACTTCTGGAGCAGTTGTGGTAAGTTTCCACAAGGAGGGGTTTAACAGACACACAACAGACAAGATATAAGATGTTTAAGGAACAAATGGATGAATAGATATATGAGAAATTGTACTGATGCTGGATATAAATGTTAACAAGAGAGAATTCTGGCACAAAACAATAAGTACAACAATAGAAGTTGGGAGAAGCATCCAGATACGGGAGATATAACCATCCCGTCACATTCCTGGACCTACTGTCATGTGACGACCCCCAACATGGTCACATGCCACCAGAGACCAGTTCAATCTGATGCTAAGAAGTGACCAACAGAGGGTTACAAAGCTCCAATGAATATGCATAGACTTTCTTCAACATTTCTGTGGTTGGGATTTCCTCCCAGATCAGCCAATATGGCATCAAATTCAATCACTTAAGACCTGACAGTAGAGGATACTGCCAGAGGCTCATTTGTAACAAACCCCATTTTATAACAAAGTCAGCATTTGTGTGCCTATCTTACTAAAAATACTATTTTTCATAAGGTTCCTTCAAAAGGTTCCTTCCATCGGGACAATGGAAAAGATCTATCATCCAACAGTCTTCTCCACCCGGAAGAACAAGAAACATCAAATAATTTTCAGCACACATCATTGCAAGAGCAAAATTAGTGTTTATGTTATCATTCGACGGAGTTTGTTGGAAGAAACTGCTGCTGCGTAATACAAAAGTTTCTCAACAGACATCATCAGAACTGGCTGTGGTGTTGGACACAATGTTGTGGGAGACAGAGTGAAACAGCTCAGCCAAGTCTTGGCAGCCACAGACTGTCAACTGCCATCAATAATTCACATATTCTCCACTGACATTATTTATTGTCAGTGATGGAGGACAAGACTAGAGAGCCCAGACAGGTCAGAGAGGGGGAGGGGTGCGGGGAGGCAGAGGGATGGAACAAGTGTGGAAGCCATGGAGGTAGGAGGAAACAGGGTTGAAGCCAGAGATGGAGGAGGGAACAGGGGTGGAAGCCAGGGAGGGAGGAGGGAACAGGGGTGGAAGCCAGGGAGGGACTATGGAACAGGGGTGGAAACCAGGGAGGGAGGAGAGAACACAGGTAGAAGCCAGGGAGGGATGAGGGAACACGGGTGGAAGCCAGGGAGGTACAGTTTGGAGTAGGGGACAGGGGTGGAAGCCAGGGAGGGAGGAGGGAACAGGGGTGGAAGCCAGGGAGGGAGGAGAGAACACAGGTAGAAGCCAGGGAGGGATGAGGGAACACGGGTGGAAGCCAGGGAGGTACAGTTTGGAGTAGGGGACAGGGGTAGAAGCCAGGGAGGGAGGAGGGAACACGGGTGGAAGCCAGGGAGGTACAGTTTGGAGTAGGGGACAGGGGTGGAAGCCAGGGAGGGATGAGGGAACACGGGTGGAAGCCAGGGAGGTACAGTTTGGAGTAGGGGACAGGGGTGGAAGCCAGGGAGGGATGAGGGAACACGGGTGGAAGCCAGGGAGGTACAGTTTGGAGTAGGGGACAGGGGTGGAAGCCAGGGAGGGAGGAGGGAACACGGGTGGAAGCCAGGGAGGTACAGTTTGGAGTAGGGGACAGATCTTTATTTCATTTCCAGGTTCAGGAAATACAAAAACGTGACAAATGGTAAATTTGCACACCATGTGGAATTACCTGACTTTTAATAATGGTTTCTGTTGTCTGTTCAAGCATATGGGGAACTAGGGACTGAGGCAGTTTCACCCCACAAAGGCTGTCACCAGGTGGAAATTAGTCATGTCACCGAGATGATCAAGCAAAGACCATTATACACAAGTCAATAATCCTGCAATTTTCTGTCAACTTAATTTTTAATCCATACCAGGTAACAGATCAACATTTGTCATGTGAATCGTGATGTGGCATGACAGAATCATTATGGCAGAGAAAACTAAATGTATCAGAAAGAAAACACTGTTAACTGATATTATAAATATCCAGATTTAAGTCACGCACTTCAAGCTCCACTGCTCTGGCAGACAAACCACCCCATGATATTTATGTTTTAACTTTTTTATTCTGTGGTTTTCCACGACTGCTATTTGGTGTAGATCAAGCTTGACAAAATGCAGAATGAGGTCAGTGCTTATGTTCTACCGTTCACATGACACACATTGTACCTGCAGAGTTTGGTAGACCATCACAACTTTCACACATCAATCACAGCATGGCTGAATACTTCCAATAACTTCCCACTGAAGTATTTATTTTTGATCTGACAAACTATTAAATTAGTTTTGGTCTGACCAAACTGAAAAAGTGCAAAGTGTATTGTGCATAGTATTTAGTGTTGCAAATAATTCAGCTAAGGGTTAATTCACTTTTGTAAGTTACCCAATCTATTGGTCAAAATCACTTGTTTTGGTGATTATAAAAAGGTGCGACTCTCTCATTGCACAGACTGCACGTTGTATCAACTATTCATGCTACATAATGGAATGTCACTGAACCTGATTTGTACCGGGCTAAATCAACTGTTTTTACATTTACAGTTGATAATCTATTTTAAACCACCTAAAAAAAAATTATAAAGTAATTACACAAGACAAAGTGCAGTTTGTAGGGGGAAACCTGTGTTTTTTAAAGTGATTGGTATCAAATAACAATGTTATTGATTTTAACAAATGGTAGACTACAATCATCCTCCAGTAATCAAATACCAATCATCCTCCAGTAATCAAATACTAATCATCCTCCAGTAATCAAATACAACCATCCTCCAGTAATGAAATACTAATCCTCCACCAGTAATCATATACAACCATCCTCCAGTAATGAAATACTAATCATCCACCAGTAATCAAATACAACCATCCTTCAGTAATCAAATACTAATCATCCACCAGTAATCAAATACAACCATCTTCCAGTAATGAAATACTAATCCTCCACCAGTAATCAAATACAACCATTTCCAGTAATCAAATACTAATCATCCACCAGTAATCAAATACAACCATCCTCCAGTAATGAAATACTAATCATCCTCCAGTAATCAAATACAACCATCTTCCAGTAATGAAATACTAATCCTCCACCAGTAATCATATACAACCATTTCCAGTAATCAAATACTAATCATCCACCAGTAATCAAATACAACCATCCTTCAGTAATCAAATACTAATCATCCTCCAGTAATCAAATACAACCATCTTCCAGTAATGAAATACTAATCCTCCACCAGTAATCATATACAACCATTTTCCAGTAATCAAATACTAATCATCCCTCAGTAATCAAATACAACCATCCTCCAGTAATGAAATACTAATCATCCACCATTAATCAAATACAACCATCTTCCAGTAATCAAATACTAATCATCCACCAGTAATCAAATACAACCATTAGTGTCTGATTGTTAATGTCTGATTCATACAATATTACATCAAACAGCTCTGGTATTACACATCAACACTGAACGGTCAATGCGAATTCTTCAGACTCTATAAAGATTTAATTCATTCTTCAAGTGGTGAGTTTGACAAGTGCTACAGATCATATGACGATGAATAAATAGGAAAACAAGCAGATCTTAACAGTAGGTGTGACATGAAAAGGTAATGAATTATCCATACAGTACAAGATTTCCTTTCACTGTACTGAGTGAAAGATTAGATGATTACCAAATCATGATGAATGTAATTTATTTTATACAGATTAATGTTTTTAACCGTGTCGTTAAATGTATAATTCTGGCCTGAGTTGACCCCAGATACTCACTTACTTTCTAATAAGGCAATGCCATCTGGTATATGAAGAAAACTAGTCTTTCCAGGCAAATTTATTGACTATTGAACAGTGTTTGTGGTTTGTTTGTCAAAATGTGTTGACCCTATTTTTTACTTTAACATAAATTTTCTATTAAATACAACTATAAAGTTTACTTACTACATTTCGTTGCCATACCATCTGGTGAGCATAAGAAAAATTAAGTCATCCCAGAATTCAGTTCCTGCAGAAGATAACCAATTGACAGTTGCCAAAATGTCGTAGTGAGTAAACTTTAGTTATGTTTAAAAGAAAATCTATATTAAATTATTCTGTGAACTTGATGATCATTATCACGAATAAGAAGACTGGGAGACGTGGTGGTCTGGAGACATTATCTTCACCGCTCGTGTTTGTGGGTTCAGCCTACTGTTACGTTTCCCATTGGTGACAATGTTAATGTTTTGCATGATTATAAGAAAACGGGACTATAAAAAATTCTGAAACTTCTTTCCTGCTGTTGTCATCATCTTAATGACATGCAGGTCGAGTTTTGTCAAAATCACATATTTCTAACTCTTTTAAAACGGCTGAACGTGCCATGCCCGTCAATATTTACCAATTTCTGCATAAATTACTACACACGTGCCTTGTTGCGAAAAAATTGCCAAAAATCCTTCTGCCTATTTCAATCATCTAAAAATCCACGGTTACACTTCTAACATGTTCTACCAGCAACTTGCCAATGTGTCTGCTCAAATGCAGTTATGTCAGATATGATTTAAAAAAAATTACACATATCTAAAATGACTGTGCCCTACATTCATAACACACCAGGAAGTCTAAGTTCTAACTGAAGCATGATGCGCATGTTACACACAGCTTGTTGACAGAACCTTCCCATCATGCACAGCAAAGCACCACTGGTGCCACATGTGGTAGCTGCATGTACTTTTTGTAGCAGACTTGGAAGGATAGAGAGGTGAGGTCAGGTGGAAGGGAGAGGTGAGGTCAGGTGGAAGGGAGAGGTGAGGTCAGGTGGAAGGGAGAGGTGAGGTCAGGTGGAAGGGAGAGGTGAGGTCAGGTGGAAGGGAGAGGTGAGGTCAGGTGGAAGGGAGAGGTGAGGTCAGGTGGAAGGGAGAAGTGAGGTCAGGTGGAAGGGAGAGGTGAGGTCAGGTGGAAGGGAGAGGTGAGGTCAGGTGGAAGGGAGAGGTGAGGTCAGGTGGAAGGGAGAAGTGAGGTCAGGTGGAAGGGAGAGGTGAGGTCAGGTGGAAGGGAGAGGTGAGGTCAGGTGGAAGGGAGAGGTGAGGTCAGATGGAATGGAGAGGTGAGGTCAGGTGGAAGGGAGAGGTGAGGTCAGGTGGAAGGGAGGGAATAAGGCAAGGAGGGAGGAAGGAGAGGGATACATATTACTGGGATGATATATGACAGAAAAGCCTTTACCCGAGGGCGGTCTTAGTGGAATACAGTTCTCGTGATTAGACTGCTGCAAATTACCTCCCTTTAATTCGAGACGCAGCAATAGAGAGATCAATCCAGGCCCATCAACATCACATCAATAATTCAGCACTTTACAGCAGACATTAGCAAATGACAGTTAATCTGCTCAGTAAATGATTCCATCGACTGGAGATCTCATCAGGAGCAGGATAACACTCAACTGGGCCAGAGCCCTGAGGACTGACGCATGTAGAGACCTACTAGTGTCACTAGCATTAGAACAATGTAGTACTCTGTTTAGTGGTGGCACTACCAGGACAATGTAGTACTTTGTGCAGTGCTGGCACAGCCAGTACAATGTAGTACTTTGTGTAGCGGTAGCATTGTTATGACAATGTAGTACTTTGTTTAATGGTGGCATTGCCAGGAAAATGTAGTACTCTGAATAGTGGTGGCACGACCAGGACAATGTAGTACTTTGTGTAATGGTGGCATTGCCAGGACAATGTAGCACTTTGTTTAGTTGTTGCACTGCCAGGACAATATAGTACTTTATGTAGTGGTAACACTGCCAGGACAATGTAGTATTATGTTTAATATTTGCACAACCAGAACAATGTAGCACTTTGTTTAGTAGTGGTACTGTGAGGACAATATAGTACTTTGTTTAGTAGTAGCATTGCCATGACAATGCAGTGCTTTGCTTAGTAGTGGCACTATGAGGATAATACTTTGTTTTGTAGTAGCACTGCCAGGACAATGTAGTACTTTTTTTAGTAGTGACACTGAGGACAATATAGTACTTTGTTTAGTAGTGACACTGCGAGGACAATAGAGTACTTTGGTTAGTAGTGGCAATGCCAATACAATACAGTACTTTGCTTAGTAGTGGCACTGCGAGGACAATATAGTACTTTGTTTAGTAGTAGCACTGCCAGGACAATGTAGTAATTTGTTTAGTAGTGGTACTGTGAGGACAATGTGGTACTTTGTTTAGTAGTAGCACTGTGAGGACAATGCAGTACTGCGTTTAGTAGTAGCACTGCCAGAACAATGCAGTACTTTCTTTAGTAGTGGCACTACGAGGACAACGTTGTACACTGTTTAGTGGTGACACTACGAGGACAATGTAGTACTTTTAGTGGTGACACTGCCAGGACAATGTAGTACCTTGTTTAAAAAATGCACAGCTAGGACAATGTAGTACTTTGTTTAGTAGTGGCACTGCGAGAAGAACATATTACTTTGTATAGTATTGGCACTGCCAGGACAATGTAGTACTTTGCTTAGTAGTAGCACTGCCAGGACAATGCAGTACTTTCTTTAGTACTGACACTGTGAGTACACTGTGGTACTTTGTTTAGTGGTGCCACTGCCAAGAAAATTTAGTACTTTGTTTAATAGATGCACAGCCAGGACAATGTAGTACTTTGTGTAGTTGTGGCACTGTGAGGACAATATAGTACTTTGTTTAATATTGGCACTGTGAGGACAATGTCGTACTTTGTTTAGTAGTAGCACTGCAAGGACAATGCAGTACTGCGTTTAGTAGTAGCACTGCGAAGACAATGCAGTACTTTCTTTAGTAGTGGCACTGCAAGGAAAATATAGTATGTTGTTTAGTAGTGGCACTGTGAGGACAATGTAGTACTTTGCTTAGTGGTGGCACTGCCAGGACAATGTACTTTGTGTAGGGGTGACACCGCCAGAACAATGTAGTACTTTGTTTAGTAGTGGCACTGCCAGGTCAATGTAGTGCTTTGCTTAATAGTTGCACAGCCAGGACAATATAGTACTTTGAGTAGTAGTGGCACTGTGAGGACAATGTAGTACTTTGTTTAGTTGTGGCAATGCGAGGACAATAATAGTACTTTGTTTTGTAGTTGCACCTCGAGGACAATGTAGCACTTTGTTTAGTAATGGCTCAAAGTATATACGTAATAAAGTTTTTGTGCGTAAAACTAAAACAAATACTGTTTTAAATTATAATAAATAATAATTTAATAAATATAAACCATATCAAACAGTCATTAATTCCTTATAACTATCAGACCAATATAATGAAGTAACAAATTTAATAAACATTTCAATGTATTTTCAAGATATTTGCGAAACAGTTAAAATTGTTGAAAGTAACATCATGTTTGATGCCAACGTTTCGCAAGCACTGCCACTGCCCTCCAAAGTTCACTTTCACAGCCAAATATCACATTAATCAGAATGTCTTAGCACATTATATTGTCAGTCGGATTGTCTGCCTCCTTAGTATCACCAGTATGAAGTAAATTGGTGTAATATCCTTAAAAAATGGTAGAACTCTACGATTCTTGCAACTTCGTCCACCATCTTTGCTTTGGTGTTTCCCTGGTATTCCCCGAGATACTGACATCATTAAATGTGAATCATCCAATAGGCATCCATGTTACAAATGCAAGGGCTGCCAAGGGGTTTCCCTGGTATTCCCCGAGATACTGACATCATTAAATGTGAATCATCCAATAGGCATCCATGTTACAAATGCAAGGGGTTTCCCTTGCAGCTGCTGATAAAAGGCCTTAATTTCAAGCAATGTTACTGCACAAGTTTTTTGGGTCAACAGCCTGAGAACCTGCACACTTAGCTGTCTTCCTGCTGACACTAAGCGAAGGTGTTACCTAACATCAAGTAATTGATCCTGTAAAAAAAACTAAACTGTTCACTTTTACGATAACTGTCAGAAAATAAATCAATATTAACGATGCAAAAACATTGTATCACATTTCTCCAATGGACACTTTCACACCTGCAGTGATCACCTGAGTGTCATTCTTCAAAGGCATTCAAAAACATCGTCGTCAATGTATCAATCAAAAGACACACCTAAGGAGTGAACTAGGCCTGCGCCTGCCAAGTGACAATAGTTGTTGAGATTTCACCAGTATCAATGGACTGGGATTTTCTGTAAGAATGTTTGACAAATTGAGCAGCTACCAACGTGATGACACTGTCCTGTCAAAGAGACACAACTCACGCAACACACTGACTTCTTGCAAACAACTGAATGACAAGGCATTAAAATATTGGAGAGTAAATTAAAGTTTAGAATGGCAGAGAAGAGCAGAAGGACAGATAAGAACCCTTTGACAGCGAGCCACCTGTCAGCAACTCTTGCTTCTGAGCCACCTGTCAGCAACTCTTGCTTCTGAGCCACCTGTCAGCAACTCTTGCTTCTGTCGCTTGCTGGACCGTGGACAACACAAGTCAAGCATGACACTTGGATGACAAAGATAGCTATTAATTAGAGAAACAAGATTGGTATATAAATGTAGTACAGTGTACAGTTTTAGTCACAAAATGTGATTATTACTAATGTCAGCTTAGTTTACGCCATAGTCCAACCTGCCTGGTCATTTTTTTTCATGATTAATCTCAAAGATATTTCTGGAAAGATTTCTAGGAAAGATATTTGAAGAGCTTTGCTGGATGTAATTTCTGATAAAAGCTTTCGTCAACAGATTTCTAATCACAGTTTTCCTGGATCGATTTTGGATAAAGTTTTGTTGGATTGAGGAAAGACTTCTGATTACAAATCTGCTTTGTGTTCATCAGCAGGTAGAAAACGTTGAGCGGACAATCAAACTGGTGGCGTTATATTCCAAGATCCAAGCTGTGCACCGGATGCCCGCAGTGCACAAAAGAGCGAAGACACCGTGAGTTTCGCAGGAGAACCCGCACTAAGACAGATGGGAGACCAACACGACAACGCCCTCGTCACAGGGGCGCTTTTTTGTGACAAATCGCGTCGCTGGGCCATCAATCGCGATTGGGTACAATAAACACGTATCGGCTACAGACACCGCCTAAATCGGGCGGCGTCATATTAAATGCAACTCTTTTAATGTGCAATCGTAAGAGATTGATACAGGTGACGGGTGTTATTGTGTGGCTGACAGGAAGTGTTTGATTTAGTGGTCACACTCAGTGCGCCGGGCGACAGGCTACGAGCCAACAGGGTGCAGTGTTTGCCCTTTTTTACTAGTGACATAAAACTTCTCAAAACTAACGATCAAACTTTTGCTGAGTGCCGTGGAACTTGTGGCAAATCTAGTCTGTTTATGTTTAAATCTGTAGTGGGTGAATAGTTGGCAGCTGGTTTAATAAATGAGTGTGTAGGTTTGTTAAAATCAATGAAATAGTTGACTTTGATCTTTAGATTGGGAAAGTGGCGTAAGTGTGAACAGCTGTACACAACTGTATGCCTTGTCATAGTGTACACAACCGTATGATTATGTCATAGTGTACACAACTATATGACTTGTCATAGTGTACACAACCGTATGACTTATGTCATAGTGTACACAACCGTATGACTTATGTCATAGTGTACACAACCGTATGACTTATGTCATAGTGTACACAACCGTATGACTTATGTCATAGTGTATACAACCGTATGACTTATGTCATAGTGTATACAACTGTATGACTTATGTCATAGTGTACACAACCGTATGACTTATGTCATAGTGTACACAACCGTATGACTTATGTCATAGTGTACACAACCGTATGATTATGTCATAGTGTACACAACTGTATGACTTATGTCATAGTGTACACAACCATATGACTTATGTCATAGTGTATACAACTGTATGACTTATGTCATAGTGTATACAACCGTATGACTTATGTCATAGTGTACACAACCGTATGACTTATGTCATAGTGTACACAACCGTATGACTTATGTCATAGTGTATACAACTGTATGACTTATGTCATAGTGTACACAACTGTATGACTTATGTCATAGTGTACACAACTGTATGACTTATGTCATCAGGGCTTCATATTTGAAAACAACAGGCCAGCGATAAATCGCTCACCTAAATATGTCAAATTAATTTAGGCGAGCGATTTGTTAGTTTTTTAACGTGTGGTGGCGCCACCATTTCCCATTCGGATTCTGTCATTGTCGCCATGAAATTTTAATTGGTGCTTGTTGGCGCTGACTTTTGTACAAAGAAATAAATGTTTACTTTAGTAAACCCCATACATTCTGATTGCAATTGGGGAAACGGTTTTGAATTGCAACGTCACCGATTACCATAGGCCGTAGCCTGGGCAAGGCCAGTGGCAGTGCTGTGGCAGCGTACTATGGTTACTACTGGTTTCGTGTGCGACTTCGCTTAGGCGGTTTGAAAATTGCAATTGAAATAAGAATTAAAAGAATAAGAATTAGATGTATAGTCATAACTCATAAATGCAGCTTAGTAGGCAACACCAATGTTAAATGGTATCGGAGATGTGCATCGTGAATTTATGTGTTCAGAGCGGTTGAAAGACGAAGTTGAACAATTATTAAAATTATCGTTTTCAATGTCTAATCAACTTTTACACTCCGTGTCAACTCACATAAATTTTCGGTAGTTCAGATCCAGGTTTTTATTTTCGCTTCCCATTACAGCGTAGTCGGTCAATCGGATCATAGCGAAATATTGTTGATCCCTTAACTATTCCATAACTGTACATATATACATGTATTTTATTCAGTCCGACATACAACATTATGTGACATTTACACATAATACACATCGACGTTAGTCCACTCATTTGATAATTTTTATAAACTGCGCGGCCAGCATAGCTTCGATGGCGTTCTTGCAATCTTGGTGCAGTGGGCTGCGACTGCCATCGCCGGTGATGGATGATATGTGAACTCCAAATATTGGAGCCCGAACACTGCGTTAAAAAGAGGAGAGACTTTCTTAGAGAATCTAATACTCAAGAAAGTACTTGTCAAGATGGACACTTGCAGGCAACAAGCGATTTTAACAATTGACGCAAGCGATAAATCGCTCCCTAGATTATTGATTTACATGAGCTATAGGGAGCGAGAGCGATCGCTCGCCTCAAACGTGATGCCCTGTGTCATAGTGTGCACAACCATATTACTTATGTCATATAGTGTACACAGCCATATTACTTATGTTATAGTGTACACAGCCATATTACTTATGTCATAGTGTACACAGCCATATTACTTATGTTATAGTGTACACAACTGTATTACTTATGTCATAGTGTACACAACCATATTACTTACTTCATAGTGTACACAACAGTATTACTTATGTCACAGTGTACACACCCATATTACTGATGTCATAGTGTACACAACTGTATTACTTGTCATAGTGTACACAGCCATATTACTTATGTCATAGTGTACACAACCATATTACTTACATCAAAGTGTACACAACCATATTACCTATGTCATAGTATACACAATTGTATTACTTATGTCATAGTGTACACAACCATATTACTTATGTCATAGTATACACAGCCATATGACTTGTCTCTACTATAGCTAGCCTGTCATTGTGGGTGCCAGAGCTAGCCTGTCATTGTGGGTGCCAGAGCTAGCCTGTCATTGTGGGTGCCAGAGCTAGTCTGTCATTGTGGGTGCCAGAGCTAGCCTGTCATTGTGGGTGCCAGAGCTAGCCTGTCATTGTGGGTGCAAGAGCTAGCCTGTCATTGTGGGTGCCAGAGCTAGCCTGTCATTGTGGGTGCAAGAGCTAGCCTGTCATTGTGGGTGCCAGAGCTAGCCTGTCATTGTGGGTGCAAGAGCTAGCCTGTCATTGTGGGTGCCAGAGCTAGCCTGTCATTGTGGGTGCAAGAGTTAGCCTGTCATTGTGGGTGCCAGAGCTAGCCTGTCATTGTGGGTGCAAGAGCTAGCCTGTCATTGTGGGTGCCAGAGCTAGCCTGTCATTGTGGGTGCCAGAGCTAGCCTGTCATTGTGGGTACAAGAGTTAGCCTGTCATTGTGGGTGCCAGAGCTAGCCTGTCATTGTGGGTGCCAGAGCTAGCCTGTCATTGTGGGTGCCAGAGCTAGCCTGTCATTGTGGGTGCCAGAGCTAGCCTGTCATTGTGGGTGCCAGAGCTAGCCTGTCGTTGTGGGTGCAAGAGCTAGCCTGCCATTGTGGGTGCAAGAGCTAGCCTGTCATTGTGGGTGCCAGAGTTAGCCTGTCATTGTGGGTGCCAGAGCTAGCCTGTCGTTGTGGGTGCAAGAGCTAGCCTGTCATTGTGGGTGCCAGAGCT
Organism: Lamellibrachia columna; assembly: GCA_963662155.1. Classification (NCBI taxonomy): domain Eukaryota; kingdom Metazoa; phylum Annelida; class Polychaeta; order Sabellida; family Siboglinidae; genus Lamellibrachia; species Lamellibrachia columna. Next base: position 2,322,286 of record OY759269.1, read on the forward strand.
AGCCTGTCATTGTGGGTGCCAGAGTTAGCCTGTCATTGTGGGTGCCAGAGCTAGCCTGTCATTGTGGGTGCCAGAGCTAGCCTGTCATTGTGGGTGCCAGAGCTAGCCTGTCATTGTGGGTGCCAGAGCTAGCCTGTCATTGTGGGTGCCAGAGCTAGCCTGTCATTGTGGGTGCCAGAGCTAGCCTGTCGTTGTGGGTGCAAGAGCTAGCCTGTCGTTGTGGGTGCCAGAGCTAGCCTGTCGTTGTGGGTGCTAGAGCTAGCCTGTCATTGTGGGTGCCAGAGCTAGCCTGTCATTGTGGGTGCCAGAGCTAGCCTGTCATTGTGGGTGCCAGAGCTAGCCTGTTATTGTGGGTGCAAGAGCTAGCCTGTCATTGTGGGTGCAAGAGCTAGCCTGTCATTGTGGATGCAAGAGCTAGCCTGTCATTGTGGGTGCAAGAGCTAGCCTGTCATTGTGGGTGCCATAGCTAGCCTACCATTGTGGGTGCAAGAGCTAGCCTGGCATTGTGGGTGCTAGAGCTAGCCTGTCATTGTGGGTGCAAGAGCTAGCCTGTCATTGTGGGTGCTAGAGCTAGCCTGTCATTGTGGGTGCTAGAGCTAGCCTGTCATTGTGGGTGCCAGAGCTAGCCTGCCATTGTGGGTGCAAGAGCTAGCCTGGCATTGTGGGTGCTAGAGCTAGCCTGTCATTGTGGGTGCAAGAGCTAGCCTGTCATTGTGGGTGCTAGAGCTAGCCTGTCATTGTGGGCGCAAGAGCTAGCCTGTCATTGTGGGTGCTAGAGCTAGCCTGTCATTGTGGGTGCTAGACCTAGCATGTCAATTTTTTCCTAAAATGAGTCTGTAATGAAACAGGCAAAAATCAAATTGAGGAGTGACCCTTAAATATGACAAATTGACTCCTAAAGACTCCATCCATCTACACGAAGGTGTCATACTCTATCCATCTACATGAACGTGTCATACTCCATCCATCTACATGAATGATGTGTCATGCTCCATCCATCCACATGAACAACTTGTCAGACTCCATCCATCTACATGAATAACGTGTCAGACTCCATCCATCTACATGAACAATGTGTCAGACTCCATCCACATGAACAACGTGTCAGACTCCATCCACATGAACAATGTGTCAGACTCAAATAGCAAATATTGTTAGAATGCAGCAAGGTCTTGGTAGACCCAATCCAATCTGACAAATTATTCCAAAGAGTGGTTGTGGCTACAGAGACTTGGCAGTCATTTCTTAGAAGCAGTCATATTTTTGATGACTCGCTGTCAATTTACCTGCGTCTGATCTCAGGTGCTGAAGCTAAACGACGCACTAGAGATTCTTTACATTGGAAACCACTATAAAGACTTGATTAACACACCCAGTACTTAGTGATCCAAGGAGGCTATTTTAAGACAGCTGCACCATGCCCTATTTCCAGGACACTCCACCCACATTCGTGACGTGGTGAGTGCTATCATCTCCAATCATCTCACAAATTTTAGTGGCGGTTGTCTTTTTTTCGAGTTTTATGATAAATCTGACAAACATTCTTGTTTCGAATTTTTTTTATTTGCCTGAGAATATAAATAAATTCAACACTTGAACTCGTTCTTTCGAGCATGTTTGTTGCACAAAACTGGTTGTTATTGAGTCACTATTTTTATATTGTTACCAATTTACTAATAATGTTATTGTACAGTAATAAGCTTATTGAGAAAAACGCTATTACAATGCAAGACAAATATTCATTATAAAATAGATAAAGTATTGTTCAAATAAAGGCAATTTATATTTTTTTGGCAGGAAACAGGGTTTATGACAGATGTGACAGTTTATGGGCCTAAGATAATATTAGTGAAACTGACCCCAAACCCTTGACATAGTTGGCATAGAACATACACAATCACAGAGTATTGTTGAAAGACATTACACAGACAGCATAATGATCTTTCTGAAAAGTCAACATACGTATGTTATAGCTTCAAGTACAAATATTGGTGCTCCCCAGACTCACTCCATGTGCTAAGGGAGGGGCGAAGTAGAGATGGTTTGCCGCCAGCCATCAACATACATCCACATTATAAACGTAACATAAAGTAGCCATAAATTGAATCCTGTTTACACAAACCCCTTGGCTTGGATGTTGACACCCAGGATACTGCAACATCATTCTAGAATTTCAACAAGGAAGAATTGAGTCAGGTTGTCTTTTTATTGTGTTTATTGCAAATAAAACACAACCCCCACCTGTACAACTTCTCAAAAACTCCACATGCTACAAAAAAACCTAACACATTTGAACTCGTGCTGGTTTGTAAGTCCCAAAATAAGTCTCGTGTAGGCCTGTAAACTGACACCAAGACAATTATTGACTCAGATTTTATTTAGACATTGAACAAACTACATACAACCAGGTCATGACTAGCAGAGTCAGCCTTTGGGAATATGAGGCATCAGGAGGAAAAGATGTCCACCCTGTAAAAATTCGCCAAGTGTGCACCACACCTGTCAAGTCTATGAAGATCACCTCTATATCACCGAGAGATTGCTGGACGGACATAAGGCCAACTCTGTGTCACCGAGAGATTGCTGGACGGACATAAGGCCAACTCTGTGTCACCAAGAGATTGCTGGACGGACATAAGGCCAACTCTGTGTCACCGAGAGATTGCTGGACGGACATAAGGCCAACTCTGTGTCACCAAGAGATTGCTGGACGGACATAAGGCCAACTCTGTGTCACCGAGAGATTGCTGGACGGACATAAGGCCACCTCTGTGTCACCGAGAGATTGCTGGACAGATGGACATAAGGCCACCTCTATATCACTGAGAGATTGCTGGAAGGACTTTAGGCCACCTCTGTGTCACCAAGAGATTGCTGGACGGACATAAGGCCACCTCTGTGTCACCGAGAGATTGCTGGACGAACATAAGGCCACCTCTGTGTCACCCAAAGATTGCTGGAAGGACATAAGGCCACCTCTGTGTCACCAAGAGATTGCTGGATGGACATAAGGCCACCTCTGTGTCACCGAGAGATTGCTGGAAGGACTTAAGGCCACCTCTGTGTCACCAAGAGATTGCTGGACGGACATAAGGCCACCTCTGTGTCACCGAGAGATTGCTGGACGAACATAAGGCCACCTCTGTGTCACCCAAAGATTGCTGGAAGGACTTAAGGCCACCTCTGTTTCACCAAGAGATTGCTGGACGGACATAAGGCCACCTCTGTGTCACCGAGAGATTGCTGGATGAACATAAGGCCACCTCTGTGTCATGAAAGATCATACTGTTTATTTAAAAATGACTACAAATTTACAGTGCCAATTTCAGAAAGCTGTGTAGAACACTAGTTTGTTCCTGAAATCATCCAGAATTCACGATAGTTTTCACAGAACAAGAACCAACTTCACGGGAACACCACAAGGCAGTAAATCAGTTATGTCATCTCAAAGTCTAAAAGTAATAAAGACCAAGAATAAAAACAAACATTTCATTTATCCTTGAACAAAATGGCTGCTGCTGAAATCAAGGAACTACTGCCCTAGAAAACTGCTCACTTATTTCCAATATGTTTCCTCCATAAACAAAATGGCTGCTGCTGAAATCAAGGAACTACTGCACTGGAAAACTGCTCACTTATTCCCAATACGTTTCCTCCATAAACTAAATGTTTCTTCCATAAACAAAATGGCTGCTGCTGGAATCAAGGAACTACTGCACTGGAAAACTGCTCACTTATTTCCAATATGTTTCCTCCATAAACAAACTACCGTTAGACATAGTGACATCATGTTATCAGATTTCTAAAATCAAACTTTTATATCCTAAACAATGTTTGACATTTGTCAATTCATACTAATAAAATCAACTACATTTCACCTAAGTATATATGTACTTATAGTGTCAAGATATTGTTTTAAAGCAATTTCACAATAAGATGTTAGATCTGCCACTATTGATTGGTGGCCAAAAATAACTTGTTTGGATCTAGGTGACTACAATGCAGCAATGGATATCACTTGTTAATGTGTAAGTTCATGTAGTAACTGGGTCAAAGATCATGTGGTAACTGGGCCAAACTTCATGTCATAACCGGGACAAACTTCTCTAGCATGGCTAACATGGAAGAGAAATATTGCTAAACCCTGTGCACATGGTTATACTTCTTTCTACGGGCAACTAATCATTCATTGGCATCCGTCTATGTGAGAGATAATGGAGCTGCGCTATAGGTGACATCAGTGTTCTGCACAGCATCTGCTGCTACTGAAAGTCAGATTTTTGAGTGTCAGTCTCTGCTACAGATGGTACAGGTGTAGACAGTTTGATGTAGAGGCGTGGTAGTCAATGGCCTTTCTTTTCTCCTTCTCTGTTCTCCGTCCACAGTTCGTTTCTTCTTCATTCCTCACCAGTTGTTGCGGTCTGCTACAGCAGATTCCCAAGATTTGATGCTGGTCTGAACAGATTTGATATCTCGTTTGCAATCATCCCTGAACCACTGAGCTGGATGGCCGACACACCTTGCACCAGAGGCAAGCTCACCATAGAGTCCATCATTTGAATATGTCCATCCTCCAAGCAGCATACATAGCCAAGTGAATGCAGGCATCGCTGACTTAGCAGGGTGTATATGCTGGGGATATCAGCACGCTCAAGGACATCTTTGCTTGGTGTGTTTCCTGCCAGATGATGCTAAGTATGCAACTAATCACCTCCATGCAAATCACGGAAACCATGGCTTCTAAAATGGTACTCCTGTCCCCCTGATTCTAGGCTTACATTCCTGAGGGTTGACCAAGCAGCATCGATTAGGGATGATGGCAAATGTCCAGGCTGTTTATTACATTCTTATATTGCACTGTTAGACAACACTTAGCTACATTAATTATAATGTTCACATTTCTCTAAGCCACCAAAGATTACACACAAGTGTACAACTGCCCTACTCATTTTTTAAAGATAACAAATTTAGAATTTTTGGTGATTGCTTAAAAAAAAGGCAATTGTAAAATTTTTTTTGGGGATTGCATAAATGTTCTTGTAAAGCTTCAAGTGCTGTGAATTTTGCACTTATGGGGTAGTTCGCTTAGATTTATTCCTGTAGACTAAATTCAATACACATTATTATGGTAACACCTGGTAAATTTAGAATCTGTAAAATTTATAAAATAATTTTTTTTCTCTCCTCTTTCTGCTCTATTTTCTACCATTTCAAGATGTATACATCTATGTTGGTCTCTGTTGATAACATCACCTTGACAATCTACAGTCAGCGAACTGATCTGTATTTGTGCTTCCATCAGTGTCACTGCGTCCACACGCTATCTCCGCAACATTTGATGACACCAATATTTTATTATTGTTTTATGCATGCAAGCTTGGAATGTAGAAATGAAGTTATTTACAGCCTGCAGGTGACAGGCAGTCAGCGGATGTCCCGACGCTAACGACACTGACGTGGCATTCGACAGGGCATTGTCGTGAGCAAAACGCCATCAACGCTGAATAGCATCAAACTGACGACTGACGCAGGAAGTAACAGTTTGACACGACACACAAGACACACAATGACACTGTTGATGTAATTAATTAATTGTACAACTTGCTCTGCGACTCAACAGTGGGGTCAGGGGTAAACAACTCAACAGTGGGGTCAGGGGTAAATGACTCAACAGTGGGTAAACGACTCTAGGGCAACAAAAAGTGTAGTTAATCTGGTGAATACAACAGATTATCATTGATTTCTTACAGTTCAATTACTCATAGCCATTTAAAAATTTAGATTACAGAAACTAAGTTTGTTTTCTGGGTAATCTACAAGAGAAATCAACTTCCTGAGTCTTCCTCACACTAACATCAGATCAGTCTCTGCAGCTTTTTTATAAATGCACCACTAATTTATTTTAACCTTATAAGTTTGACGTTTTTATAAACCTACTTTTTAAAAACTATATTTTTTTAAAACTATATTTTTAAAAAGTTTTGTACCAGTTTACACTAATTAGCTGCCTTATTCAACCAGGACATAACGCAATATGAACACAAGTAGACTATTGTAGTGCCTGCAAGCACTGACACGCTCTATCACTCTCGTGTGTAAGTAACTAGGTGTGTTCGTACAGTCAATCACATGCAGGAGTGAACTGACACAGGTCAAACACTGATAGTTTCTTCTGTGTCTACAGGCATTGATTACACAACTCTAGGAGCCTGGGGAGCTTGCTATGACACTGACTTGTCACTTGGTGTGTTCACACAATCAATAGCACAATGCACAAAGTGGACATTGCTAAAAGCGTGGTAAAAACTTCAGATAGTTTCTTCACACATACAATACAGGCTTTGATCATAGAGCCCAGAGAGGACAATGAAGCATATAATAGATGGGTTCTAACGAGACCAGATTCTTCATGTATCTGGATCACATACAGGACATACTTGTGGATCACATACAGGACATACTTGTGGATCACATACAGGACATACTTGTGGATCACATACAGGACATACTTGTGGATCACTTACAGGACATACTTGTGGATCACGTACAGGACATACTTGTGGATCACATACAGGACATACTTGTGGATCACGTACAGGACATACTTGTGGATCACGTACAGGACATACTTGTGGATCACATACAGGACATACTTGTGGATCACTTACAGGACATACTTGTGGATCACATACAGGACATACTTGTGGATCACATACAGGACATACTTGTGGATCACATACAGGACATACTTGTGGATCACGTACAGGACATACTTGTGGATCACGTACAGGACATACTTGTGGATCACGTACAGGACATACTTGTAGATCACGTACAGGACATACTTGTGGATCACGTACAGGACATACTTGTGGATCACGTACAGGACATACTTGTGGATCACATACAGGACATACTTGTGGATCACGTACAGGACATACTTGTGGATCACTTACAGGACATACTTGTGGATCACGTACAGGACATACTTGTGGATCACGTACAGGACATACTTGTGGATCACGTACAGGACATACTTGTGGATCACGTACAGGACATACTTGTGGATCACGTACAGGACATACTTGTGGATCACGTACAGGACATACTTGTGGATCACGTACAGGACATACTTGTGGATCACGTACAGGACATACTTGTGGATCACGTACAGGACATACTTGTGGATCACGTACAGGACATACTTGTGGATCACGTACAGGACATACTTGTGGATCACGTACAGGACATACTTGTGGATCACATACAGGACATACTTGTGGATCACGTACAGGACATACTTGTGGATCACGTACAGGACATACTTGTGGATCACGTACAGGACATACTTGTGGATCACGTACAGGACATACTTGTGGATCACGTACAGGACATACTTGTGGATCACGTACAGGACATACTTGTGGATCACGTACAGGACATACTTGTGGATCACATACAGGACATACTTGTGGATCACGTACAGGACATACTTGTGGATCACGTACAGGACATACTTGTGGATCACGTACAGGACATACTTGTGGATCACGTACAGGACATACTTGTGGATCACGTACAGGACATACTTGTGGATCACGTACAGGACATACTTGTGGATCACGTACAGGACATACTTGTGCAGCCCTCCCCGCTGACATCAGTTGGTCTTGTGATGATACATAACTGAATGACTAATCGGGAAACAATCTGCTGTTTAATCATGTTGAGAAAGAGGAAGTCTGAGACACAGAAACCTAGGACTGAGATGGCATTGATGACTGGACTGGCTGGACAGGCAAACATCAGAAACCTAGGACTGAGATGGCATCGATGACTGGACTGGCTGGACAGGCAAACATCAGAAACCTAGGACTGAGATGGCATTGATGACTGGACTGGCTGGACAGGCAAACATCAGAAACCTAGGACTGAGATGGCATCGATGACTGGACTGGCTGGACAGGCAAACATCAGAAACCTAGGACTGAGATGGCATTGATGACTGGACTGGCTGGACAGGCAAACATCAGAAACCTAGGACTGAGATGGCATTGATGACTGGACTGGCTGGACAGGTAAACGTCAGAAACCTAGGACTGAGATGGCATTGATGACTGGACTGGCTGGACAGACAAACGTCAGAAACCTAGGACTGAGATGGCATTGATGACTGGACTGGCTGGACAGGCAAACATCAGAAACCTAGGACTGAGATGGCATTGATGACTGGACTGGCTGGACAGGCAAACATCAGAAACCTAGGACTGAGATGGCATTGATGACTGGACTGGCTGGACAGGCAAACATCAGAAACCTAGGACTGAGATGGCATTGATGACTGGACTGGCTGGACAGGCAAACATCAGAAACCTAGGACTGAGATGGCATTGATGACTGGACTGGCTGGACAGGCAAACGTCAGAAACCTAGGACTGAGATGGCATTGATGACTGGACTGGCTGGACAGACAAACGTCAGAAACCTAGGACTGAGATGGCATCGATGACTGGACTGGCTGGACAGGCAAACATCAGAAACCTAGGACTGAGATGGCATCGATGACTGGACTGGCTGGACAGGCAAACATCAGAAACCTAGGACTGAGATGGCATTGATGACTGGACTGGCTGGACAGGCAAACATCAGAAACCTAGGACTGAGATGGCATTGATGACTGGACTGGCTGGACAGGCAAACATCAGAAACCTAGGACTGAGATGGCATCGATGACTGGACTGGCTGGACAGGCAAACATCAGAAACCTAGGACTGAGATGGCATTGATGACTGGACTGGCTGGACAGGCAAACATCAGAAACCTAGGACTGAGATGGCATTGATGACTGGACTGGCTGGACAGGCAAACATCAGAAACCTAGGACTGAGATGGCATCGATGACTGGACTGGCTGGACAGGCAAACATCAGAAACCTAGGACTGAGATGGCATCGATGACTGGACTGGCTGGACAGGCAAACATCAGAAACCTAGGAACAGGAACAGGAACAGGAAATATTTATTCGTCCCAAAAACAACAAAACAGAGTATTCAACACAAAAACCATACAATATATTACATCTATGTCGACATAAGAAAACGAAGTGGTAAGAATATAGAGTACGGTCAGAAAATAAAAGATAATGTCATATAAGGGACGGGAGACTCCTACTAAGACTAAAAATTAATCGCTAACGTAGGAGCCACCCTGTCAATTAATATCACCCGTTATTAATAAAAAAAAAAAAAAATAATAATAATATAAAAAAAATATAATAATAAAAAAAAAAAAAATACCTATAAATATTAATGCATAATTACTGGATGAACAAAATTAATATAGATATTAATATAGATATGCCGGTATATTACAAATGCCAATTATATTCCTACAACCAGATATACAAACAGTGATTTTTTTTAACCAAGGAGGAACGGATATATAGTCAGTCATGTTGACATATATAACAATTTTGGATTGCACATTGTTCAATGTATGTATTCAGATAATAAAGTTTGATATAATTTGAGAAACCGTGTAAACTGTGAGTGGTGACCTTGTCTTTTAATAAATCAGGTGCATTATTTATGGTATGTGGCAAACTGTACCTAAGACTTCGTTTAGCAAACTCGTTATGTACCCTGATCGTATGTATATTATATTGACCACGTGTATTAAAGTTGTGAATACTATTGTTTTGATCAAGTGGTAAGTTTTGCAGGTAGACAGGTAGTTTATTGTTTGAAAATTTATGATATAATTTTAGTTCCTGCAATTTTAGAATGTGCTCTACTTTTAGTAAATTAAGACTTTTGAACAGTGGATCGGTATGAGCATTATATTTGCTTAAACATATAATTCAGACGGCTTTCTTTTGAAGTTTTTTTATTCTATCACATCGATAGCCCCAGGCCGTTAAGCCATAGTTTAGATGTGACAATATCAAAGTGTTATACAACATAATCTTTATATTAAGTGGTAACAATCGTTTGAGTTTATTTAGGATACCTATAATTCTGGAGCACCTATTTGAAATTTTGTTGATGTGGCTTTGCCAGTTTAATTGTTCATTAAAACTTATCCCTAGGAAATTAAACTCATCTACTCTATCAATGTATGTATTATCTATTTTTATATTTAGTGGATTTATCATATTAATTCTTCTAGCCGTTTTGAAGATCATATATTTAGATTTATTTACATTTAGAGATAATTTGTTTAATTTAAGCCACTCATTAATTTTGTCCAGTTCTGTGTTGATTAAGAATTCTACATTTTCATTTTTGCCATATTGTGCGAAAGAATCTAAGGTACTTGAAAGTGTCGTGTCATCGGCGTACATAATAAAGTTGAATTTTGGACTGGATTGGGCAAAGTCATTTATGTAAATTATAAATAACAAAGGGCCTAGAATTGATCCTTGAGGTACGCCTGTAGAGATATTAAGCCTATCTGATTGGGCGTCTTCAAATTCAACGTACTGTTTTCTATTTGTTAAATAATTTTTGAACAGGTCTAACGCTACTCCTTCCACGCCATAAAACTCTAGCTTATCAATTAATATTGAGTGATCCAGAGTGTCAAAAGCTTTTGACAGGTCCAAGTAAATATTTATAGGTATTTCCTTATTATCCATACGTGTCAATATCCTGTCAATTAATTCAAGAGCGGCAAATTCCGTAGAATGTTCCTTTCTAAATCCATATTGGTTATCGTATATAAGTTTATGTCTTTTTAAGAAAGAATTTAGCTGGTCATAAATAATTGTTTCGATTACTTTTGAAATTGCAGGTAATATTGATATTGGCCTGTAGTTGCAGAATAGGGTTTCGTCCCCTTTTTTATAAATTGGTATTACTTTGGCAGTTTTTAGTTTATCGGGGAAGACACCCGTAGTTAATATTTGATTTGTGATTAAAGTTAAAGATTTTGTCAAAACAGGTTTAATTAACTCTAGAAGCCTTGAAGAAATACTGTCAAATCCGCAACTTGCTTTTGGGTGCATATCATCTATTGTTTTAGATATTGTTTCTTCATTAATAAGTTGAAAATTAAATACATTGTTATGGTTTCCATTAAGATAATATCTGAAAGTTTTATTTGTGGAATTTTGTATTTGGTTGGCTAAATTTGGGCCAATATTGGTAAAATATGAATTAAATGTGTTTGCAATTGCCGTTTTATCTGCTATAATATTTTCGTTATAAATAAAGGAACTGGGGAACGTTTTCTTTTTGTTTGTTCTAGAAAGAATACCATTAATTGTTTCCCATGTTTTTTTAATGTTATTTTTGAATTTGTTAAAACATGATTCGTAATGTATGTGTTTAGCAGTACGTATGCTTTTTTTAAGGATAGTATTATAGGTAGTCAGGTTGATCCGAATTGCAAAGTATTTTGGTGATTCTGGTCGAGTAGTTTTTAGTGTCTTATATAATTTATCTCTGTATCGAATGGATTTGAGCAGACCTAACGTAATCCAGGCGGATTTCTTATGTTTGTATTTTTTAGTTTAACTGTTTTATATGGCATATGTTTATTTTTTGCACATTGCATTACGTCATGTAGGATATCATAATTTATATTTGGGTTTGCATTAGGAGATTGGTCGAGTTTATTGTAAACATTTGATGAGAAAACCTCGTGTATAAAATCAGATATTGAATCGGAGTTCTGTACAGTAATTTTTATATATCTTGGTAAAGGTTTTGTGTGGGAAACTGTATTTAGAAAAGTGAAATATGGTTGGTGGTCTGATAATTGTTTAGTTAAAATGCCTGATTTAGGCTTCATTGTAGATTTAGTTAATTTGCAAAAGAAATTATCAATTAGGGTTCCATTATTTTTGGAGAGCCTAGTAGGAAGTGTGATGTGGGGGTAAAAGCTATATGATATTAAAGTATCAAAAAATTCCGCGAATACTTCTTTTTCATTTATTTTCAAAAGATTTATATTGAAGTCACCTGCAATAATAACATCTGAGTTTGTTCTGTCAAATGATGAAGTGATAGGTGTGAATTCGGAAAGGAATTGTTTATAATTTTCGTTAAGGTCTCTTGGGGGCCTGTAAATGTTACCAATTGTTATATCTTTAGATAGCCCACCACCAGTTACTTTAATAAATTGACCTTCCCAATTGTCATACTGATTAAGAGACAAAATTACTTTGTAGTTAAATGTTTTGCTTAAATACATGACCAGACCACCTTTATTACTACATGATTTGCCTTGTTTAATGCACTGATATCCGTCAAGTTGTAAATGACCCATAGCATCATTCTCGGAAAGCCAGCATTCCTGAAAACATATTAAGCTAAATTTAAAGTTTATCCGGTTAAGTTCCTCTAAGAAAGCTTCAATTTCGCTGAATTTTGCATTAATAGATTCTATATTTGAACTTAGTATACTAAACCGTTCGTTATTTCTTTCTGCTAGTAATTTAAAGTTGTCAAGATCATAATAGGAGGAATGATGTATTGGTTGAAAATCGTCATCAGTTGCCTCATTTAGCTGTAATATATTAAATAAAGAATTTACGTTTGCACCTCCTTGAAACCGGAGAAATGAATCGTTATCTAACATTCTTTAAATGAATAATTATGGTTGAAAAATATGCAGTAATAATCGACTGTCTTCTGTAAACGAAGTCTTATTTTCCCATAGTGATCCGAAGTTGGCATTCTCCATTCTGTGTAGCAAGTTACTATATCAGTCATCGTACATGTCTGTGCCACAATAAGAGTAAAAAAAAAAAGAGATATATAGAAAAAACAAAAACATTATAAATGAGACGTATCATGACTGGACGTATCCAGGCCGGTCTTCCCATTGGTATGATATCATGAGAACACTGCAATTAATTATTTTGCATTACAAGTTATGTTATCCCATAGATACATGTGAAAATAAATATGCAGTACCAGTAGGACTGAGATGGCATTGATGACTGGACTGGCTGGACAGGCAAACATCAGAAACCTAGGACTGAGATGGCATTGATGACTGGACTGGCTGGACAGGCAAACATCAGAAACCTAGGACTGAGATGGCATTGATGACTGGACTGGCTGGACAGGCAAACATCAGAAACCTAGGACTGAGATGGCATCGATGACTGGACTGGCTGGACAGGCAAACATCAGAAACCTAGGACTGAGATGGCATTGATGACTGGACTGGCTGGACAGGCAAACATCAGAAACCTAGGACTGAGATGGCATTGATGACTGGACTGGCTGGACAGACAACATCAGAAACCTAGGACTGAGATGGCATTGATGACTGGACTGGCTGGACAGGTAAACATACAGATGACATCACATATCTTGGTACCCCCCCCATACACAGCCTGAGGACAGGACAAAGTGGTTCTGCCTATTACAGGCCATTAGGACCAACAGCAACAGCAGTGGCTTATTTATTGGTCCAGTTTAATGGACTTTTATAGCACTGGCCCATGTGCCACACTGGGGATCTCACCCCTTACTGGAACCCCCCAGCTCACCCCTTGTGACCCCACACCTCAACCTTTACTGTCACCCCATCCACACCCCCTACTGTCACACCCACTTCACCCCTTAGTGTCATCCTCCACCTCACCCCTTCTGGCACCCTCCAGGGAACATTTTGTTTTGAAAATTTTTATTAGCAACAATTGCTAATCAATTTGGAAACTAGAACTCTACTAGACACAAAGTCGTTAGTTGCCGCCATTTCATTTTCCATAAACAAACCACAACCTTGAACTTGACATCGTTTTGTGTGCGAATGTTGCGACACCACACGGATAAAGGTGACGACTGCTATTAAACTTGACGTAACTTTGCATGCCGTAATGACGAGATGAAGGTTTCGTTTGGTAGTTAATACCTATATGTGATTAGGTACAAACTAGCACACGGATATTTTATTACCGCCAAATATGGTTTGCGATTTTACGCGATGCGGTTTTAGTACTATGTAGCGATCTGCGTAACTTGTATCGCGATTCACGACGAGATACTGAACAAAATGTTCCCTGCCCTCACTTCACCCCCTGTTGTAACCCCCACCTCACCCCACCGTCACCCCGCACAGGTTTCACACCTGTGATCTGATGCTGCCACTAAATCAGCTGGTCGACCAGCCGGACATACTTGTCTGCGCAAACCAATTTGTCATCAGTTTTTTTGGCGCCATTCGCTGCCGATGATATGTGATCGTTATCATCAACACGCCTGCGTTTCACGCAATCCTGCTTATGTATGGCAGCGAGCGATTTTTTCTCGATTTATAGCACAGCAATACATCATGACACCGACCAAGTATAGACTGAAGATGAGAGACACCAGGACATTCAGAGGAAAAAATGTACAATTATGTTACGCTGCTATACAATGCAACCAGACGGATGTTGAAGCCATCATCATTACTGGCGATTTACAAAGCAATCGTTTGGCAGCGTCAACAGCAGATGTGTCGAACGGGCGCATAGTCACAATACCAAACATATAACAGACACGCAAGGTCAGCGCAGGGTCAACGCAAGGGTGCACAAAGAGAGACCCACCCTTCTCATTAACAACTTTCATCGGAAAACGCCTAGAGAACGTGACAAACATGTTAAAAATAGTGCAGCAATCAAATCCTCGATCATGTGCAAAATAATGGGACTAAAATCACAGGATTTTATGTTAAAAGTAGCGTGACTTTAGAAGACAGACCCCCTTCAACGAAAAACTATCTTTTACCAATGCAACCTTTACAATGCTTCACCCTTGTAAGAACCTTAGAACGACCGAGCACCCTGTCATTATTCACACAGCAGTGTAGATCACATATAATGGAACTTTAAATGAAGACCCAATGCTTATGCAATCCCTCAAACATCAAAACTTAAAACGTCTTTTCAAGTACAATTTTGTCACTGATAGCTGGTCGCAACACGTCACTTCAAAGACAACATGTCACAATGTCACCTGTCACCAGAATGATGACACTACAGTCTGCTGCACTCACAGAAAGGTACAGAGGATGGAGGGTACACGCCCAATCATCAGGGGTCATAAAACAATCTGCTTGATCGACTTCTAACATGTACCACTTTGGGGATTCTGACCTAATAAATGGCTTTTTCAAAATATGATTAGCAGAGACTGGGCATGGGAAGACAAGATACCCATCTATCCTCAGGATTCCCACAGCCCCTCTATCAAATACTCCTTGCTGCATTCTAGATATTATTCCTCCTCAACATATTGAGAACATCAAAAGAAAATAAGACAAATTCATGAGCAGAAAACTCAGTACATAAACTCTTAAACCATGCCTGAAAATGCCTAGTTCACGATGTGGTAAATGTGCCCGTTAGAAAGACATACATGTAATGGTGTAAATGGGATGCAAACCATTACAACATGCCCCACTGTCACTGCTCTAGTTCAAGACAGGCGTAACGGTGTAAATGGGATGCAAACCATTACAACATGCCCCACTGCCGCTGCTCTAGTTCAAGACAGGTGTAACGGTGTAAATGGGATGTAAACCATTACAACATGCCCCACTGTCACTGCTCTAGTTCAAGACAGGTGTAACAGTGTAAATGGGATGTAAACCATTACAACATGCCCCACTGTCACTGCTCTAGTTCAAGACAGGTGTAATGGTGTAAATGGGATGTAAACCATTACAACACGCCCCACTGTCACTGCTCTAGTTCAAGACAGGTGGTAGTTGTACTTTGCCACCTCGGGAGTGGCTGTCAATAAAAGTTTGTGTGAGGGGCAAATGGGAAGACGATGTGTCATAAGTGAGAGGGAAGTCATCAATTTGATCCTGCTGTAGCAGTAGGCCCACGGACCAGTACCAGTACGAATTGATAATGACAGCTGACTTTATGTACAGATGCTTAGCAGCCGGAGTTTTTTGATTGCCCTGTAATCAATACATGGCACTGACTACAGGACAGGACAGCTGAGCACTGGAGATAACGCCTGGCAACCACCAGTGGCTTAAAATGTAAATGCTATGCTGCATGCTGCCTGTACATCAAAGAGAGGTGTTTCTGTCTGCCCTACCCCCAACATCTATACGCTGTGTCTCCCAGTAATCTGATCAGGTCTAACACACAACCAAGGCAAAGGGGAAAGTTGTGGACCATAATATCTAAATGACATTGAAGATTTAGCTCAAGAAATCTGAGCCCTAAAATCTTACTGACACCCAAGAATTAGTTCAAGAAGTATGAACCCAACAATCTCATTGACACCCAAGATTTAACTCACAAAGTATGAACCCAAAAATCTCACTGGCACCCAAGATTTAGTTCAAGAAGCCTGAGCCCTAAAAATGTGATCCTTCTAAGTCTAGTTTTGATCCGTCTTTTGGATTTTGAAACAACGGTAAAACTGGAACACTGTAAATGTGCTTTTATATTTATGGTGAAAGGTTCAGCATCTTTCAGTTCAGTTTATCAAATAATGATTACATTTTTCTGCACATATCGTTTCAAACTAATTTTGTGACAAATTTAACCTACATAGTACTTACTACAACAGCGTAGCTTGTTTGGGCAAATTTATTGATTTAGTTTTGATGACAAACTATTCAATTAGTTTTGGTATGACCAAAGCAAAAAAGGGCCAAAGTGGCAGAGTACTTTCTGTGGCAAAGTGTCCTTTTGCAAGTTGTCTCGTCTAACAATCAAAATCATTTCTTTCAATTATTTTTAACAGCATGTAGTGATATCTGCTGTCAAAATAACTGTATGTAAATGTATCAAACAGTTTCTGGTAATAAGTCACTAGGGACAGTGTACGTTCTATCACCAACGCTTTACTGACTTGCGAATCTTAAACAGATGCATCACTATACCATTTTACAGCTGCAATATGTAAATTACCAAAGAACACGTCTGATGTGTAGGTGTCTGGCAGTGGTCACGCAGAACAACTTAATATTTACACTGGCAATATGGACAAATGTTCACATTGGCAATATGGACAACTGTTCACACCAGGATTCCATTCACAGAGAATTACTTGACTGTTTTAGCCCATCACGAATCAGGTTCACTGATGTTCAATTTCAATTGCATACTTTTGTTAAAATCATAGATTGAATCAACTTTAATCACTAGATGGTGTAACTTGTGAAAGTGTGAATTGTCTTATATCACAGCCTTGTGAAAGTGTGAACTGTCTTATATTACAACCTTGCGAATGTGTGAACTGTCTTAAATTATTATTTTATAATTTCTTCGATGATTTCACCAAAACTAAATAAAAAATTTGTACTGATGAACTACCATATCATAGCAGATACTCATTTCGCAAAAACAGATTGCCATGGCAACTGTTATCACACAAACAGCTTGTATCAAATGCAACAGCAAAGTGAATCAACTCAATTAAGTAAACAGGACGAGTCCTGTTTCCACCACCAATTCTCTACTTCAAAGGCAATTAATTTAATTAATAACTTTATTTATTGAATTGATGACCATCTTTTATACAAGTGAAATTATTCAATCACCCACATACATGGTATAATTAAAATGTGACATGGTATTATAAGATTCTACACTTTTTGGAAGACATTTATTTCAGTGTGTTTTTCTGAGTGTCCTTCTCTGAGTCACAACTGGAACTTTGATATTTGAAAGTTTTAATGTTTGATATTGAAACTGTTTGATATTTTACACTAATGATATTTCTTGTACCTCAATCATATTTTTATTGAGATTAAAACAATTACTATGGAAGAAAGTTTCAGCTGGTCAGAATAAGAGCTGGTCAGCTAATACCAACTTACAAGTTACATACTAACAACATTTATTGCTACTGATCAGTTTATTGACTACTTCTCACTTATCAGGAGAGTTAATTTTCATGATAATACAATTCTTTTTTAAGTATCCAAAAGTTTTATTTACCTTCTGCCTGTCTAAGAAGCGAAATGGATACAACAGAGAGAGGCAGCGATCAACCAACGTCATTATCATTCATAATGAAGAAGCCATCTTGATAAGATTGGCAAAAGCTTCTACAAATAAATAACACTTTTGGATATGTAAAAAGAGAATTGTATTATCAGTTGTTATCAGTGTTTTAAGGCCTTTCATAAGGGCAAATGTTGACTTTGATTTCCTGATGCACTTATGTCGTGCATAAAATATTTCTGAAGTAATGGTATCAGTACTATCATCCAAAGAGTCGTCACTAATTGTTACTTCTGTTAAGTCCAGTGAATCAGATGTATCAGCAACCAGCAAATGCTTATTGCCTCTTGCTTATATGCAGTACAACTGGTGAGTGTTCACTACTGGGAGACAAATTTGATATTCACTCCTGGATTTTGTAGTACAGCCAGATCAAAAAAGGCTACTGTTGTAGTTGCACTGCCTTTTCCACTTCTAACGTAGCACTAAACTGCTCACATGGCCATTCCACCAATTCCATCTACAATGCTCTTGTCATGTGATGTTGCTGAACAATTACAGCTCAATATCATGGCATTCTCTCCTTCCCACAAGTGCACATTTGAGAATAGGAATCTCTGTTTAAGAACTCCATCGGCGAATACAGAAATCATGGTCTTAATATAAATTTGGATACTTAGCCTTCAAATGCATGAAGAGTGTATCCACGAACACTTTAAACTTGGTGTGCTGTAACTCACCCGAGACAATGGCATAGCTGTCAGCCTCAGTGATTCCACTATTTGTCCATGCATAGGCAGTATAGAGTGTGGCTTGGGCGTAATTTAACAATCTGCACATGGCAAAAGAAAGATGGCCACTGCCCGCCAGATTACAGGAAATAATGTCAGAGAGCGCAGACTAGTGATATTATAAAGTTTAGATTGGTTATTGCTACTTCAAACCCATTTACCCACTGCACTGGGTTTTTAATGTCTGGTTCAATGGTTTTTGTTGTGCCCCAATCGAATTTTGGCTTAGTCGTTGTAATTAGTTCCAATGTTGTGCTAATCCAATTATATGGATTAAGTATGGCTATGGCATTGATAACGTTTATTAACATCACACAGAAATTACAAACACTTCTATTTTGTTTAAAAATGAATCCAATCTGCATGGTGTATGGTGTCGGACGTATGAGGTGTCGGAAGTACATTTTTTATGTATATCCGACACCACAATTGCTGGTTAATTATTGCATAATCAATAAAAATGTTGAATTTGTTTGTTCAAACAAATAAAATTAACATTATATCTCAGTTAGTAAAATCTTGCAACCATCCAACATCAGTGGAGGTTAAAAAATTCCACTTTTTTGTGTCGGATGTACATAAGTAACATACTCATTACTAATTTAATTAAAAATAATAAAAAAATACACCCAACATTTTTATATCGCGTAAATTAATTAAATTACTTATAAATTAAAGTAGATATAGTGAAAAATGTTTTAATGGAATTTTTCATAAAATATTTTCGTTATCATTGTCATGTCAGTGGTTGCATTATAAATGATTATATAACATCCGTTGAAAATGGATTAATGTGACATCTGAAACTATGGAATATTACCTTTCAAATGACACCACACTTTCCTCATTTGAACCAGTTTCTAAAAATGACATGTTGGTTTACCTGAACCTGGAAGTGCCCATCTGTCATCTGAGCATCCATCAAAAACGTGTTAATCACGCCATAAAATTAACATATCAACTTGCTTTATAAGCTCCTTCAAATACAGTGTGCCGATCAATAACTGGGCCAAAGTACAAATACACCAACAACAACTGGACCAAAGTACAATGCAAATGTTCGCAACAGAAGACTTTTATTTCATGCTAAAGCCAAGGTATATACATCACAGCCACATCAAACAATAACACAAATATGAACTTTGGACAGGTAAATGGGCTGATTGCAATAATGCACCAGTCAGTAGACAGTTGCTAAAACACATCTGGGTATATTAGAAAAAACACCCCCTCAGTCAACATTTCGCTTACTCATTACACCAAATATGTATTAGACGTACTCATTCAACCATTGTCTACTATGTGTGTTTATTTTTATCTTCTTAAAAGTCTGTGTTTGCCTTTTATGAAATAATTCTAGCCTTGTCTCGGCTGTAAATCTTCCCAGTCATACATCCTTTTCCAACAAGGGTTGTTTCACAATCAAGGGGTAATAATAAAAAATAAAACAGCATACTTGCAGTGTTTGGAATGATGAACATGATGGCACTTTTGTTATTTTTAAGCACAACACAATTTCATATATATAGCATTGACAACCAAAGTTACAAAGGTTTATAAAATTACTATACAATACTTATTATTCATAATTAGAAAGGAAATGGTCAAATAAAAGATTTCTTCTACACTACACCTGATGAAAACATGACTTAGAAATTTCCTTTCAGAGTATATAATTATATGAAAGTGGTTGAAATTGTCCCCATTTATGACTAAGTTGCATTTATGACTAAGTGGCATTTAGTTTTGTGATGATGGTAATGTCATGCATGGTCACCAGAAGGCAGAGGTTTAAACAAGATGTCCAGCATGTTCTCACACGCACGCACCCACGCTTACTTCATCCAATGGCACAGAATGCAGTGTAGCATTTGTATAATTATAGCTGTAAACCCAATGTTCTCTCACACCATGCATCACGATTGGCCCAGCCACCATTCTTAGAAATACCCGTTCTTGCAAAAGAGCAAGTTGGCTGAGAAATTTTTTTTAGAAGTGTTACCGGCATGAACGCTGTACAAACCCTGCTGTAGTGAGTGATATTGATCCGACTCGTCAATGTCTGGAAGAAACCTAGATCTAAGACCCTGGATCTAGTAGCATCATTGGTGAGAATCCTAAGAGTGTGGGAGAGATTAGCAACAGCTGGTGCAGTCGATGGTGGTGCCGATAGATCAATCGCGACACTGAACGTGCTCTGTTGCGGTGTCTGTCTGTGCTAGTAATCACTCTGTTGATTACATTGATCGCGACCGTGATCGTTGCATGACAACGACACCGACGACAACATGACACTGATGGCATGTGACACCTAGTACTGACACTGACACAAAGGAACTCAATGTGCTACCTCTGTGATCCGCTACAGCAGGAACCATGCTGGTGGCCTCAGATAATCAATACACTGGCAGCAGCAGCAGAAATCACCTGATGGCTCCATGATACGTCGTGTCTGGTCTATGCAGAAATCACTATCGTCTACCATGCACCGCACATATCAGCTCATGTTGATAAGTGGCGGCTACCAAAGATACCTCCACCAACAAGACTTGTTGGTTCAACAACAAACATAACCAATTTATGTACAGTAATAACTTGGTGTTTGAAATAATTTTCCCCCATAATTGATAATTTTTTTTTGGACAAACCGATCAATGATCGATTCAGACAAAAGTCCATAGATATTCAGTTTGTGTGTGGTCTCATAACGGGAATGAAATTCAGCCTGAAATTTATTTATATAATCAGAAATGATTATTGAGAACACAAGATTGTGATTGATTAATTGAGTGAAAGGACACGCCAATCAAACATCAACAAAACTGATTAATCAGAACAGCACTAGTAATGACAGTCGTCATTTATCGACCAAAAATATGTGCGGCTGGGAAGCTACATGACAAAACTGCTGTCGTGCCATAGAGGAAATCATATGTAAAAGGCTGACACATAAGAACATTAGGAATGCCAGAAGGTTCGCTGTTCCTCACCTATTCCTTGAAACAAAAGTAAAAGGCTGACACATAAGAACATTAGGAATGCCAGAAGGTTCGCTGTTCCTCACCTATTCCTTGAAACAAAAGTGCAGTAAATATTTTGGGAGTAAAAAATTACATTGATGTACTACCTTTGTATGGTTTTTAATATAATTTAAGTCATAATTACCAGGTGCCAGATATGTAAAGCGCCTGAGAACAATCTCAATTGACCAGATGATATATATACAAGCATTTATATATGTATTTATTTGTTATTTTATTGCATTATAAAAATATATTAGTAGTAGTAGTATTTTTAGTTAATTAATTTTAATATATTTGCTTATTTTGTAATTCTAGACCATATTATTAAGATTGAATAAGATGCGATGCACCACTAAAAACATATGAAATAAAATATATTATTATTATGCTTGTTATTATTATTAAAATGACATCTTCAAATGTGTCAGTCGGTCCATTATAAGCCAGTTCAGTTACAACAGCACAACTCAAACTCAGGCGATATCACAACCTGAAGTAATGTACTGGTTAAAATATTAATGAGCAACTATTCATCAGTTAGAAATGACTAAATTCCACTGACAACCGTGAAGGGTTTTAGACACTGCATCAAATGAACACTTGAATCAAAACAAATGAAGCTTAATTTTTGTATGTGTAATAAAATGTTTATAAGTCTACTCACATTTCACCACAGCTATGATAAATGCAAGCAATTATGTCCTCACATAGAAAAAACTTGAAAAAGCAGTCATCTCTTTTTGTGTCTTTATCAGTATGATAAAAACATATTAACCAGACTACGCCTGGTGAACAACAGTATTTAGAATACCAGGGAAGTGGATTTAATTTATTTCTGAATGTGTCTTTAAAGGCAAAAACAGCTGAATCAAAAAACCTTCCACACATGGCATTTAAGCCCAACAAGCTGCTAGAATTAAAAATCAATAAAAACAGCTCAACATGCAAATGCACCAATGATTTCACAAGCTTCATGCCGATGGATGTATTTATTCATGAAAGATAGCCAATAAAAATCAATATGAAATTATGCTACATCAAGTATTGATTACACATGTGGTTGAGCAGACTCAATCTTCAACTGATAATCAATATGCCTGTAATGCTGACTTCACTACACACACATAATAATGATTTTCAATAGCACATCTGGGAATTTTGTAAGCTTCCCAAAACCACAGAGTCTGCTTAAAGGGTAAACAAATTGAAGCATAAAATATAATAAAAGCAGGTTGCCATGGTGCAAATGTAACTGTCAGTGCATATTTTATCAAAAGTACTGTAACAGGCCTGTAATGTTAAATGCATTTGTCAATACGCCAACTAATCAGTAGATGCATGCATATTTATTTACATAGTTTTTGATATAACGTAATTCTTTCTTTCTAATCGCTACCAAATCAGTAGGGTGTTTTTATTTCTGAAAACGCACATTTTCCTACATTTGACATTCATTAATATTCTTAAAATGGAAAAAAGTAGTAAACTTAAATAATATATAACATGATTATGTGAATTTACTATATATAGTTAAAGTTAAAAAATTTAAACTGTCACTGGCAAGTAACAACAATTGTTGTTACACAAAAAACACACAACTGTAATTCACAAAACATTCACAAAGCACACAATAATAAGATGCAATGGTTTCAACTAAAACACTACATAACAGTAAGGACTTCCATGTGCTAACAGACCGTGGGTAAAATTCGCCTCCAATGCCGCAGTAAAAACGGTTTCCTGCCTGACACTGACGGTGTCACCGCGCGCTAGCCCCACTGCATGTGTCACTGCTCCAGTCGCTGGGTATTACACAACTAAAAACTTCGTCAACTTTTCGCCTTTAAACCGCGCTAAAGCAGAAAACAAACGGCACGAATCATGCGGCTGCGTTTGTAACAAAAGCGAACGCTGACAGCGAGGCAGTTGCGCCTGCATCAACAGGGCGCAGATAGACGGAGATGCGAGCAACGAATCGCCATATTGATTTTTACAGATATCCTATCAATAACATAGCTGCTTTTCAACGGAGAGACAAGAAACAGAACACACTGAATTGACAGTGTTTCACAACATAAGGCATCTACTATGTTGATACTATCAACACTAACAATTCTGCGGAATCTGACTTACCTGTAGCTCTTGTAAATCAAAGTTTTTCCAATACTGACACATCGACTGCAAATTCGCAGCCATCTTGACCAGGATTGAAGCTAATCGATCGATCACATGACCTGACGAGATCGAAACCTGTCGAATCGCAGTTGAGGAGTCACATCCAAGCCATTTTTAACCAAATCACTTACAACTTGAATATATATTATAAGCATAACATGCAACTGGTCAATCGATTTCTGTTTCTAGCGTGAACGTCAACAATATTGACATTTTACTACAGTCACGCTGGTTTGTTTTGAAGCCAGCGCGGTAGCCAGTACACGCGAAAAAACGAGACTTCACGAGAACACCGTTATAATGGCAGCCTCCAGTGCCTGGCGTAAACGTCTCAGTCAACATGAGATTTTTGAAGTTCTTCGCAAAAATCAAGAGCAATTGAACTGGCCAACGGAGAGCAAAAATATACTAGTTGTCAAGGACGGCGATCTGTTTGTTTGGGATGCACATAACTATTGTATTTTAACGACAAATTTGAAGGCTCTTGCTCGCGACAAAATCGGCACCGATTCTGAAATCGAAAGTGGGGCCAAAACAAATCTCGGATACCAAGTATGCTTGAAGTTATTTCTAGGCTATAAATGATAAATAAATCAAGTGTGTAACCAAGAAAATTCAGTGCACTTATTGTAATTTCTGGGATATTAATCAAACTATTATATCTATTTAAAGTGAACAAAAATCATGGATGGACATGTTTTCTGGCTACGCCTATGCCATGATGGCTATGCACCTCAACTTCAAGTCTCAAGTGGTTACACTCCAAACAGCCCAATCTTGGGCTAACGCAGGAGTTTGTGTTTGTGTGCGTGCATGCGCAGCACCTATATTTATAAAAGTTATTAAAAGGCCTCGTTATTAAAACAGCCACTTGTATCTACAATTAAGAATGTCACGCCAGTGGATTACTAGGAAAAGTGCAGTATTTATAGTAAAATATATTCGTATACACCTATTCCTATTCTTGCCAATAGTATATGGCCATGCTATTTGCATCCAGACTCAGCTTATGTAACATATTTTGGTCTTTACCCCTTACAATCGCCAACTGGAACAACCTGCCAACCATCAGAACTACAGCACCAAGTTTGAAGATCTTCAGACAGGATCTCCAGCTTGCAACATTAATTCACATTGCATCTTTCATGCTATCAACTTTTCCTATCCTTAAATTGCAATTTTACATGCACACTTCTTTTCCTTTTTGTTCCAAATATTTTATTACTTTCTCTTACAGCACGTGTGTACACACACCGAGTTTATAAGCGTTGACTCGTATCCAGTAGAAGAAGAAGAAGAAAATAACACGTTTGTTGGAGACTGCATTGGTTCTGTGTATGCCGGCCTCCCTTAATACATCACTGAGTAAACCACTGATGTGATATTCTTGATTTTAATTGCATGTGGTTAGTTTTTATTATTGTGGGGAGCAGTGGTCTAATGGTTAGAACACCCGCCTGTCAATCGAGAGGACGGTGGTTCGATTCCACCTCCGTCGTTTCGAAGCTTGGGCAATTTCGTTTACCCCACTTTGCCTGTGTCTTTCGGAAGAGACACTAAAAGCTGTTGGTCCAAACTCCTGCTTTAGCTCAAGATTGGGCTGTTTGGAGTATAACTACTTGAAACTTGAGATCTCTCTTTGGTGCAAAGCCCCAAAACCATGACTTTTATTCAGCTTTAAATAATCCACTGATTTAATTATGACTTAGAGTTAGACAGAACAGTTTTCTGCATCATTTATTTATTATTTGGTTAAAATATGTGTCCCTTGGATAAAGTACTAAAATTAATTTCCTGCTGCAGTTACCCCTGCTGCTGTACTAGACGAATCAAAAACCTGTATGGAGGGTCAAATGTGCACTGAAGCCAGTAGGTGTCACTCACTAGAGATGCCTCACAGCTCCTGTGGCTGTGGTCTTTTACATCAGCTAACATGTGAAACTCATTAAGTCACATGTTAACGTGCAATAGCTCTAGCTGATTGGCACACAGCAATGGTCAACTTAAGGTCGCTGTTAAGGTACAATAACAGAAATGTACAACTTATGGTCACTGTTAGTGTTAAGATGTACAACTTATGGTCACTGTTAGTGTTAAGATGTGCAACTTATGGTCACTGTTAGTGTTAAGGTACAACAACAGTAATGTACAACTTAAGGTTGCTATTAAAGTATAACAACAGCAATGTACAACTTAAGGTTGCTATTAAAGTATAACAACAGCAATGTACAACTTAAGGTTGCTATTAAAGTATAACAACAGTAATGTACAACTTAAGGTTGCTATTAAAGTATAACAACAGCAATGTACAACTTAAGGTTGCTATTAAAGTATAACAACAACAGTGTACAACTTAAGGTCGCTATTAAAGTATAACAACAGCAATGTACAACTTAAAGTTACTATTAAGGTACAACAACAACAGTGTACAAGGTCACTGTTAAAGTACAACAACAGCAGTGTACAACTTACAGTTGCTGGTAAAGTACAACAACAGCAGTGTACAACTTAAGGTCGCAATGAAAGTCAGGTGCAACAACAACAGTTGTAGGAATTATACAGACAGTAATACATTGATCCATTGTTGCTGATGTGTTCCTTCTTCTCCTCATGTAGACGTTCATGTGCACATGTCCACCTACATACGACGTCGAAAACATCATATTCAACACAACTGGTACATATCTGGCTCTAGTTGGTCGTAAAGGGGTAACTGTCGTTGAGCTGCCCCGCAGGTGGGGTAAATATGCACAGTTCGAAGATGGAAATTCAAAAGTCTTATGCAAGTAAGTGGAACAATGTGCAATGAAAGTAAGTGGGACATTGTGCAATGAAAGTAAGTGGAACAATGTGCAATGAAAGTAAGTGGGACAATGTGCAACGAAAGTAAGTGGAACAATGTGCAATGAAAGTAAGTGGAACACTGCAATGAAAGTAAGTGGGACATTGTGCAATGAACGTAAGTGGAACAATGTGCAATGAAAGTAAGTGGGACAATGTGCAATGAAAGTAAGTGGAACAATGTGAAATGAATGTAAGTGAAACACTGCAATGAAAGTAAGTGGAACAATGTGCAATGAAAGTAAGTGGAACACTGCAATGAAAGTAAGTGGGACAATGTGCAATGAAAGTAAGTGGAACAATGTGTAATGAAAGTAAGTGGGGCAATGTGCAATGAAAGTAAGTGGGACAATGTGCAATGAAAGTAAGTGGAACAATGTGTAATGAAAGTAAGTGGGACAATGTGCAATGAAAGTAAGTGGGACAATGTGCAATGAAAGTAAGTGGAACAATGTGCAATGAAAGTAAGTGGGACAATGTGCAATGAAAGTAAGTAGGACAATGTGTAATGAAAGTAAGTAGGACAATGTGCAATGAAAGTAAGTAGGACAATGTGTAATGAAAGTAAGTGGAACAATGTGTAATGAAAGTAAGTGGGACAATGTGTAATGAAAGTAAGTAGGACAATGTGCAATGAAAGTAAGTGGGACAATGTGTAATGAAAGTAATTGGGACAATGTGTAATGAAAGTAAGTGGAACAATGTGCAATGAAAGTAAGTGGAACAATGTGCAATGAAAGTAAGTGGAACAATGTGCAATGAAAGTAAGTGGGACAATGTGCAATGAAAGTAAGTGGGACAATGTGCAATGAAAGTAAGTGGGAATGAAAGTAAGTGGGACAATGGGTAATGAAAGTAAGTGGAACAATGTGCAATGAAAGTAAGTGGAACAATGTGCAATAAATGTAAGTAGGACAATGTGTAATGAAAGTAAGTAGGACAATGTGTAATGAAAGTAAGTGGGACAATGTACAATGAAAGTAAATGAAAGTTTTAAAAAAATGGTCTTTAACAACTTTTTAGAACGTGTGTAGTCATTAGTCATTATATGTTTAAGTACATCTATCAGAAATGCTTTAAACATTTATCAAATAAAATCGACATAGAGCTTTTAAATCAGCGTATGAGGAATAAAATGAATGTGTCACTTTCCCTGTGTTTTTAATTATCTGATATATTGTTTATTGTAATGTGTTATACTTACGCTTTGTATATATATATAAATATATATTTGTATATATATATAAATATATATATTTATAAGTATTTTAATCATCTCTTCTAATATTTTATTCCACAAAATGGTGTTGCAGGACGAGACGTATTGGTGAGAGGCTGTTCCTGAATGCGAGCGTGCAGTTACTGCATGCTCTGTGGCACCCTGGCAGCGACACAGACATGCACATTGTACTTCTCACAAATGACAACTGCATCAGGTAACACATTAGGAGATTTCCAATGCCACAGAACCGTTTAGGGTAGAAATACTAGAACATCCATCTTCAGTGTCTATTCCACTGCAGAAATTACCAGTAGTTCTCACATCAGTGAATTTTGAAGAAAAAAATTGTGGTTTCTATTCAGGAAATACCTTGATTAGTTATGATTAGATTAGATTCCAAAGTAAACAAACCACCTTATTCTGAAGAGGTTCGTAATTCAAAGAGCATACATATCCCAAGGAATGTTCATATCCCAAGGAGTGTTCATATCCCAATGAGTGTTCATATCCCAAGGAATGTTCATATCCCAAGGAGTGTTCATATCCCAAGGAGCGTTCATATCCCAAGGAATGTTTATATCCCAATGAGTGTTCATATCCCAAGGAATGTTCATATCCCAAGGAGTGTTCATATCCCAAGGAGCATTCGTATCCCAAGGAGTGTTCGTATCCCAAGGAGTGTTCATATCCCAAGGAGCGTTCATATCCCAAGGAGTGTTCATATCCCAAGGAGCATTCATATCTCATGGAGTGTTCATATCCCATGGAGTGTTCATATTTTGATGATGTATTGAAGAAAGTTTGGTGACTTAAATTTCAACAACCCTACAGGGCATCATTTGTTTACTAAACCTATTACAGAAGTTCTGTCGTCTTAATAATTCTAGAAAGTTCTTGTCATGGGATATTTAAAAACAGACACCATTGTCCTAGAATTATCAAATCCTACTCAGGTTAAACGATTATCGGGCGTGTGGCCAACTGATACTTGCTAGCCCAACTGATCAAAACAACTTAATGATCGTCTAATCATTTTTTATTTGAAAAAAATTGTACTATATATGGAAACAAAATGTTATACAAAACCCATGAATATAAATGTGTGACAAAATGATGTTTCAGGATATTTGATCTCACCAATCCCGAGTACGCAAAGCAGACATGTCCGCTGGGTGATACAGTCGGAGATGACTCGTACATGGACTCACCGTCCCGGCTACAGATCCCTGCTGTTCTTGGAGATGTCGCAGTCGCCTTTGACTTTGGCCCTCCTGTTGAACTTGTGCAGAAAAGTGCCTCAGCACCTGCAAAGACAGACAGTGCCTGGCCAATCTACATCCTGTGGGGAAATGGAGATGTCTACCTCCTCATCTCAACACTCGCTACAGAAGGGTTAGCATCAGTAATACTGATTATACACAGTCACTGGTCACAGGGCTGTTTGTAGACGATGGTAACTGCTTTAATTCATCGAGAACTGTGGAAAGTTTACAGATATTGGCTGGCCAAATTTGTTGACATTCTGTAGAAAATCAAATATTGAATTTCCTCACAAATGTTACATTTATGATCAAATGTATACTAAGAGGATATATCAGTTACAAAAACCGAGAACTTAAGAACTTAATGATTTGTACACCATCAAGTTTAAAATAGGCATTTAAAGATACTGTCCATTACAACCCAGAAATATCCAACCAAAATTCATCTTTGATAGACTTAAGCGGGAAATTGAAGGGCCGAAATGGTTGTTCTGTGTAACATCAATTATCATACAGTGAGGGTGGCTTTAGTTAATATTTCATGTCATATTTAAATTTGGGGAACTTTGATGATGCAACCATCAAAGTTATTTTGCTAATTCTATAATTTTCAAAAAAGTATTCGATCATAATGTCACAAATGAGCAACTCCATCATGTTTACGTCGATTTGTTCAATTCCATTCAAACAGAAACACATGATGTTTCAGACTGAACCGCCCTGTGTTGCAAGGACCCCTGACGATGTTCCCGCCGGCCGAGGACAACTACGGCACCGACGCTAGCGCCATTATTTGTCTCAGTAGTACTCCCCCTGTAGTTGCCATAGCAACGTGCGAGGGTAAATTGTACCACTGTGTCGTGCTGTGTGAGGAGAGGGACCTCAACACCTCATCCAGTGTGAGTGGAGGGGAATGGCAGAGTCATGGGGAATGGCAGAGTCATGGGGAATGGCAGAGTCATGGGGAATGGCAGTCATGGGGAATGGCAGAGTCATGGGGAATGGCAGAGTCATGGGGAATGGCATAGTCATGTTGCTTGTGTACAAAATGCCTAAGATATTTTAATGAAGGAATTTACGAGTCACCCTTGGTAATAATACAAAATTTAGACAGCATATTTCACAAACTTGTTGCTGCTTTTATTACATTCGTGACCTTCGTCGTATTCGCCGATATATGTCTTGCTATTGCCAAAACTACTGCAACTGCTCTTGTTAGTAGTAAACTTGATTATTACAATTCCCTTTATCATAACATTCCTCTCAAGGACATCTTGAAACTTCAACGTGTACAAAATTGTTTTGCAAAGGTAATTACCCGATCTCCTTGTTTCTCTCACTCGGTACCACTTCTTAAATGATTGCATTGGCGACCTGTCCGATATCGCATTATTTTCAAGATCTGTACAAGACCTATCAAGCTCTTTCATCCAATCAACCAGCATGTTTACATTCACTGTTCACTCCTGCAAGACATCCCAGACAGCTTCGATCATCTAATTCTAATCTACTTTTTACTCCCAGTGTTAAGACAAATGTCGTAACTAGAGCTTTTCAGTTGCTGCCCCGACTCTGTGGAACTCACTCCCTGTTAGTGTTAAGTCTGTAGGAAATATAACAACACTGACTCTGTGGAACTCACTCCCTGTTAGTGTTAAACCTGTTAGTGTTCAGTCTGTAGGAAATATAACAACATTTCACCATAAACTAAAAACCCACCTGTTTAAACTTGCTTATCCTCCATAGCTCCCCAGCGTACCAATCTAACTGTTTACAACTGGAACTGTTTATTGATTATGAACTGCTTAACCCCTTTCGTTTTGGTGCACTGCTGAGCTTGGGTCTCCCGAGGATTTTACCGCAATAGAAGTATTTTATACATTATTATTGTATCACATCTTGTTTACAGTTCACTAAATATTTAGATAGATTTGATATATAGAATGCAAAAATACCATTATTTTCTAATAGTTGTTTAACCACATAACTTCACCAATTTATCTGCGTAATATGTGGGCTTTTTTCCGTATAAATTTGTAACAGTAAAGGTCGGAGGTAAAGGTAAGTTTCTATATACCTGTAGTGCAGTATCCAGGTAAGTTTCTATATACCTGTAGTGCAGTATCCAAGTAAGTTTCTATATACCTGTAGTGCAGTATCCAGGTAAGTTTCTATATACCTATAGTGCAGTATCCAGGTAAGTTTCTATATACCTATAGTGCAGTATCCAGGTAAGTTTCTATATACCTATAGTGCAGTATCCAGGTAAGTTTCTATATACCTGTAGTGCAGTATCCAGGTAAGTTTCTATATACCTGTAGTGCAGTATCCAGGTAAGTTTCTATATACCTATAGTGCAGTATCCAGGTAAGTTTCTATATACCTGTAGTGCAGTATCCAGGTAAGTTTCTATATACCTGTAGTGCAGTATCCAGTCCTTGGGACTGTTCAGAGCACTTTACACTTCACCCCCCCCCTATGGTGACCTATTCACTCCAACACCAACTCAAAGTCTCTGGAAAGTATTCCATAATAATAATATTACACAAGGAGTATGTAATCCTGTGTATGTGCCATGACCAGAGACATACCAGTTTCATAATTTATTGTGTCATGTATTTCAGTCTGAGACCCCATGGGAGGCAAGCAGTGCATCATGGGGCATCTATCGCCCGCTGCCCACAAGCACACTTTATGTGTTTGAGAATCTCGAGTTGGAGTTGTCATTGACAACCATCTCCGTGGAGACGGATGAACCAATCCTTGACGATTATACATGTGTGATTCGGCTGCAGAAAGGTATATTGGTTTTGTTGTATATCAGAGTGAGCAATGAATGTAAATATGCTGGTTGCTTGGATGAAAGTGCATGATAGGTAATTGTACAGATCTTGAAAATAATGTAATATCAGATGGAGCCAATGCAATGATTTAAGAAGTGGTACTGAGTGAGAGAAATGAAGAGACTGGGTAACTACCCTTGGCAAATAATTGTGCACACATTGAAGTTTCAAGATATCCTTGAGAACAATATTATGATAAATGGAATTAAAATAGCCAAGCCTGATGCTAGCAAGAACAGCTGTCTATGCTGTCTAAAATTTTAATTGTTATCAAAGGCGACTCCTAAATTCCGTGCTGAGACGGCAGGTGTGAAATTCTGGCACAGCATAGGTGTCGGGGGGGAGGGGTGAGGGGGGATGGGGGACAATCAAGTTTACCTCACTGCTTTTGGGTACCAATAATAAGAAACTGTTATATTTGCATTTAACTTTAATTTGATAAATATTTATTGCTTATATGAACAACTTGAGAAATGTCTAATTATTGCCCAGTCACAAGAAGTTTACAATTACTTGGTGTGCTTCCCTATGATTGGTAGTTATACCACACATCTTATTATTTTTTATGTTTTTTGAATTTTGAAGTCTCTTTCATTAAGATTATCTGTATCGATCCTGTGTTTGCTGCTGTAGATCCCCAATTCTGTGACCGCTACTACTGCGTTCATGGTGCTGGACTACATACAGTCGTACTGCCATGGATAAAGTCATTCCAACAGTTCTGTAGTGAAGGTAGGTGTTTCTACAACTGTCATGGATAAAGTCATTCCAACAGTTCTGTAGTGAAGGTAGGTATTTTAACTACTGCCATGGATAAAGTCATTCCAACAGTTCTGTAGTGAAGGTAGGTGTTTCTACAACTGTCATGGATAAAGTCATTCCAACAGCTCTGTAGTGAAGGTAGGTGTTTCTACAACTGTCATGGATGAAGTCATTCCAACAGTTCTGTAGTGAAGGTAGGTGTTTCTACAACTGTCATGGATAAAGTCATTCCAACAGTTCTGTAGTGAAGGTAGGTGTTTCTACAACTGTCATGGATAAAGTCATTCCAACAGTTCTGTAGTGAAGGTAGGTGTTTCTACAACTGTCATGGATAAAGTCATTCCAACAGTTCTGTAGTGAAGGTAGGTGTTTCTACAACTGTCATGGATAAAGTCATTCCAACAGTTCTGTAGTGAAGGTAGGTGTTTCTACAACTGTCATGGATAAAGTCATTCCAACAGTTCTGTAGTGAAGGTAGGTGTTTCTACAACTGTCATGGATAAAGTCATTCCAACAGTTCTGTAGTGAAGGTAGGTGTTTCTACAACTGTCATGGATAAAGTCATTCCAACAGCTCTGTAGTGAAGGTAGGTGTTTCTACAACTGTAGTGGATAAAGTCATTCTAACAGTTCTGTCGTGAAGGTAGGTGTTTCTACAACTGTCATGGATAAAGTCATTCCAACAGTTCTGTAGTGAAGGTAGGTGTTTCTACAACTGTAGTGGATAAAGTCATTCTAACAGTTCTGTCGTGAAGGTAGGAGTTTCTACAACTGTAGTGGATAAAGTCATTCTAACAGTTCTGTAGTAAAGGTAGGTGTTTCTACAACTGTAGTGGATAAAGTCATTCTAACAGTTCTGTAGTGAAGGTAGGTGTTTCTACAACTGCCATGGATAAAGTCATTCCAACAGTTCTGTAGTGAAGATAGGTGTTTCTACTACTGTCATGGATAAAGTCATTCCAACAGTTCTGTAGTGAAGGTAGGTGTTTCTACTAGTGCAGTGAATAAAGTCATTCCAACAGTTCTGTAGTGAAGGTAGGTGTTTCTACTACTGTCGTGAATAAAGTCATTCCAACAGTTCTGTAGTGAAGATAGGTGTTTCTACAACTGCCCATTATAAAGTCATTCAAACAGTTCTGTAGTGAAGGTAGGTGTTTCTACAACTGTCATGTAGTGGAGGTAGGTGTTTCTACCACTGTAATGGGCAGGAGGGGTCACAAATATCGAAATTGTCGGGGGATGGCAATTAACATGTTAGTCCAGAAGTTATGTAGGGAAGAGGAAGGTGGATTTATGGGGAAGTTTTGTTGGGAGGGCTGATATGTACATGAAGGATGGGCTTCATTTAAGTGGAAAGGGGGCGGCAGTATTCGCGGACAAACTTTCAGCAGCAGTAGATAGTGACTTGGGTACAATGACAAATATTTTTGGAAGTAAACATTCTTTAAACTAGAAGTGCAGGGGGGTTACCTAGAGGTGTCTCAAGCAGAACAAGAGGCCACTAGCACAGATAAACCAATATCAAATCATCCGAAAAACATCTCTGAAAAAGGTTATAGATGCGTATGTTTAAATGCAAGGAGCATAGTAAATAAGAAAAACGAATTAAACATTATGGTAGACGATATTGACCCTCACATAATTGGTATAACTGAATCATGGGCCAACATAGATATAACAGATGCTGAATTAGGACTGACAGGATATGTAATGTTTAGGAAAGATCGAATAGGAAGAAGGGGCGGGGGAGTTATTTTATATGTTAAAGAATCTATTCAGGCTTATGGAATAAAACTAGAAAGGGAAGCAGATTGCGATGAAGCTGTTTGGTGCAAAATTGTTTCAGGTAATTCAAAATTAACTATTGGATTAGTTTACCGAAGTCCAAACATAAACGAAGAGGACAACACAAAAATAAAAAACGCTATAAAGGAAGTTAGTAAAGGGGAATGTATCATAATGGGAGATTTTAACCATGGACACATACAATGGAATTCTCTAGAGAGCACAGGGATTGAGGACCAACAATTTCTATTTTTAATCCAGGATAGCTTTCTTACTCAGCACGTACTAGAACCAACCAGGGGAGAAAATGTATTAGATATAGTTTTGTCATCACAAAAAGAATTAGTGGACAATGTAAAAATATTTGAACCATTGGGTAATAGTGACCATAATCAAATACATTTTGACATCAATGTAAAATCAGAAAGTAAAAATAAGAAAACGTACAAGAGAAACTTCCACAAAGGTAACTACAAAGATATGAGAAAATACTTAGCAAAGCTAGATTGGAATAACATGCTGATGAATAAGACCGCAATTGAATGTTGGAATATTCTAAAATATGAAATTGAGAGTATCATCGATAAATTTGTTCCCTTCCAAAAACAAGGAAAACGGTGTAGAAAGAAACACTTGTCAAAAGAGGCTATTAGAAAAATAATGCTAAAACAAACTATGTGGAGGGTTTATAGGCGTACCAGAAAGGACGAAGACTATGCAAAATACAAAGAGGCACTTAATGCAGCTACAACTGAAATCAGACAATCTAAAAGAAGCTATGAGCAAAAACTAGCATGTAACATTAAAAATTACAGCAAGAGTTTTTATGCATATGTCAGGAGTAAACAAAACGTACAAGACAAGGTTGGACCTCTAGAAGACAGTGCTGGAAATATAATATCACGGGTTTTTAATGGCGGAAGACCTAAATGGTTACTTCAGTTCAGTGTTTACCAAAGAAGATATTAGTTCATTACCAGTTGCTGATGCTAAATTTCAGGGGGCTAAATCTGACTATTTAGGTCCGTTAGTTGTAACTCCAGAATTGGTAGCTAAGAAAATAAAGGCAATGAAAGATAACAAATCACCGGGAGTGGATGGGATTCCTCCAAAATTACTAATGGAAACAGTAGAACAAATCAGTATACCACTTGCAAGAGTATTCAACTTGTCATTAAAAGAGGGAGTTGTTCCGTTTGAATGGAAAGAAGCAAACATCATACCATTATTTAAAAAGGGTTCGAGAAATAAGTCAGAGAATTACAGACCAGTGAGTTTAACGTCAGTGATTTGTAAATTATTAGAAAGGTTAATTAAAGACCATATGGTGGAATTCCTCGTTAAGCATAAATTATTAAATTCATCTCAACATGGATTCCTTAAAGCGAGGTCATGCTTAACAAATATGTTATGTTTTTTGGAAGAAATCACTAAGTGGATAGACGTGGGATCGCCAATAGATATTATCTACTTAGATTTTCAGAAAGCTTTTGACAAAGTGCCACATCAAAGATTACTACTTAAATTAAAAGCCCATGGTATCGGGGACAGCATAACTGACTGGATAGAACAATGGCTGACTGACAGAAGACAACGAGTTGTAGTAGATGGAGAAGTTTCAAATTGGAAATCGGTTTTGAGTGGGGTACCTCAAGGATCAGTATTAGGACCTATATTATTCTTAATTTATATCAATGACTTGGACGACAGTATAACAAGTAACGTACTGAAATTTGCGGATGACACAAAACTGTTTAGAAAGGTTAATACTGATGGTGATAAACAACATTTACAAAACGATCTAGACAGATTAGTGAAATGGTTTGAGAAATGGCAGATGTTGTTCAATTTTGGGAAATGTAAATGCCTACATACAGGACATAGGAACTTGAATGTAAACTATAAAATGGGAGATACTGTTCTGGGTACTGCTGTAAAAGAAAAGGACTTAGGAGTTACAATAAGCGCTGATATGAAAGTTTCAGAGCAGTATGGTATTACAGCTTCAAAGGGTAATCAAATTCTTGGATTGATTAGAAGAAACATAACATACAAGGGAAAAAAGTTAAAGAAGGTAGGTGTTTATACAGTGAAAAATGTGTGTTAATTATTTATGTCAGTTTCATAATAAGCAAAACGAAGAGTTATTTCACAGCGTACAGTTGTTATCAAGGCACAGACTGAACTAAACATTTTGGAAGAGAAGAATATTACTGATATAAAATTGAGCCAGGAAATTTGAGTTGACCTTGTGTGGCTGTATTGAGCATTGTCTCAATGAGTCGACCTTATGTGGCTGTATTGAGCATTGTCTCAATGAGTTGACCTTGTGTGGCTGTATTGAGCATTGTCTCAATGAGTTGACCTTGTGTGGCTGTATTGAGCATTGTCTCAATGAGTTGACCTTGTGTGGCTGTATTGAGCATTGTCTCATTGAGTTGACCTTGTGTGGCTGTATTGAGCATTGTCTCAATGAGTTGACCTTGTGTGGCTGTATTGAGCATTGTCTCAATGAGTCGACCTTGTGTGGCTGTATTGAGTGTTGTCTCAATGAGTTGACCTTGTGTGGCTGTATTGAGCATTTTCTCAATGAGTTGACCTTGTGTGGCTGTATTGAGCATTGTCTCAATGAGTTGACCTTGTGTGGCTGTATTGAGCGTTGTCTCAATGAGTTGACCTTGTGTGGCTGTATTGAGCATTGTCTCAATGAGTTGACCTTGTGTGGCTGTATTGAGCATTGTCTCAATGAGTTGACCTTGTGTGGCTGTATTGAGCGTTGTCTCATTGAGTTGACCTTGTGTGGCTGTATTGAGCATTGTCTCAATGAGTTGACCATGTGTGGTTGTATTGAGCATTGTTTCATTGAGTTGACCTTGTGTGGCTGTATTGAGTGTTGTCTTAATGAGTTGACCTTGTGTGGCTGTATTGAGCGTTGTCTCAATTAGTTGACCTTGTGTGGCTGTATTGAGCATTGTGTCAATAAATTGACCTTGTGTGGCTGTATTGAGCATTGCCTCAATAAATTGACCTTGTGTATTGAGCATTGTCTCAATGCTGTAGTCAGAAATGACTGATGTTATCTGGTGTTTGCAGCTCAGCAGAAAGCAGAGTGTTTGGAAGTTGGACCGGATCAGCAGGCCATTGTGGAGCACCTGGTCTGTACCAAGCCACTGCAGTCCAGGTAACATGGTTGTGTGTGAACAGTCCAGGTAACATGGTTGTGTGTGGACAGTCCAGGTAACACGGTTGTGTATGGATGGTCCAGGTAACATGGTTGTGTGTGGACAGTCTATGTAACATGGTTGTGTATGGATGGTCCAGGTAACATGGTTGTGTGTGGACAGTCCAGGTAACATGGTTGTGTGTGGACAGTTCAGGTAACATGGTTTTGTATGGACAGTCCAGGTAACACAGTTGTATATGGACAGTCCAGGTAACATGGTTGTGTGTGGACAGTCCATGTAACATGGTTGTGTGTGAACAGTCCATGTAACATGGTTGTTTATGGACAGTCCAGGTAACCTGGTTGTGTGTGGACAGTCCAGGTAACATGGTTGTGTGTGGACAGTCCAGGTAACATGGTTGTGTGTGGACAGTTCAGGTAACATGGTTTTGTATGGACAGTCCAGGTAACACAGTTGTATATGGACAGTCCAGGTAACATGGTTGTGTGTGGACAGTCCAGGTAACACAGTTGTATATGGACAGTCCAGGTAACATGGTTGTGTGTGGACAGTCCAGGTAACATGGTTGTGTGTGGACAGTCCAGGTAACATGGTTGTGTGTGGACAGTCCATGTAACATGGTTGTGTGTGGACAGTCCATGTAACATGGTTGTGTGTGGACAGTCCAGGTAACATGGTTGTGTGTGGACAGTCCAGGTAATATGGTTGTGTGTGGACAGTCCAGGTAACATGGTTGTGTGTGGACAGTCCAGGTAACATGGTTGTGTGTGGACAGTCCAGGTAACATGGTTGTGTGTGGACAGTCCAGGTAACACGGTTGTGTGTGGACAGTCCAGGTAACACGGTTGTGTGTGGACAGTCCAGGTAACATGGTTGTGTGTGGACAGTCCAGGTAACATGGTTGTGTGTGGACAGTCCATGTAACATGGTTGTGTGTGGACAGTCCATGTAACATGGTTGTGTGTGGACAGTCCAGGTAACATGGTTGTGTGTGGACAGTCCATGTAACATGGTTGTGTGTGGACAGTCCATGTAACATGGTTGTGTGTGGAC
Source organism: Lamellibrachia columna (assembly GCA_963662155.1). Classification (NCBI taxonomy): domain Eukaryota; kingdom Metazoa; phylum Annelida; class Polychaeta; order Sabellida; family Siboglinidae; genus Lamellibrachia; species Lamellibrachia columna. The sequence continues at coordinate 2,361,144 of OY759269.1, forward strand.
AGTCCATGTAACATGATTGTGTGTGGACAGTCCAGGTAACATGGTTGTGTGTGGACAGTCCATGTAACATGGTTGTGTGTGGACAGTCCAGGTAACATGGTTGTGTGTGGACAGTCCAGGTAACATGGTTGTGTGTGGACAGTCCATGTAACATGGTTGTGTGTGGACAGTCCAGGTAACATGGTTGTGTGTGGACAGTCCATGTAAAATGGTTGTGTGTGGACAGTCCATGTAACATGGTTGTGTGTGGACAGTCCAGGTAACATGGTTGTGTGTGGACAGTCCAGGTAACATGGTTGTGTGTGGACAGTCCAGGTAACATGGTTGTGTGTGGACAGTCCAGGTAACATGGTTGTGTGTGGACAGTCCAGGTAACATGGTTGTGTGTGGACAGTCCAGGTAACATGGTTGTGTGTGGACAGTCCAGGTAACATGGTTGTGTGTGGACAGTCCATGTAACATGGTTGTGTGTGTGGACAGTCCAGGTAACATGGTTGTGTGTGGACAGTCCAGGTAACATGGTTGTGTGTGGACAGTCCATGTAACATGGTTGTGTGTGGACAGTCCATGTAACATGGTTGTGTGTGGACAGTCCAGGTAACATGGTTGTGTGTGGACAGTCCAGGTAACATGGTTGTGTGTGGACAGTCCATGTAACATGGTTGTGTGTGGACAGTCCAGGTAACATGGTTGTGTGTGGACAGTCCAGGTAACATGGTTGTGTGTGGACAGTCCATGTAACATGGTTGTGTGTGGACAGTCAATGTAACATGGTTGTGTGTGGACAGTCCAGGTAACATGGTTGTGTGTGGACAGTCCAGGTAACATGGTTGTGTGTGGACAGTCCAGGTAACATGGTTGTGTGTGGACAGTCCAGGTAACATGGTTGTGTGTGGACAGTCCAGGTAACATGGTTGTGTTTGTTAAGTGATGTATAGGAAAACTTACTTCATTAGTCGATAGCATGGCATATAATACATTATGACACAAATTGTTTACCTCCACCACTAACAAGTTGATGGTAGCCCAAAACCACCATTTAAGTGATTTTATGTGATTTTGAGGCTTAACGCATTTTGTGAATGAGAACCTCATATGTTTTGTGAGTGAGAGCCTCATACACTTTGTGAGTGAGAGCCTCATACACTTTGTGAGTGAGAGCCTCATACATTTTGTGAGTGAGAGCCTCATACATTTTGTGAGTGAGAGCCTCATACATTTTGTGAGTGAGAGCCTCATACATTTTGTGAGTGAGAACCTCATACATTTTGTGAGTGAGAGCCTCATACACTTTGAGTGAGAGCCTCATACACTTTGTGAGTGAGAGCCTCATACATTTTGTGAGTGAGAGCCTCATACATTTTGTGAGTGAGAGCCTCATACATTTTGTGAGTGAGAGCCTCATACATTTTGTGAGTGAGAGCCTCATACATTTTGTGAGTGAGAGCCTCATATATTTTGTGAGTGAGAACCTCATACATTTTGTGAGTGAGAGCCTCATACACTTTGAGTGAGAGCCTCATACACTTTGTGAGTGAGAGCCTCATACATTTTGTGAGTGAGAGCCTCATACATTTTGTGAGGGAGAGCCTCATACATTTTGTGAGTGAGAGCCTCATACATTTTGTGAGTGAGAGTCTCATACATTTTGTGAGTGAGAGCCTCATACATTTTGTGAGGGAGAGCCTCATACATTTTGTGAGTGAGAGCCTCATACATTTTGTGAGGGAGAGCCTCATACATTTTGTGAGTGAGAGCCTCATACATTTTTTGAGTGAGAGCCTCATGCATTTTGTGAGGGAGAGCCTCATACATTTTGTGAGTGAGAGCCTCATACATTTTGTGAGTAAGAGCCTCATACATTTTGTGAGTGAGAGCCTCATACATTTTGTGAGTGAGAGCCTCATACATTTTGTGAGTGAGAGCCTCATACATTTTGTGAGTGAGAGCCTCATACATTTTGTGAGTGAGAGCCTCATACATTTTGTGAGTGAGAGCCTCATACATTTTGTGAGTGAGAGCCTCATACATTTTGTGAGTGAGAGCCTCATACATTTTGTGAGTGAGAGCCTCATACATTTTGTGAGTGAGAGCCTCATACATTTTGTGAGTGAGAGCCTCATACATTTTGTGAGTGAGAGCCTCATACATTTTGTGAGTGAGAGCCTCATACATTTTGTGAGTGAGAGCCTCATACATTTTGTGAGTGAGAGCCTCATACATTTTGTGAGGGAGAGCCTCATACATTTTGTGAGGGAGAGCCTCATACATTTTGTGAGTGAGAGCCTCATACATTTTGTGAGTGAGAGCCTCATGCATTTTGTGAGTGAGAGCCTCATGCATTTTGTGAGTGAGAGCCTCATACATTTTGTGAGTGAGAGCCTCATACATTTTGTGAGTGAGAGCCTCATACATTTTGTGAGTGAGAGCCTCATACATAAGTAATAAAATTTAATATCAATAATAAAATATACATTGTCTACAGCCTACATTTTCTTTTTCATAGAAACAAAAACAATACTTTGAAATGATATGAATCATTGTTTAAGGATATTCGTATGCTTGAATTAAGACGTAACATGTACTCAACTGTTTGTTATGCGTCTGTCTCCATATTTGTGTATCTGCTGCTCTTTGTTTGTCTGTCACAGTTTCAGGTTTCAGTTTTGATTGACAGAAGTGATGAAATGACAAGTTGCTGAAGTCAGTGATGAAATGCCATGTTGTTGCTTGCCAGTAATCCTGCACCAGTTTGTGGCATGAGCGTGACGGATGACCCGCTGCTTGGATCAACCCTGCTGTGTCTGACGGCATCACACGAGTGTATCATACTGCCACTCCTGTAAGTCACGCAAGTCTATCATTCTGCCATTCCTGTAAGTCAACGAGTGTATCATACTGCCACTCCTGTAAGTCACGCAAGTCTATCATTCTGCCATTCCTGTAAGTAATGCAAGTTTATCATACTGCCACTCTTGTAAGTAACATGAGTCTATCATTCTGCCACTCCTGTAAGTCACGCAAGTGTATCATATTGCAACTCCTGTAAGTAACGGGAGCGTATCTTACTGCCACTCCACTGTAAGTCATGCGAGTCTATCATTCTGCGAGTGCATCGTATTGCCACTCCTGTAAGTCACGTGAGTGTATTATACTGCCACTCCTGTAAGTCACGCAAATGTGTCATTCTGCCACTCATGTAAGTCACTTGAGTGTATCATTCTACCACTCATGTAAGTCACTTGAGTGTATCATTCTACCACTCATGTAAGTCATGTGAGTGTATCATTCTGCCACTCATGTAAGTCATGTGAGTGTATCATTCTGCCACTCATGTAAGTCATGTGAGTGTATTGTTCTACCTCTCCTGTATGTCACGCAAATGTATCGTTCTTCCGTTTATATAAGTCATCATGTCTCCCTAATGTCTGAGTGGCACTCTATCCATTGGACATGTCTCCCTAATGTCTGAGTGGCACTCTATCCATTGGACATGTCTCCCTAATGTCTGAGTGGCACTCTCTCCATTGGGCATGTCTCCCTAAAGTCTGAGTGGAACTTTCTCCATTGCACATGTCTTCCTAATGTCTGAGTGGCACTTTCTCCATTGGACATGTCTTCCTAATGTCTGAGTGGAACTCTCTCCATTGGACATGTCTTCCTAATGTCTGAGTGGCACTCTCTCCATTGGACATGTCTCCCTAATGTCTGAGTGGAACTCTCTCCATTGGACATGTCTTCCTAATGTCTGAGTGGCACTCTCTCCATTGGACATGTCTCCCTAATGTCTGAGTGGAACTCTCTCTATTGGACATGTCTTCCTAATGTCTGAGTGGCACTCTCTCCATTGGACATGTCTCCCTAATGTCTGAGTGGAACTCTCTCCATTGGACATGTCTCCCTAATGTCTGAGTGGAACTCTCTCCATTGGACATGTCTTCCTAATGTCTGAGTGGCACTCTCTCCATTGGACATGTCTCCCTAATGTCTGAGTGGAACTCTCTCTATTGGACATGTCTTCCTAATGTCTGAGTGGCACTCTCTCCATTGGACATGTCTCCCTAATGTCTGAGTGGAACTCTCTCCATTGGACATGTCTACCTAATGTCTGAGTGGCACTCTCTCCATTAGATATGTCTCCCTAATGTCTGAGTGGAACTCTCTCCATTGGACATGTCTTCCTAATGTCTGAGTGGAACTCTCTTCATTGGACATGTCTTCCTAATGTCTGAGTGGAACTCTCTCCATTGGACAAGTCTTCCTAATGTCTGAGTGGCACTCTCTCCATTGGACATGTCTTCCTAATGTCTGAGTGGCACTCTCTCCATTGGTCATGTCTATCTAATGTCTGAGTGGAACTCTCTCCATTGGACATGTCTTCCTAATGTCTGAGTGGCACTCCCTCCATTGGACATGTCTTCCTAATGTCTGAGTGGCACTCTCTCCATTGGACATGTCTTCCTAATGTCTGAGTGGCACTCTCTCCATTGGACATGTCTCCCTAATGTCTGAGTGGAACTCTCTCCATTGGACATGTCTTCCTAATGTCTGAGTGGCACTCTCTCCATTGGACATGTCTCCCTAATGTCTGAGTGGAACTCTCTCCATTGGACATGTCTTCCTAATGTCTGAGTGGCACTCTCTCCATTGGACATGTCTTCCTAATGTCTGAGTGGCACTCTCTCCATTGGACATGTCTCCCTAATGTCTGAGTGGAACTCTCTCCATTGGACATGTCTCCCTAATGTCTGAGTGGAACTCTCTCCATTGGACATGTCTTCCTAATGTCTGAGTGGAACTCTCTCCATTGGACTTTTGTTTAAGCTTATAAAATAGTAAAATTAATACACAGGAGTCAATCCTAGAATGGCCTCTACCGAAAAATAAAAACAACTTGTAATTATAAATATTGTATTCTTTTAGCTACATAATTTTGAGCACAGTGTCACTGAGAATTTTCCAATAAAGTTAGGATTAGAACAGGATTTGTATGCATAACCCTGTCATCTAATGGGTTAAAAATAAAAAAAAAATTGTGTTCTAAAATTAACAGTTTTATACAAAATTTAATACATACATATGGTACATCCGTGTCTGTGATATTATTTACTCTGCCACCAGACAGCTTTCTTGTATGTATGACCTGAATTGTTCTTCTTTCAGCCAGCACCATCGGACGCCTCCCCTGCCACTGCTGTCTGAGAAGCCGGCCCCGAGGGTCCCGTCTCCACTCAAGAAACTCTACCGAGAGCCGTTTGATCAACACATCCGCTCTCTGCTGCAACGAAGCTCCTCCAACCCCCTCATCAAGTACGCCCCTGTTTCTGTCGCCCTCTCAAACCCTCCAACCCCCTCATCAACTACGCCCCGTCTCTGTCACCCTCTCTTACACCCTCCAACACCCTCATCATCAACTATGCCCCTGTCTCTGTCACCCTCCCTTACACCCTCCAACCCCCTCATCAACTCTGTCGCTCTCCCATACACCCTCCAACCCCCTCATCTACTATGCACCTGTCTCTGTCGCTCACCCTTACACCCTCCAACCCCCTTATCAACTACGCCCCTGTCTGTCGCTTTCCCTTACACCCTCCAACCCCCTCATCAACTATGCACCTGTCTCTGTCGCCCTCCCTTACACCCTCCAACCCCCTCATAAACTACGCCCCTGTCTCTGTCGTCCTCTCTTACACCCTCCAACCCCCTCATCAAGTATGCCCCTGTCTCTGTCGCCCTCTCTTACACCCTCCAATCCCCTCATCAACTATGCCCCTGTCTCTTTCACCCTCCCTTACACCCTCCAACCCCCTCATCAACTATGCACCTGTCTCTGTCGCCCTCCCTTACACCCTCCAACCCCCTCATCAACTACGCCCCTGTCTCTGTCGTCCTCTCTTACACCCTCCAACCCCCTCATCAAGTATGCCCCTGTCTCTGTCGCCCTCTCTTACACCCTCCAATCCCCTCATCAACTATGCCCCTGTCTCTGTCACCCTCCCTTACACCCTCCAACCCCCTCATCAACTCTGTCGCTCTCCCTTACACCCTCCAACCCCCTCATCAACTATGCACCTGTCTCTGTCGCTCACCCTTACACCCTCCAACCCCCTCATCAACTACGCTCCTGTCTCTGTCGCTCACCCTTACACCCTACAACGCCCTTATCAACTACGCCCCTGTCTCTGTCGCTCACCCTTACACCTTCCAACCCCCACATCAACTATGCACCTGTCTCTGTCGCTCACCCTTACACCCTCCAACCCCCTCATCAACTACGCCCCTGTCTCTGTCGTCCTCTCTTACACCCTCCAACCCCCTCATCAAGTATGCCCCTGTCTCTGTCGCCCTCTCTTACACCCTCCAATCCCCTCATCAACTATGCCCCTGTCTCTTTCACCCTCCCTTACACCCTCCAACCCCCTCATCAACTCTGTCGCTCTCCCTTACACCCTCCAACCCCCTCATCAAGTATGCACCTGTCTCTGTTGCTCACCCTTACACCCTCCAACGCCCTCATCAACTACGCCCCTGTCTCTGTTGCTCTCCCTTACACCCTCCAACCCCCTCATCAACTATGCACCTGTCTCTGTCGCTCACCCTTACACCCTCCAACCCCCTCATCAACTCTGTCGCTCTCCCTTACACCCTCCAACCCCCTCATCAAGTATGCACCTGTCTCTGTTGCTCACCCTTACACCCTCCAACGCCCTCATCAACTACGCCCCTGTCTCTGTTGCTCTCCCTTACACCCTCCAACCCCCTCATCAACTATGCCCCTGTCTCTGTCGCCCTCCCTTACACCCTCCAACCCCCTCATCAACTATGCCCCTGTCTCTGTTGCTCACCCTTACACCCTCCAACGCCCTCATCAACTATGCCCCTGTCTCTGTTGCTCTCCCTTACACCCTCCAACCCCCTCATCAATTTCGCCCCTGTCTCTGTCGTCCTCCCTTCCACCCTCCAACCCCCTCATCAACTATGCCCCTGTCTCTGTTGCTCACCCTTACACCCTCCAATGCCCTCATCAACTACGCCCCTGTCTCTGTTGCTCTCCCTTACACCCTCCAACCCCCTCATCAACTTCGCCCTTGTCTCTGTCGTCCTCCCTTACACCCTCCAACCCCCTCATCAACTATGCACCTGTCTCTGTTGCTCACCCTTACACCCTCCAACCCCCTCATCAACTACGCCCCTGTCTCTGTCGTCCTCCCTTACACCCTCCAACCCCCTCATCAACTATGCACCTGTCTCTGTCGCTCACCCTTACACCCTCCAACCCCCTCATCAACTCTGTCGCTCTCCCTTACACCCTCCAACCCCCTCATCAACTATGCACCTGTCTCTGTCGCTCTCCCTTACACCCTCCAACCCCCTCATCAACTATGCACCTGTCTCTGTCGCTCACCCTTACACCCTCCAACCCCCTCATCAACTACGCCCCTGTCTCTGTCGTCCTCCCTTACACCCTCCAACCCCCTCATCAACTATGCACCTGTCTCTGTCGCTCACCCTTACACCCTCCAACCCCCTCATCAACTATGCCCCTGTCTCTGTCGCCCTCCCTTACACCCTCCAACCCCCTCATCAACTATGCCCCTGTCTCTGTCGCTCACCCTTACACCCTCCAACCCCCTCATCAACTATGCACCTGTCTCTGTTGCCCTCCCTTACACCCTCCAACCCCCTCATCAACTACGCCCCTGTCTCTGTCGCCCTCCCTTACACCCTCCAACCCCCTCATCAACTATGCACCTGTCTCTGTTGCTCACCCTTACACCCTCCAACCCCTCATCAACTACACCCCTGTCTCTGTTGCTCTCCCTTACACCCTCCAACCCCCTCATCAACTATGCACCTGTCTCTGTCACCCTCCCTTACACCCTCCAACCCCCTCATCAACTATGCACCTGTCTCTGTCGCCCTCTTTTACACCCTCCAACCCCATCATCAAGTATGCCCCTGTATCTATATCATCAGTATCAGTGTGATATTGCACTGATGGGTAGCCCGGAGCCCTTTTTAAGGCCATTGGGCCAGTTCAGGCCACAAGTTTTCATGTTTTGCTGGCCTGGTGGGCCACCACCATTTGGATTAATTTCTGCTACTATGTTTTTCTTTGATGATGGCAATGCATGGCATGGCATGGCGTGGCGTGGCGTGGCGTGGCGTGGCGTGGCAAATGTGCAGCTTACATGAAAATTAATTGGTTAATGGGAGCTGGTCAGTGTCCAAATGAATGCAAAAGCAAACGTCGCACTTAGTCCAAACTTTGCACTGGCGATTCAACTGAATTAATTTTATAATGATTCAGGGAAACATATTTGTTATTATATTTATTATATTTGTTATTATATTGTTATTTTGCTTCTTACTGATACACAGGCAGAAATCGTTTACATTGACACTAATGTTGCAATTCATTTATTTGTGACTACCACGTTTGCATACTGCATTTGCATACCATAGCCGGCTTAGGTGTAGCATTTCAGCAATGGCCAATGACGATATTGTGTATCGTGTATGTATCGCGATATACAGGAATAGGGGCGTACCATTCCTGCCCTAGCTAATCAGTAATGTTCGATGAACACATGGCAGTTTTTTTTTCCCGTCATCTTCGTCACTAGTTCCGTTTCACTGCAGTCTCCACCAATCTTCTCCTCTATATCCCTCATTCTCTCCTCTATCCCTCATTCTCCCCTCTATCCCTCATTCTTCCCTCCCACTCCCGGCAAATCTCTTCACACAATCCTTCCATCTCAGTCTCGTTCTTCCACTTCTCCTTCTACCCTCCACTCTAAGCGCATCCGTTCTCTTCGTCAACTGTTTCCCTTTCATTCTTTCCACTTTAGCCATCTCCTCACCATCTCCTCACCTTCCTCGTGAGACTCTCTCTCGCACCAACTTCCTCCCACAGCTCCTCCATTCTTTGCTTGTCTATTCTTTTCAATCCCGCAATTCTTCTCACCCAGTCATTCTTGCAGACTTGTAGTTTCTCTTGGTGTTTTTCCATCATTGCCATAGTCTCTAGGCGTATGTTATGCATGAGGTAAGCACCTTTCCTTTTAACTTCTGAGATATATGTCTACCTCCCATCACCCCTTTCACTTTCCTCCATGCACACGCCCCAGCTTGAATTAGCTCAATTTACATATAGTACAAATCTTGTAGCTTTAAGCTGTTGGTTGAACTGTTTTTTTACTCGTGTCCTTTGCTGTATTTTCAAGGTCATCCAAGGACACAGAAGTTAGTACGAAGGAGTGTTTCCAACTGCTCAGTCGAGTGACGCAAGTATTCCGTGAGGAGCACATGCAAAAGTTGGACTTGGCTCGGGCAGAGATACTAAAAAGGTGAGGCTGATGTAGACATTTCCTCCTCACCTAAGATGCACCATGTCTCCCCTCAACAGTGACACGAAAGTATACATCACCAACCCATCAGTGGTGTTCAAATCCCACCTGCACCAGCAATATAATGCCTTGTTAAAATACTGATTAGGTTATACGCTCATTGAAATGTTAACATATTATCCAAGTGCAAAAATACAGATGTAAACATTGTGACGGTTGTGAGAGCGCAGCCGAACTTCTCCTGCACAGCGAGATACATCGTTGCACTTAACTATTCCAACCAATCAGCGGAAAGTTTGGCCGCTATATAAGCAAGAGCAGTGTTCAATTTGATCTCACTTTTTAATCAATCCGTTCATGTGAATTCTTTGCCCTCGCCCTCCTTCCTTTGACATACCGCTGAAGCAGTCAGTTCTGTGGTAGTGGACAGAGTGACCCGATACAGTTTGAAGGCGGAGTGACCCCCACTGATACGGTTTGAATGCAGAGTCACCCCCACCAATACGGTTTAAAGGCAGAGTCACCCCCACTGATATGGTTTGAATGCAGAGTCAACCCCACCAATACGGTTTAAAGGCAGAGTCACCCCCACCAATATGGTTTGAATGCAGAGTCACCCCCACCAATACGGTTTGAATGCAGAGTCACCCCCACCAATACGGTTTAAAGGCAGAGTCACCGCCACTAATACGGTTTGAATGCAGAGTCACCCCCACCAATACGGTTTGAATGCAGAGTCACCCCCACCAATACGGTTTAAAGGCAGAGTCACCCCACCAATGCTGTTTGAATGCAGAGTCACCCCCACCAATACGGTTTAAAGGCAGAGTCACCCCCACCAATGCTGTTTGAATGCAGAGTCACCCCCATCAATACGATTTAAAGGCAGAGTGACCCCCACCAATGCTGTTTGAATGCAGAGTCACCCCCATCAATACGGTTTAAAGGCAGAGTGACCCCCACCAATACGGTTTGAAGACAGAGTGACCCCCTGAGTGTGAATTGTGAATGCTAGCCAGTGATCTAGGTAGTACTTGTAGCAGATGGCTGCCGGAAACAATGAAATAATATCATCAGTGTTTGTTAGACGGTGGTAATGTATCTGGGTATTGTAGGTGTTATGAGTAAATAGTATTAAATACCACTGGGGGCCGGCTGCTTGCTGTGTTAATGTTTGTCGTATTGATGATGAACGCTGGCGTAGTTGCTGGTACGTTAATTGGTAGATTGACTATCATTAATTTGGTAGATTTCACTCTATGCTGGACTTACGTTGTTATTCTGCATAAATACAAATGTTGCTGCAGCCATGTTTTGAGTTGGTCCCTCAGTGCTGGTGTTTTGAGTTAGTCCCTCAGTGCTGGTGTTTTGAGTAGGTCCCTCAGTGCTGGTGTTCTGTAGGATTCGACTGCTGCGAGACATCAAGACCCAACAGATGAGTGACCTGCAGCAGATTCAGCAGACCAAGGGTCAACTGGTGAACCGGGCACATGCCCTCGCAGAAAAGTACGAGGAGGCAAACGAACGGCAGGACGCCCTCAATGATAGGTGAAGGGGTTATCTGTTTTGAGATCTGTTTGAGACTTTACACTCACTCTGTCAATCTTTGAGATAAATTATCACGTGTGTGAACATTTCCCAGGATGACTATTTCTGTGACATGAGCCTTTTCACCCCCTAGTGGAGCATAGGCAATTAAAGACTCCTTTCCACAATTTCACCTCAATTTTCCCGACAGTGGAAGCAGCAGCCAATCAGCAATCAACAGAAGCTCACCCGTCATGGCTATCGATGCTCAAATTAGGAGTGGCGCAAGTCAATATCTAGGTCACTGTGTCTAGACCAGTCGCTCATTTAAATGCATACATAATTTAGCTCCACATTGTCATACAACATAGTGTCACCTGACCAGTTGAAGAACAAATCACTTATGTAAACCGGCATTTATTTGTCTAATAATATGTATGAGTATCAGGGGTATACATGTTGACCCTTGTCTTCCTAAGTGTTGTGACAGACTGGAGAGTATTCTTGTCTTCCTACGTGTTGTGACAGACTGGAGAGTATTCTTGTCTTCCTACGTGTTGTGACAGACTGGAGAGTATTATTGTCTTCCTACGTGTTGTGACAGACTGGAGAGTATTCTTGTCTTCCTACGTGTTGTGACAGACTGGAGAGTATTCTTGTCTTCCTACGTGTTGTGACAGACTGGAGAGTATTCTTGTCTTCCTACGTGTTGTGACAGACTGGAGAGTATTCTTGTCTTCCTACGTGTTGTGACAGACTGGAGAGTATTCTTGTCTTCCTACGTGTTGTGACAGACTGGAGAGTATTCTTCGCAAGCTTCAGTCGAAACTGCCTCACCTGTCTGATGCTGAGACAAACATGAAGCTGGAGTTGACCACCATTGAGGACAACATTCGACGCATGAAGCAGACGATCGAACAGGTGAACTTTACCTACCGTGGGTCTGACTGGGTCAGGTATTTTTTTAAGGTGTCACTCAACAGTTTTTATTGGTTAACTGAAACAGAGCTAGTTGGGGGTTTTCATATATATCTGCATTCTATGAACTTTTAGATTTTCAAAGTGAATCTAAATCAATAATATTATACAACCTTTGGTGCTGCAGTATATTTACTGTCAGAAGTTGTACAAAACAAACATTAAAAAAAACTAGTATAAATCACAGGTCTTCCTGACTGTTTTGAATTTATCAATATTTATAACATCTCGTTTGGTTAAAAATATCCATTCAAGACATGTTACTATTGTCATCTTTTATGTTCTAATATTTGTGAAAATACATGATTTGATGATGAAATGAAATAAGTCAGTTTTGTTACATTAGTGACAGACAATAAATCACCATTGACAATTTGTCAACTATCCCTAATCCAAAGTACAATTTCTGTGTGGTCACTTGTTGAAACATCCGAATGCAATAGTTTGTTACCCTACTTTGTTTTATTTTAATGTTTCGATGAATTTAAAGGAATTAGAAGAAGAGTAAAATAAAAATCTAACATTTGGATTTTTTATTAATGGTAATGTGTATATCAAGGTGAATGTTATACTTTTTGGTTTTATCTTTATTCCAGTAAAATATTTACCATCACAAATTATTTAAAACAGAAATTCTAATAGCATTAATCGTCGTCTTCTCCAGCTGTTTTATGGGATATTGCATCTGTTAATAATTTTGTGAGTCGTCAACATTTAAACATCCTAGCTATTTGATATTACAATTTTATATCCATACCTGTTTTAGCTGCGCCAGAAGAAGGATTATCAGGAGAAGCAGATCGCTGAACACCAGAGAGCGCAGGTGGTTGTCGGCTCCGGCTTCGACCAGGCCCAGAGCAAACAGCTGAGAACAATGCTGAAGAAGGAGTATGTGATTGTCTAATAGTTATAATTATATTCTGTAGTTATTGTTATAGTTATAATTGTATCATGTAATTATTGTTATAGTTATAATTATATTATGTAGTTATTGTTGTAGTTATAATTATATTATATAGTTATTGTTAGTTATAAAAACAAAACTGCTAGAGTTTTGAAACACCAGCATGGTGCACTCAAACCGTCAGTTCAGAAATTGATGTGGAAAAGTTACATTATGTTAATTTCACTTTAGTTATACCTACTTTCTAATACTTGCAACAGTTCAAGAGGTCAGAAACATTGATCTACTTGGACATAAACTACTGCAGTAAATCACTGGTGCAGCCGTTGTCAGCAAGAGTGATGAAACCACGTAACTAAGGACGACATTGAAATTGATTGATTAAAGCACTTTTGTAACGTTTTTACAGATGTAGTCTTGGAATGTGTCCTGCCCTAACAGGCCACATCAGTTGCTCTACTCGCTTTGTTTGAGATCATAAATACTCTGCTCTCTGACACAGTGATGTTACATCGTTATTTAGCAACATTGGCTGTGTTGCTTGGGGTCTGCCAGTGCCAGTAGAACCTTTCATGTTCACCACCCTTCAGCCAACCTTCAGCCACCCTTCAGCCACCCTTCAGCCACCCTTCAGCAACACTTCAGTCACCTTCAGCCACCCTTCAGTCACCCTCAGCCACCCTTCAGTCACCTATCTTCTCACCATCTACCAAATGCCCAAAAATAATCCACTAATTTCTGTTTTGATTTGAATAATATAATCACGACAACACTGACATTTATTTCAGAGGTGACGACATATCTGATTTGGTCAAAATGGTCAACGACCTTCGTCAAACGCTCGGCAGGTGAGCCAAGGTGACACCTGGTGGTAGTACTTGGCAATTCTGCTGGGATGGAGTAGTTACGATGGATGACCCAATGCTGACTGTGTCAAGGACCATCAGATCATGGAAGGACTGTAGCTAATATATGATTTATGTGTCGATGACACGAAGTGACATTTGCGTCTTGTTTGTGCTGTTCAATCTTGTGTAAGGTGTCTGTCGGTTATTTTCATGGCAAGTGATGTTTCTTTCGGGCTGTGGCTGAAAGCCAACCGGATCAACTGAAGCTGACCAAGTTATTGAGACTTGTGACTCTCCAGATGACTCCAACAGATGTGAAATGTTCTCTGGCTTTGTTCTGTGGATGGCTAAGTGCAGCGAGTGCAGACAAGAAGAATGACATGTGTAGACATTGACATTGAATAAACACTTCATTGTTTCCTATGATTCTGTTGTGTGTTTCTGATTGACTTTGGCCAACTGGTGACATTCATTGATCTCTGGATTTGTTGTAAAATTTAGAGTTACTAAAAAAATTGGTTATTTAAAAACAGTGTTACCCAATAATTTTTGCTCCATACCGCGCTAACCTGCACACTTACACACGCACAGATTATCTTTGTACAACTACTTATTTGAAAATTATATTTTGGGATTTTAACCTTAAACTGATCTATACTCACGACGTTCATAAGAATGTTTACATATGGTTTACTGTATGTTCTATATCTGAATTGTGCTAATTAGTGTAAAACATTTGTAACCTCATGGTCAGAGGTGGCAGTCTCTGCCTCACGATTAGGCAGCCATCGCCGCCTCCTTCTCTCTTTAATAATAATAATTAACTTCTATGGCGCCTATATCCTCAGGAACCTGAGCTCAGAGGCGCAACAAAACAGAATCATTAAGCATAATCGTGAACAGGGACGTGCAAAAGTCAGTATCAGAACGAGGGACAACCGAACATTTATGGTGGAAATGCAATTTGGAATAGATGTCTTTTTTTTTTTTCGGAAAATAGCAATAGTTTCAGATGTTTTCAAAGTGATAGGGAGTTCATTCCAGACCTTAGGCGCAGCGACAGAGAAAGCACGTTTACCCAAGTTAAGTTTTGTTTTAGGTACAATAAGTTGTGAAATTGATGATCTTAGCTGCCTAGGGATATTTGAAAGATGCAGGAGACTAGCCAAGTAGGGTGGTTGTTGTGTAGATAGAGCACGATATGCAAGAGTGGACAGCTTAAAATTAATTCGATAAGAAACAGGAAGCCAGTGTAACTGTTTAAGTAGTGGTAGTGACGGTGAAAACCGAGGCACCCTGAGAACCACATGTGCCAGACAATTTTGTACTCATTGGAGTTTAGCCAAGTCTCTTTTAGCAATGTTATTTAGTAGTGAATTACAATAGTCAAGGCGGCTACTAATTAATGCCGTTGATATTGTTTTAGCAGTAGATATAGATATGTGACGCCGAATCCGAATATGATAGAAACAGGATTTACATACTTGAGAAATATGCTGGCGAAAGTTGAAGTCACTGTCAAAGATAACACCTAGATTGCGAACAGTATCTGATAGGAATGTATCACTGCCAAGTAGTTTAACTGGAAAATGGTTGATGACTCTATTTCGTTGTTGTTTAGTGCCAATAATAATAAGGTCTGTTTTATCTGGATTAAGCTTTAGTTTACTTGATTCCATCCACAACAAGATATCAGTAAGACAATTACTTAAAGTCGAAAGAGATTCGTGTGCGTTTGATTGTGAAAGTGATATGTAAACCTGTGTGTCATCAGCATAAAGGTGATGACTGAGATTATGATTGGCTGAGTGATGTAGTATATAAGCTGAACAGAACAGGGCCAAGGACAGATCCTTGCGGCACTCCAAATGGTAGATGTTGTGGGCAAGATAATGTGCCAGATATGTTAATACTTTGATATCTGTCTGAAAAATATGATTTGAACCACCGAAGAGCTGGGCCAGCAATTCCAAAATATCTATGGAGGCGTTGTAAAAGGATTAAATGATCAATTGTATCGAAAGCAGCTGAGAGATCAAGTAAAGTGAGTGCTGTGACTTTGCCATTGTTCATGTTATCAACTATATCATTGTGTATCTTGAGAAGAGCTGTTTCGGTAGAGTGGAATCGTTTATATGCAGACTGTAGATCATTTGATAAGTGATGGTTGTAAATATGTTCATGAAGGCGATTAGCAACTACTTTTTCCAATATTTTTGACAGAAAACTGAGATTAGAGATAGGACGATAATTCTTGAGGTCATTTTTGCACAAAGTTTGTTTTTTAATAAGAGGATTTACAAGAGCTTGTTTGAAATCCTGTGGAACAACTCCACTCTGCATTGAAAGGTTTATGATAGTAGTAATGGGAAAGATGAGTTGATCGATACAGCTTTTTAGTAGATGTGTTGGAAATGGGTCAAGATCACACGATTTGTTAGGATATTTTTTTAATAATAATGAGAACTTCATTAGTAGTTGCTGTTGTGAAACTCTGTAATGTTTTTTCAGAAAGTGGTGGTTCAGAGAAATCATAGTCATTATCATTAATGACAACATTTGATCGAATACGAGCAATCTTATCTGTAAAGTATTTTGAAAAAGAACTACACAATGTATCCAATGAAGAATGTTCAGGCAGTGCTTTTAATTTCTGCCGATGTAGAATTGTGTTTACAGATTTCCACATCTGTCGAGGGTTTTCAGAATTTATTGTGATAAAATGTGTATAGTAATCAGACTTTGCTTTTGACATCATGTGATTGCATATATGTAGCTGTTTAGTATAACGGGATCGATCAATTGGAGAACGAGTTCGTCGCCAAATTCTTTCAAGATATCGACGACGACGTTTTGCTACAATTATATCATTAGACATCCATGGTGATGGAGGGCGAACTTGTACACTTTTGGTTTGTTTTGGAGCATGTTTATCCAGGAGTTTACTTAATGTTTCATTGTACTGATTAACAAGCTCGCATAATGTAGATTTAGGTTTGATCAAAAGATCAGAATTTGCTAGATCATCATGAAGGGTATTTATGTTAATTTTATTTATTGGTCGAAATGTGATTTTTTTTCTAGATCTTGAACCAACTTGCAACCACAAATCAATTATGACACAATGGTGATCTGATAAACCATCAGTAGGAAATACTGCTTTAATGTTAATGCAAGTAGATCTAGTAATAAACAAATCGAGCCAATGACCATGAACATGTGTAGATAACATTGCAAATTGGTGGACACTGTCGGATGGACCTTTTTCCGCGAACGTCTGACTACCTTGATTAACAAAAACATACCTAGACGATACACAAAAGCTAAAACCCACCTCCCCTGGATAACACGTGAACTAATTAGAATGCAGAGAAGACGAAACAAAAGCTACAAAAAGGCAAAGCAAACTGGACTAAACAGTGACTGGGAAAAATTTAAGGAACTCCGAAAGCAAGCTACTAAAGCATTAGCAAAATCCTACAAAGACTATGTTAACAACCACATTGGAGACAGCCTGAAAACTAATCCAAAACGATTCTGGTCATTTATTAAGGCAAATAAACGAGAAAACATTGGCATCCCCACACTTCGAGTAAACGACCAACCAATAATTAATGATCGAGATAAAGCAAATGCCCTAAACAACCAATTTAGCTCTGTATTTACCCAAGAAAAGCACCCCATCCCCCAAATAGCCCCCTCTACTTACCCCAACATCCCCCTTCTCGAAATTGGCATAGATGGCGTAATAAAGCAGCTGGAAAATCTAAACCAGAATAAAGCTACAGGCCCAGATGAACTCCCAGCTAGAGTCCTTAAAGAAACTGCAAAGCAGATAGCTCCCATCATCACCCAAATTTTCCAACAATCATACAACACAGGTAAACTTCCTAATGACTGGCTACAAGCATTAGTAACTCCTATACACAAAAAGAGCCATAAATCTGACCCAGCTAACTACAGACCCATATCACTAACCTGCATCCTCTGTAAAGTAATGGAACATATCATCCTAAGCAACATGTGGAAACACCTGCACAAGCATAACATCATTCTCCACTTCCAACACGGATTCCAGTCGGGACTGTCTTGTGAATCTCAACTCATTGAGACAGTCCACGACTGGATGACTGCTATGGACAACAAGACCCAAATTGACGCAATCCTGCTTGACTTTGCTAAAGCCTTCGACAAAGTGCCTCACCTACGTCTTCTATCAAAATTGACCTCCTACGGAATCACTGGAAACACTCAAAATTGGATCAAATCTTTTCTATCCAACCGCAAACAGAGAGTCTCAGTTAACGGTGCCCTGTCGGACATCACAGATGTCACATCTGGTGTCCCACAGGGTTCAGTTCTAGGACCTGTCCTCTTCTTACTCTACATAAATGACATAAATGGGAACATCAAATCTTCTATACGCCTTTTTGCAGATGATAGTATTATATATCGTAAAATTTCTTCCAAAACCGACCATGAAATTCTCCAAACTGACCTTAGCCAACTCCAAACATGGTCAGACAAATGGCAAATGGAATTTAATGTATCTAAATGCGTCCACCTTCCAATAACAAACAAAACTAAACCCAGCACACACAAGTACTCGCTTTCTGGCCAGCCATTATCCACCGTATCCAGCCACTCATACCTCGGAGTAAAATTGGATTCCAAATTAACTTGGACAAATCACATCACTGACATAACTTCAAAATCTTCGAAATGTTTAGGCATGATTAAACGAACTCTTGGCCCATGTAAACCCGAAGTTAAACAAACAGCGTACAACATGCTAATCCGGCCAAAACTTGAGTACTCTTCACCCATATGGAATCCCCACACCTTTTCACAAGTTAAAAGCCTTGAAAGAGTGCAACACTCTGCTGCCAGATTTGTTAAAATGATTACAGACGGAACACAAATCCAGCAGATCTAATTACTGCCCTTGGATGGCCAACCCTCGAACGAAGGCGCATTATCAAACAAGCCACTACCTTCTACAAAATTCTAAACAACATTATTGAGATCACCCCCCCCCCTCCAGGCCTACTAACTCGCTCTCGAACCCGTGGACAATACATAGCCCCCAAGTGTCGTATAAATGCAATGGTCTTTTCATTTTATCCCAGAGCCATTCGCATATGGAATATGATTCCACCAAAAATTACCAACATAAAAAACCCAAAATCATTTCAAGAAGCTATTATGGAACTCCCTTTCACCACACCTCCTCACCTAAACTGCCTTTAAAACACAGTGCTCAGCGTAAACTTATCCATGGTGTGGGTATGGAGACTGTCTATGTGTGCATGTGGCAAGGCAGCGACAGTATCCATACACACAACCAACCTATTAAAAAATTTCGTTAAACATCCTATACATAAAATAAATCACTATCAGATAAAAACCATTTCAGCAACATTAATGATACTAGTCTTTTAATCGAACGTACCACCCACAGCGCATGCGCACAGTTCACCACAAACTCCTGCGTTAGCCCAAGTTTGGGCTGTTTGGAGTAAACCACTTGAGACTTGAGGATGTGGTTGTCTAGGTTAGGTGAAGCTACAGCGATGATTACAACCGTCTAATGTATCCTATAGACGGAGACACAGGTTGGCGCAACAGCGACATAATTATCCGACAGATGGCGACACTGAGATGCAATAAAGCTTGCAACTCAGACGAGGCGGAACAAATAACTCGAACCCGCGAAATGTTGAAACAATATAAAATAATTAAGTAAAAAAGAATTATGACTAAAATAGTGTCTATAACATCTCCCGTGTGGGCCAAGTTTCACAATGTCGTTAAATCCGCGCTGCAAAATAGAAGCTAGCATTATGTCGGCCCGGACCGGCCATGTGTCAGCTTAGAACATATCTAGCAGAGGCGCCAAGTCTCCTGCCAATGGAAGAAGATTTCCTGTTTGCCATTGTTGTAACATCTCCTGATTCTTCTTCTTTTCCAACTAATCTCCTTCTTTTTTAAACAGTTCCACATTTTCTATAAAAAAAGTAACTGTACAATAGGAGTCATCATAGGAGTCATCATATAGGAGTCAAAATAGATCTGCTCGTGGAAAAGCGGGAAACTGTTCACAAAAAGTGGGGAAATGCTCACGAGACGCGGGAAACACCCTCCTCCAACTGTCGTCATTTATTTAACGTTTAATAATTTTGTATGTGCCATTGGTTTTTTATGTGCCATTCAATCAATAAATAAATAAATAAATCAATCAATCAATCAATCAATCAATCAATCAATCAATCAATCAATCAATCAATCAATCAATCAATCAATCAATCAAAACAACACATATAGTCAGTATATTTTAATGACATTATGTAATTAAACAAAAGGTCATGAATTCATGTACAATGCTGTGCCAAACTATCCTAATCGTAATTAATTGTTTCAGAAACGGAGAGAGTTTACAATTATGTGTACTCCCCCTACAAACTAGATTACTAATTACAATACTTGTACAGGTACCGTGATACTACAGATTTAGATTACGAATGCAAATAAATTTCAAAATAACAAATAATGAACCTCAGAAAAACAGTCAAGATAGGCAGGCGCAGATCCAGAGGAGTGCGTGCGGGTGCACCCCCCGTTTTGATGGAAAAAATGTTTTTGGGATTTACTCTTATTTGATAATTAACTTTAATTAAGCTGAGAGCACATTATTATTGTTGTGTACAGCCACAGCCTAAATGTGGCACTACCTAAGGTAGGCAATGGTCCTGGTGTACAATGGTCCTGGTGTACAATGGTCCTGATGTACAAAACATAACATCCACCATGCAGACCACTGCTATATTCTTCAAATACTCACCAAAGAGACAACAATGTCTAGAGCAATCTACAGAAGAGGTCAACATCCCGAGGAAGCGTGAAGGTTTGAAGAAGTGGGTGTCGGAAAGGTGAAACTACTGTGAAACAAGGCGGGTGGACCGACATGCTACACTGGAGGAGTTTCGCCATCCTTGATTGTCCGACTGTAACTTCGAACAACGAGGGCAACAAATGGAGAAACAATGACAGATGTTTACGGCCTACATTGAGCGATCTCAAACTCTGAATTCATAGTTGCACTCCAAGTGAATCTGTGCATGTTTGAGCTGCTCCAGAGTTCTCCACCATAGACCTCAGCAAGCTGCTCCAGGGTTCTATGCAGGATGTTCTCCACCATAGACCTCAGCAAGCTGCTCCATGGTTCTACACAGGATGTTCTCCACTATAGACCTCAGCAAGCTGCTCCATGGTTTCTACGCAGGATGTTCTCCACCATAGACCTCAGCAAGCTGCTCCAGGGTTCTATGCAGGATGTTCTCCACCATAGACCTCAGCAAGCTGCTCCAGGGTTCTACGCAGGATGTTCTCTACCATAGACCTCAGCAAGCTGCTCCAGGGTTCTACACAGGATGTTCTCCACTATAGACCTCAGCAAGCTGCTCCATGGTTTCTACGCAGGATGTTCTCCATCATAGACCTCAGCAAGCTGCTCCAGGGTTCTACGCAGGATGTTCTCCACCATAGACCTCAGCAAGCTGCTCCAGGGTTCTACACAGGATGTTCTCCACCATAGACCTCAGCAAGCTGCACCCGGGTTCTACGTAGGATGTTCTCCGGGCCTACGAAGAAGTCACTCTGGTAAAGGATATCGTTACCGACATCAGACAAAATACAGATGCGGAGTACAGTGAGATCTACGAGACGACTGCAGAGATGGTCAACTTGGCTGGGACAGTGACAATGATCTCGATACAAGGGCACTGTGTGAGGCAGACCATGACAAACAGCGTGGAGGCAGACATCCCAGGACTATACTGGCGACGCTTTATATTCCTACCATTTCTAGACCACCTTCTCCGGGAATTTTACACTAGATTCAGTGCGATAACAAGGAAAGCCATGCTCAGCCCGAAGTTCCTACGCAATAACGTTGGCAAAACTGACATACACTAACATAACCGACCTCCAAGAATGCTACAGCCGTGACCTGCCATCCCCAGCGTCCATGTCAGCTACAGCCGTGACCTGCCACCCACAGCGTCCATGTCAGCTACTGCCGTGACCTGCCATCCCCAGCGTCCATGTCAGCTACAGCCGTGACCTGCCACCCCTAGCGTCCATGTCAGCTACTGCCGTGACCTGCCATCCCCAGCGTCCATGTCAGCTACTGCCGTGACCTGCCACCCCTAGCGTCCATGTCAGCTACTGCCGTGATCTGCCATCCCTAGCGTCCATGTCAGCTACTGCCGTGACCTGCCATCCCCAGCGTCCATGTCAGCTACAGCCGTGACCTGCCACCCCCAGCATCCATGTCAGCTACTGCCGTGACCTGCCATCCCCAGCGTCCATGTCAGCTACAGCCATGACCTGCCACCCCCAGCGTCCATGTCGGCTACTGCCGTGACCTGCCACCCCCAGCGTCCATGTCAGCTACTGCCGTGACCTGCCACCCTAGCGTCCATGTCAGCTACTGCCATGACCTGCCATCCCCAGCGTCCATGTCAGCTACTGCCGTGACCTGCCACCCCAAGCATCCATGTCAGCTACAGCCGTGACCTGCCATCCCCAGCGTCCATGTCAGCTACAGCCGTGACCTGCCATCCCCAGCATCCATGTCAGCTACAGCCGTGACCTGCCACCCCCAGCGTCCGTGTCAGCTACTGCCATGACCTGCCATCCCCAGCGTCCATGTCAGCTACAGCCGTGACCTGCCATCCCCAGCATCCATGTCAGCTACAGCCGTGACCTGCCACCCCCAGCGTCCGTGTCAGCTACTGCCATGACCTGCCATCCCCAGCGTCCATGTCAGCTACTGCCGTGACCTGCCACCCCAAGCGTCCATGTCAGCTACAGCCGTGACCTGCCATCCCCAGCATCCATGTCAGCTACAGCCGTGACCTGCCATCCCCAGCGTCCATGTCAGCTACTGCCGTGACCTGCCACCCCCAGCGTCCATGTCAGCTGAAGTCAGACTGGGGAAGAAAATACGGGATTCGTCAGAAGAAACAAAGCCCCATAATCTGTATGAAGCTATCAATGGAACATGCAGCTCCATGTTTCCTAATCTTGTCCGCATGTAGCCATGTACACTTGCTGCTGCCAATATCGGTCACAAGTGCTGGAGTGGAGTGAGCTCATTCTGCACTAAAACTGATGAAAACTACTGCAGAGCACCGAGCACCAGCATCGTCTCGATACGTCGGTGCCAATTCATGTACACAAGGACATCAAACTGGACAATTGTTGACAGGAACAACAGGAAACACCCTCTGAGGGCTCATTGAACTGCTACTGATTGATGTACACTAACCATACATATACGTACACTACACTGACCATATATATACGTATACTACACTAACCATACATATACGTACACTACACTAACACTTGAAGCGGTTCAATGTACTCCTTGGTCTGATTTTGTTTTGTTCATTTAATTAATATGCTAATAGAATTCCTGAAAAACCTGAATGTGGAAGTGTGATTTCCACCTACCAATATCGGGGCTCCAGCTAAACCTACTAATGCCCTGTGTTAACTAATGTTGAGATGCGTGTAGCAATACACCTTTTCTTTGTGTTATATTCGTATGTATCGGACGTTAAAAAATTAAAACAACTGTCTGGTAAATAGCGAGGTGCTTCTTACTAATAAATCACAAATATAATAAACAAACAAACAAACAAAATTTATTCAAACATAGTAATGGCTGCATTAGCCTTGACATGATTTATTCAAACATAGTAATGGCTGCATTAGCCTTGACATGATTTATTCAAACATAGTAATGGCTGCATTAGCCTTGACATGACTTATTCAAACATAGTAATGGCTACATTAGCCTTGACATGACTTATTCAAACATAGTAATGGCTGCATTAGACATGACATACAGAGATGTTTATAATGAATATAAAAACAGTTAAACAAAACTTGTAGATAATGTGTCCCCTTCATAGCGGCACATTTAATAACATTGGAATACTTAGAAGATGTACAATTAGAAAACACTGAATCACATACGATCCAAATGCCTACTTTTATAAGGAATAGAATACTGTTATTTACATAGTCAATAAACATGGCAAATACAAATATTATTGAAATATATATTCTGTTAGTTCAGAACTAGCAATAAATAGTAATAGATTATGTTATACAGAGTAACTATATATATATATATATATATATGCTTGCTTTGAACTGTATATATATATATATATATATATAATATATACATATATATATATAATATAGATACATATATATATTATATATATAGAAAAGCAATCATAAGTGAACATATATATATATATATATGCTTGCTTTGAACTGTATATATATATATATATATATAACATATATATATATATATACATATATAAATATATATATATATATATTCACTTATTATATAAATAAATAGTAATAGATTATGTTATACAGAGTAACTATATATATATATATATATATGCTTGCTTTGAACTATATATATATATATATATATATATATATAATATATATACATATATATACTATATATACATATATATTATATATATATATAGAAAAGCAATCATAAGTGAACATATATATATATGCTTGCTTTGAACTGTATATATATATATATATAATATATATACATATATATATAATATATATACATATATATATAAATATATTGGTTGCCTGTTCGTCAGCGAATCGAATTCAAGCTTCTTTTACTTGTGTTTCGCACTGTGCATCATCTATGCCCAGTGTATCTGTCGTCAATAGTGATTCCATACACACCCACCCGAACACTTAGATCCGCCGATCAACATCTATTGACTATACCGCGGTACCATCTCGAGCGGTACGGTCGTCGGGCCTTTTCTGTGGCAGGGCCGACACTGTGGAACGCCCTGCCTCCCGCAATTAGGCAAGCCAACTCCGTTGCGGTAATCAAGTCACTTCTAAAAACACATCTCTTTCGCCTTTCGAACACTCTGTTGACATTTTAATCACTCGAACAGTTTACTTATTTAACTTATTATTTATTTAATTTGTTTATTTAACTTATCTGATTAATTTATATGTTTATATAATGTATCAACTTAATTGTAGTTGTTTATTTTATCTTTTTATTTATTTATTTTATGTATTTATTTAACTTCTTGATATAATTAATTCATTTAAATCATTTATTGAACTTTTTTTATTTAACTTATGTTTACCTGTCTTTTAATCACATTTTATTTTAGCTCTTCAATTTATTTTAAATTATTTAGCATTACCTTGTTAGCGCCTTTGAGCAGGTTTTTAACCCGGATACATGGCGCATTATAAATGTATAATAATAATAATAAATAATAAATATATATATGTATATTCATTTATGATTGCTTTCTTATACCTATGTTTGAACAACCTTACTGTTTTAATGTTAGCACAGTATCTTAGGAATTCCAGAGACTTATGCCATATACAGAATGAGTGATTGCTCTAATATTTGTGGTAATAAAACACCTCACAAGTTGACTGTTTAGACGTGTTATTTTTGAAATGTCTCTTTTCACAAACTGTTATATGTTAACTGGTAAGATACACTGGCATGTTTTAAAGATGAAAACAACTGTTTTTAATTTTACCCGGTCTACACATTTTAATGCATGTGACCTGTAAAAGAGGTTATTTATTTGCAACATACAACAGTCTCATTGCTCTCTTTTGGAACATGACAATACCATTGATATTGGTAGGATAAGTGTTCCCCATATTTGAGAACAGTAATTAATATATGGTAAGAACATAGAGCAGAATAGGATGTGCATAGATTGTAAGTCTACTAACTTATACAATATGGTAAGAACATAGAGAAGAATAGGATGTGCATAGATTGTAAGTCTACTAACTTATACAATATGGTAAGAACATAGAGAAGAATAGGATGTGCATAGATTGTAAGTATACTAGCTGACTACACTTATACAATATGGTAAGAACATAGAGAAGAATAGGATGTGCATAGACTGTAAGTCTACTAGCTGACTACACTTATACAATATGGTAAGAACATAGAGAAGAATAGGATGTGCATAGACTGTAAGTCTACTAGCTGACTACACTTATACAATATGGTAAGAACATAGAGAAGAATAGGATGTGCATAGACTGTAAGTCTACTAGCTGACTACACTTATACAATATGGTAAGAACATAGAGAAGAATAGGATGTGCATAGACTGTAAGTCTACTAGCTGACTACACTTATACAATATGGTAAGAACATAGAGAAGAATAGGATGTGCATAGACTGTAAGTCTACTAGCTGACTACACTTATACAATATGGCAGCACTCTTTGAGAGTATAGATTTAACACACTATATGGTCTTTCCAATTCAGCTTCTCATAATTAATATACCAAGAAACTTGGCAATCCGTTCTCTATCAATGTTTACACCATTGATTGTTATGTCAATATTAGCACTCAGAGTATTTTTACCAAATAACAGTCAGGGATAAATTGTTTACAACAAACCAAATACACATTTACTCCAGAACAGATGATACTGTTGTAACAAGTTGATTGATGTTTTTGTTTCTCCAGTGTTCTTCTATTCGCATTCCACTATCTGCCATTTATACCACCATGTCTCTTCCATTGGGTCGAACGCTGCGAACTCTAGCCTTTTGTCTTTGTAAACGTCTAATTCATGGACTCAGAGCGTCTCGGCTTCGTTTACGGATAGTACACCTAGTTCATATAGCTTGCTTGCTTGCTTTGAACTGTATATTTTCATGTGTCCAACATTTGCATGTCTGTCTGTCTGATATATTGGGGGTCACTACCCAGAATGGTCGCAGGTGCAAGAAAGTGAAATAAGACACTTGTCATCGGGCGGTTCACTGAGGGACTTTTTGTGTAAGTTCTTGACAGTGTCCGTCAGCAGTCTCTTCTCTTTCTTCACCTTTCTTCTCATGATTGTGTCTTTTTTCCAGGTGTCATTTAGAAGAAGTCTTTGACAATAGGCACAGTACTGGCAGAGAGCTTGTCACTTCCTGGTTTGTGTTCTACACAAAGCCATTGAACCGCTTCAGTGTTGCACAATACCTTTTGTGAGATACCCCAATGGTGGGTTTCAGCTTCGAGAAATAATGATATTTCTTCAGAAAACCGCTGGAAAACATTTTTGCCATGGTCTGACGTTGTTTGTCACTACGCAGAGCTTCATGTTTGGCCTTCAAATCTTCTAGAACACTGTTATGAAATGTTAACTGTTTCTTGATTTTCTTATTATCTGCTCCACGAATCAAGCCGTTTTGCTTTTGATCCAGGGGTGTTAATCTTCTCTTCCAATGAACTAACAATTTTCCCCATGCGTTAATTTCTCTTCTGCACTCTTTTTAATGTACTGTGTGAAGCTTGAATTTTAACTTGAAGCCTTTCTATCCTACGATAGGCTTTTGCTCTGTCAAGTCTCACTTTCGGTCTTCCTCTTTTCGTTTTGAGCTCAGAACTCTCCGGTGGCATTGCCCTACTGGCTATGGGAACATCATTGTCCTATTGGCTGTGGTAACATCATTGTCCTATTGGCTATGGGAACATCACTGCCCTATTGGCTGTGGGAACATCATTGTCCTATTGGCTATGGGAACATCACTGCCCTACTGGCTGTGGGAACATCATTGTCCTATTGGCTGTGGTAACATCATTGTCCTATTGGCTATGGGAACATCATTGTCCTATTGGCTGTGGGAACATCATTGTCCTATTGGCTACGGGAACATCATTGTCCTCTGGCTATGATAACATCATTGCCCTACTGGCTGTGGGAACATCACTGCCCTATTGGCTATGGGAACATCACTGCCCTATTGGCTGTGGGAACATCATTGTCCTATTGGCTGTGGGAACATCACTGCCCTATTGGCTGTGGGAACATCATTGCCCTATTGGCTGTGGGAACATCATTGTCCTATTGGCTGTGGGAACATCACTGCCCTATTGGCTGTGGGAACATCATTGCCCTATTGGCTGTGGTAACATCATTGTCCTATTGGCTGTGGGAACATCACTGCCCTATTGGCTGTGGGAACATCATTGCCCTATTGGCTGTGGTAACATCATTGTCCTATTGGCTGTGGGAACATCATTGCCCTACTGGCTGTGGGAACATCATTGCCCTATTGGCTGTGGGAACATCATTGTCCTATTGGCTGTGGTAACATCATTGTCCTATTGGCTACGGGAACATCATTGTCCTCTGGCTATGATAACATCATTGCCCTACTGGCTGTGGGAACATCATTGTCCTATTGGCTATGGGAACATCACTGCCCTATTGGCTGTGGGAACATCATTGTCCTATTGGCTGTGGTAACATCATTGCCCTACTGGCTGTGGGAACATCATTGCCCTATTGGCTGTGGGAATATCATTGCCCTACTGGCTGTGGGAATATCATTGCCCTATTGGATGTGGTAACATCATTGCCCTATTGGCTGTGGGAATATCATTGCCCTACTGGCTGTGGGAACATCATTGCTCTACTGGCTGTGGGAATATCATTGCCCTATTGGCTGTGGTAACATCATTGCCCTATTGGCTGTGGGAATATCATTGCCCTACTGGCTGTGGGAACATCATTGCCCTATTGGCTGTGGTAACATCATTGCCATATTGGCTGTGGGAATATCATTGCCCTATTGGCTGTGGGAATATCATTGCCCTACTGGCTATGATAACATCATTGCCCTACTGGCTGTGATAGCATCATTGCCCTATTGGTTGTGGGAACATCATTGCCATATTGGCTGTGGTAACATCATTGCCCTATTGGCTGTGGGAACATCATTGCCCTACTGGCTGTGGGAACATCATTGCCCTACTGGCTATGGTAATATCATTGCCCTACTGGCTATGGTAACATCATTGCCCTACTGGCTATGTTAACATCACTGCCCTATTGACTGTGGGAACATCGTTGCCCTATTGGCTGTGGGACTATCATTGCCCTACTGGCTAAGGGAACATCATTGCCCTACTGGTTATGATAACATCATTGCCCTACTGGCTATGATAACATCATTGCCCTATTGGCTGTGGTAACATCATTGCTATATTGGCTGTGGTAACATCATTGCCATATTGACTGTGGGAACATCATTGCCCTATTGGCTGTGGGAATATCATTGCCCTATTGGCTGTGCGAATATCATTGCCCTACTGGTTATGGTCATACCATTGCCCTATTGGCTGTGGGAATATCATTGCCCTACTGGCTATGGTAATACCATTGCCCTATTGGCTGTGGGAATATCATTGCCCTACTGGCTACAATAACATCATTACTCTACTGGCTATGATAACATCATTGCCCTACTGGCTATGGTAACATCATTGCCCTATTGGCTGTGGGAATATCATTGCCCTACTGGCTATGGTAATATCATTGCCCTATTGGCTGTGTGAATATCATTGCCCTATTGGCTATGAGAATATCATTGCCCTATTGGCTATGGGAACATCATTGCCCTATTGGCTGTGGGAACATCATTGCCCTATTGGCTGTGGGAATATCATTGCCCTATTGGCTGTGCGAATATCATTGTCCCACTGGTTATGGTAATACAATTGCCCTATTGGCTGTGGGAATAACATTGCCCTGTTGGCTATGATAACATCATTGCCCTACTGGCTATGATAACATCATTGCCCTACTGGCTATGGGAACATCATTGCCCTATTGGCTATGGTAACATCATTGCCGTATTGGCTGTGGGAATATCATTGCCCTATTGGCAATGATAACATCATTGCCCTACTGGCTATGATAACATCATTGCCCTACTGGCTATGATAACATCATTGCCCTACTGGCTATGGTAACATCATTGCCGTATTGGCTGTGGGAATATCATTGCCCTATTGGCTGTGGGAATATCATTGCCCTATTGGCTATGGTAACCTCGTCATTCGGACTTCCTGGTGGGGTCGGTGACTTCTTGGTGGGGTCAGTGACTTCCTGGTGGGGTCAGTGACTTCCTGGTGGGGTCAGTGACTTCCTGGTGGGGGTCAGTGTATTCGGAGCTTCCTTCACACTTTTGCGATGGTTTCTCTGCTGTTTTTTCCAAACCCGTTTCTGCCTCCTGTATTGCCGCGAAGTCATATATTTTACAAGTTTCTTGCTGCCCGATTCTTTTCATCTAAGATAACGTTCACGCTCATGTTGGAGATAGCGTTGGTGTGCGTCAGGATCAGTCTTTAAACGTTCACGCTCATGTTGGAGATAGCGTTGGTGTGCGTCAGGATCAGTCTTTAAACGTTCACGCTCATGTTGGAGATAGCGTTGGTGTGCGTCAGGATCAGTCTTTAAACGTTCACGCTCATGTTGGAGATAGCGTTGGTGTGCGTCAGGATCAGTCTTTAAACGGTCAAGTCACTGTTGTGACCGAATCTTGTTGGATTTCGGTGGCAGGTTGAAGTCAAAGTATAGTTTCTCCTGTAGCTATGAAGACAGCCCAGATTCACCGTCGCTTATACTGGAATTCCGACAGGACACATCACTTGCGACCTGAAAGTAAATTATGCAATTATAAAATATCGTCTTATTAATTTTAATTCACATTCCTCAAATATATACTCCCTATTCATAGATGGATGCAGGACTTTCTGGAGCTGGGTGGGCTGCAGAGGCTTGACGACACTAGGTCCGGTTGGGAAACAAGACTCCATCACCGACCATTTCTTTAACTTTCACACAACGCCGGCCCTTAGACATCTAAATACTTATGCGATTTAACTGATTTAACTTGTACATTGGTATTCCAGTGGCCCCTTCGGATACCTAACTTTATATCTGCAAATCACCCCTCATGTATCGACCACTGACCCTAGCATCGTTATAGCATTATTTTCATTTTTATTATTTATTTCATTTCTCGTGTAGCTTTTAACCTCCGAGGTAGCACTATTTCAGTGTTTTATTATCAACTTCATTTCTTTAATTTAATTAATTTTCCATATAGCTTACCCTTGTCGACGTAGCACCATTTCAATTGTTCATTTATTTCATTTTTTATTAGCTTGAAGCATTTATTTTTGAGAAAAAACACTCACTATTTGAGATATATCCTATAAAACGCACATCTGATACAACTATTATGTCAGTACCGTAACAGTATGTCAGTACCGCAACGGGAGAACGTCACGGGACTGACGTCGCGGGACTGACGTTATGGGACAGACGTGATTTTAGAAACAGCACCCTCTTTATCAATAATGAATAATCTTTCAGGCGGCATCCTCAAGCAGATGTCTAGAGGACATCCAAAACAACATATCATAATCGTCATTCATCTCATTACTACCGCAACATCGACCATCCACACCATACGGTACTGACATTGAATTAATCTACGCTTATCTAACTTGCCATATTTTGGGTAATTTTGGAGAAACAACCAAAACATTATGGAATGAATTCGCCCTCGTGTTTTGGTTCGTCTTTGGCGGGCAGTAATCACGTGATAGGCTTCTTGTAACTCGCTACAATATCCATAGATTACGGTACTGACTTGGCGACGTGCCAATATTAAGGCACCTCCTCTATTAGGGGCGTCCACAGGAACTTTTCTAGGGAGGGGCAAAAAAGAAATATATATATATATATATATATATATATATATATATATATATATATGTATATATATATATATATATATCTTTCTTGCCCCTCCCTAAAATTATGTATATGTGTGTATATATATATATATATATATATATATATATATATATATATATATATACATATACATATACATATACATATACACATACACATACACATACACATACACATCCACATACACATACACATACACATACACATACACATACACATACACATACACATACACATACACATACACATACACATACACATACACATACACATACACATACACATACACATACACATACACATACACATATACATATACATACATAACACATATATACATATACATATATACATATACATATACATATACATACATAAACATACATATACATAATATACATATATATATATATATATATATATATATATATATATATATATATATATATATATATATACACATACATATATATATATATATATATATATATATATATATATATATATATATATATATATACACATATATACATATACAAATATACATTTACATATACATACATAAACATACATATACATAATATACATATATATACACATACATATATATATATATATATATATATATATATGCCGGAAACCTGCTGGGGGCTTATGTTGAGTAAGCGGTAGAGGATTTTATAGAAGGATCAATCACCAGTAAAGGGACAAATTGATGTCGCCAAAGGTTTGAGTTCAATAGAAAGTTATTGTTTGCAAAATATATCTTGGAAACTAATCTATACATAAGAATTATAAAATACATTGGGGAAAATATTGAATGTCTTTATCGTTTGGCTTAATTTAACCCTTTACATAGACGGCATGGGCGTCCGCAGGGGAGAAGGCAAGATGGGGCACTTACCCCCTGGATCTGAAATTTTTTCGGACGTATATTCGTGAGCTCAAAGTATATGTTAACTGTACACACACGCATGCACGTACGCACGTACGCACGCACGCACGCACACACGCACGCACACACACATATGTAAAGTTAACATATACTTTTGGGGGCACTGCAGCCATGGCCTCCCTTTGGATTAAATGTTTAATTTTTTCGCATTGCTGCGCCACTAGACGGAAGTATAGTAAACTAATGGGTGACTAATCAATCAATTATTTGCCCCCCCCCATGGCCTGCCCCTTTGGGAGATCTCAAATACGCCACTGGCAATGTCCCCGTTCGTTTGTTAAAAACTGTTGGATGGTCAATTAAAAACAACATTCCCATGGACCCCCCTCCCCGCATATAAAATCGGCCTGCCTATATTTGGCCTGTCTTAATTTTGCTTAAACAGAAATTCATTATTTAAATATAATAATAGTTTTATTACGCTTTGCAGCAGTAATTTAAGGCTGAATAGTACATGGTTTAGGCTTACATAGTAACTATAATTATATACATTAAAAGGAATACAAAATAAAATACAATGAATTAATAGCATTAAATTAATAACATTAAATTGCATATAAATAAATATCGCATACAACAGTATTAAATTATGAACATTAAATTGCATGTAAATAAATATAATATTTATTGTTAGAAATTAAGAGCATTAAATTGCATATATAAATAAGTTAAAATAGAGTATTGACTGTAGAGCACATGCACATGTTTTATACGCATGCTTGCACAAAAAAATAATTTATATGCATGCTTGCGCATACGTGTCAATTATGGATAAAATAGTTTTCTCGATCATATTTTCGGTGTTAAACAAGTCACACGTACACATCACATATATCCGTTTACGGTAAGTGGCGGGGAAGTGGTTGTCACTATCCCCACCCATATCAGTTTTCCCTGGTGACACCGAGCAATTCATTTAACGCAACGGTGACAGCTACGCCACTACTCAGGTATTGTTTTGTCTGTTCCATCAACTGCGCCTATACTGCACAGGTGACACAACGCGACAAAGCCAAAAGTAACGTTGCATGCTTTTGAGCAAATATCATATTTTCTATTTGCTTTCTAAATTTACGTGCTTATGCATAATCACTGTTTCAACCTAACAACATTTTGTTTAAGGACGGCTTTTAATTGTTTTAAACTTATTCATCATGACAGTGACATCCACAACGGGGAGGCGTTCATTAAAAGGAACAGCCCTTGAATTTTAAGATGGCGATTGAGTAGTTTGTTGTGTGTTGTTGCAATGCTTGTGTTGCCGTTCAGACGTTGCGTAGGATGATTAAGATAGACACAATGGAATATTTAACTGCGTGGATCAACTACCGCGAATAAGAAAAGCGGTACGACAAAATGGAGACGCAGGTGAAATATAAAACCGAACAGGTGAGTTCGTAATCGTGATAATCGCACTCTCAAAGGTGCACCACCGTATCCACCTCTGAGCCGCCCGCAACTTGGCCTCAACGCTACAGTTGCAGTCTCGGTGTAGTGTTTCGGCATTGGTTTCACGGGTCATGCTGGTTGTAGGACAAAGGTGTGGCTTATGGTGGTGTGGGAATGTCGCCACTGCGCCGCGTACAGAGGCTTTCTGAAAGAAATGTTTGCGTAAACACATGTCCACGTTCACGGTCGAATTGTGTCGGCCCAGATCATTTTATTGTAGAGATGAAAGTTTGGGTGCAGTTCGAGAGGTGTTCCTTCACAGTTCAGTGCATCGCCGTACTGACAGTAATAGAAAAGTACGAAGTGGACTTCGGTGTCATCGGAGAGTTATGTAACGCACATCACAGCGCCAATGTCTGCGTCAGATTGAAGGTTGAATGAGCAAGGCAGTACTTGTCAAATATTATCTTTCCCATTAGAGAAATTTACTCAAGTTTACATATACAGGAGTTTGTGTACATCAGCAAATCTGAAACCTGGGTTCATTAGAACATTATACTTACATGTATGAAAATCATTGAATATATAGAGGACCAAATAAGATGTTCCAAGACAATCGAACTTTGTACTATCAACCCATCGACAGAAGTTAAAGAAACTAAAGACCTTCAAATCACCAGGACCAGATGGTCTCCATCCTTGTGTCCTACACGAATTGGCGAACAGTATCAGTACTCCACTATCCATCATATTTAACACATCACTGACAACAAGCAAACATATCCGCAATTCACAAGAAAGGCAACAAAAATCAAGCGCAGAACTACAGGCCAGTCAGTCTAACCAGCGTAGCAGGAAAAATATTAGAGCAAATAATCAGAGACACTGTCACTGAACACATGAAAGATAATGACTTGTTGAGTGACAGACAATTTGATTTTATTAAGGGTCGCTCCACAGTTCTCCAACTACTAAAAAGTACTTGACTCCTGGACCGAGACGCTAGAAAATGGTGGATGTATGCATGTAGTTTACTGTGACTTTATGAAAGCATTTGACAAGGTTCCACATCGTTGACTTATAGGGAAATTCCAGAGCTATGGAATCAAAGGAAAAATTCTAGACTGGGTTGCAGCTATGCTGTCCCACAGAAGTCAACGCGTTAGAGTTAACAACTCATTCTCATCTTGGCAGGAGGTCACCAGTGGTATACCACAAGGATCAGTGATTGGCCCTCTGCTATTTGTGATCTTTATAAATGATTTACCAGAAGTTATTAAAGCTCTGAGCTATTCCTATTCGCAGACGATATGAAGCTCTTCCATGCAATCTACACTGAAGAGGACTGCACAAGTTTGCAACAAGATCTAATCCTTGCCGAACAATGGACAAACACATCACTCTTAAAATTTCACCCAAATAAATGCAGCCATATGAGAAACAGACTATCAAGCATAAGAAACGACGGATACACACTGGGACCTGAACACATAACAATTACAAGTACATACAAGGTGATATCGGGGTCACTTTCGATTCATCGCTTAACTTTGAGGCACATATGTCAGAAAAAAATAAATAAATCCAATTCGCTTTAGTGGATAATTCGCCAAACTTTCGACCACATGGATGAGCAGTGTTTTTTCTACAATTTTTAAGTCTCTTATCCGCCTACATTTCGAATATGCTAATCAAATATGGTCTCCACACCTAAAGAAGCGTATCACATCTCTTGAAAATGTTCAATGTAGAGCAACCAAATTAATTCCTGGTTTCAAAGACATTGAGTATAAAGAACGTTTACGGAAACTGAAATTACCAACTTTAGTATACCGTCGGCTCAGAGGAGACATGATTGAACTATATAAAATCCTAACAGAGAAATATGATGCAGCTGTCTCATCCAATTTTGTGACATTGACGGTCAATGAATCAGATACGAGAGGGCACCACCTAAAAATATTTAAAGAAAGATGTCGATTAAACATAAAAAAACTCATTTATACACCGATGCACAGATATATGGAACAGCCTCCCACAGTCTGTGGTAGAAGCTCCATCGGTACAGTCCTTTGAGAGGAAAATAGACGAGATGTGGCAAAATCATCCAATCAAACTAGATTACACTGCCCGACTCCTAACCTGGAAACCGTCAGACGCATGCACTCAATCTGAACTGACGATAAACGCGAGAGCTGGCAAAAGAGGCAGTACAGCCTAATAGCCAGAAGAAGACCTGTAATCATCTGCATCTAATCCTTACCAAAGTGTATCGAGACCAGGCAAAATTATTCATTTTAAAGCAAAACAAAAGCCATGGGTTTGGGGCAATTTAAAGGGTTAATAAAAACTAACCATTTGCAACTACTATCAAGAATATCAAGCTAGTGGTTTTCTCAGAAATCTTGGTTTTCATGGTGGCTGACCTGCTGACCAGGGCAGCAAATAAACACCTGGCAGAAATCAATGCACTGCTAGACTTGAGATTCGTTAAGTGCCTTAGAGCAAGAATGAAGGGCTGACAGGTATACACTGAACTACCTCTTCCTTGTAGTCCCAAGTCTGATGTACATTTATAAACCCTCTGATGTACATTTATAAACCCTCTGATGTACATTTATAAACCCTCTGCTGTACTGGTGCATCATGAGTCATAAAGCCTTATGCCCCAGGGTGTCTGATAACAGGAAATGAAGTGTTGCATGGGTGGCATCAGGTTTACACTAGTTTCTTTGTTTTAGACAGGCAATGGGGTATTGTGCACATAGTCAATATAGGGTGTGACCAGTATAGAGGTTGCCCCAGTACTTGTGTGGTCAAGATATATGACTGAGGATCCTTTTGTTTGGGCTGTACACAGCTGGTGGGCTACTTCATTTCCAACATGTTGATAGTATATACAGGCATTGTCCAGACAGTCAAAGAGGTTCTCCAGACAATCTGATGGATTCTCCAGACCATCGAATGGATTCTCCAGACAATTTCAGAATCTGGAGAATTTTTCTTGATTATTATCAGGATTTGGTTCAGTTGTAATTGCATAATTTAATATGCAGTTACAGAACAGTGTAATTCTATGGTACATTATAATTAACAATTGTAACTGTGTAATAGGTTATTGTAATTGGCAATTGCAATTAAACCCAACCCTGACAGCAAGAATGCATGAATTCCTCTAATAGTTAGTAAACCCTGTTTCAAGATGAGCAGTAGTGAAACAAGTGTTATTTTATAACACAATGTAGCTGAACTCAACCAATGAACTGTTGCAATTGCCCATTTATGAAGCACTGTGATTGGTTTTGTTGAATCACTGTAATGATAATTAATATTTTATTCAGAGCGATGTAATTGTAATAGTTTTTTATATTGATGTAATTGTAACTGATCTTTTATGATACTTTGTAATTGAACCCAACCCTAATTATTATTTATG
Organism: Lamellibrachia columna; assembly: GCA_963662155.1. Lineage (NCBI taxonomy): Eukaryota > Metazoa > Annelida > Polychaeta > Sabellida > Siboglinidae > Lamellibrachia > Lamellibrachia columna. The sequence continues at coordinate 2,398,223 of OY759269.1, forward strand.
GTTCTCCAGACAAGTCTGGGACAAAACCCCACAGTTCTCCACTCACAGACTGATGTGAATGAACGCCTAATTAACAAGTTGACAACTGGTCTTGACCTTGGTTTCACTGGGTAATACCCTATGAAAATATTCATCTTTTAAAGTAGTGTTTCATTTGCCATTACCCTAAACATGGGAACCAGACAGTGACTCATCTGTATACAGTGTTGTTTAGAGCAGGAGGTAGACAGGCTTTGTTGAAGCAGAGGCACATAGACTTCACACACAGTCGCAGCTGTTACTGCTGCTGAGTTATCTGTTACTGCTGCAGAGTTATCTGTTACTGCTGCTGAGTTATCTGTTACTGCTGCAGAGTTATCTGTTACTGCTGCTGAGTTATCTGTTACTGCTGCAGAGTTATCTGTTACTGCTGCAGAGTTATCTGTTACTGCTGCAGAGTTATCTGTTACTGCTGCTGAGTTATCTGTTACTGCTGCAGAGTTATCTGTTACTGCTGCTGAGTTATATGTTACTGCTGCAGAGTTATCTGTTACTGCTGCAGAGTTATATGTTACTGCTGCAGAGTTATCTGTTACTGCTGCACAGTTATCTGTTACTGCTGCTGAGTTATATGTTACTGCTGCAGAGTTATCTGTTACTGCTGCTGAGTTATCTGTTACTGCTGCAGAGTTATCTGTTACTGCTGCAGAGTTATATGTTATTGCTGCTGAGTTATCTGTTACTGCTGCAGAGTTATCTGTTACTGCTGCAGAGTTATATGTTACTGCTGCTGAGTTATCTGTTATTGCTGCTGAGTTATCGGTTACTGCTGCTGAGTTATCCGTCCACCAGGCTCTGCTGCTCTGTCTGTTAAATATACATGTTTATTTAAAAGCTTACTTACCTGAAACTATTTAGTATATCACATATGTACTAAAACTGCTGCTATATTTAATTATTATCATTTGTTTGCCAAGTTATAATGCTAGGTTTCAGATAGTTGATTAATTTATGGTAGACTGTTGGAAACGTAACTTTTTATGCAACTGAGCTTTGTAAACTGTATCAGAGTTGCAATATATATTATGAAACATAACTTGCACTGAGTATAATTTTATTAACCAGTCTCCAAGCTGGTGTTTTGGAAATCCTCAGGTGGTGCATTGGGGCAGGAAAGCCAAGTCATACCCTGATCTACTTGTCAGCGATGGGTCAGCTCAGCCCAGCTGAGGTTGCCAAGCACTCATTTATTAAAATTATGATTCGATCATTCGAGAGTAATTAATTAAAATTGTTAATTTGGAACCAACCCAGATGGATGTGTTGACTCATACCCAGTCTCTCATGACGAAAAGTCCCTAGCTGCTGCCGTGACTATTTTCAAGTGCCCAGTAGGACTGGATTGTCTAATTAACAAACATTACATGAACAACACACAGAGGTGGCTCTGTGTCTACAATTCCTGGTGGGCAACTTTTTAATTCCTATCACTGATACCACATTAAATTGTTACTACTAGCTATTTATGTTACTGATACCTCATTAAATTGTTACTACTAGCTATTCATGTTTCAGATATCCACCAGTGTTACTATGCTAGCTATTCCTGTTATTGATACATCACTGACTTGTTACTATTAACTATTTCTGTTACTGATACATCAGTAAGTTGTTACAACTAACTATTCATGTTACTGATACCATGGTGGCATGTGAGCTCACCTAGTCACACAACCATGGTGGCATGTGAGCTCACCTAGTCACACAACCATGGTATGTAAACATTTGTTGCTAGTCATACATATGTCATAGAGGCGTTTAGTCTCTAAATATTATGACAACAGGGGTACCGATCCTTAATCTTTATTATAACAATTAGTATTAGACCCTGACAGTGGACCAGTTCCAGCCAAGCTTACAACACCTATCAACAACTCACCAGGGTACCCAGCCCTTGGCTGAGAGGGAAACCCTTCTCAGTCTACACCACTCTCTGCCTGCAACTACTCCCTCTGCCTGCAACTTCACTCCCTGTCTACAACTTCACTCTCTACAACTTCACTCTCTGTCTACAACTTCACTCTCTACAACTTGACTCTCTACAACTTGACTGTCTTCTTCTCTCTCTACAACACTATATAACATCCAAGCCTGGCTGACCAAGCACTCACTAGCCAATCATTATCTCTCACTTTCCAAACTTCTAGTTTGAATAGACTAATCAACACCACATGTTTCTCACGAAGCAACAGTCCCTGGGTAATTAATTAACACTTATACTTATCAATCCGGTGACACTGGATCTTGGCTCTTATCTAGCATCCCAGCACTGACACCCCAGCACTGACACCCCAGCACTGACACCCCAGCACAGGCAGGGAACACATTTCAAACTGAGTATAATTTATATCAAACTGATGATGTAACAATTATATTATAAACGTGATGTGTCAACAATCATATTATAATGAGCCCTGCCACACACACAAACGTACAACAAAAACATTCATTGGGCAGTGTGCATATGCCTAGCTGAGTCTCATTGGGCAGTGTGCATATGCCTAGCTGAGTCTCATTGGGCAGTGTGCGTATGCTTAGCTGAGTCTCATTGGGCAGTGTGCGTATGCCTAGCTGAGTCTCATTGGGCAGTGTGCATATGCCTAGCTGAGTCTTGTTGGGCAATGTGCGTATGCCTAGCTGAGTCTTGTTGGGCAGTGTGTGTATGCCTAGCTGAGTCTCATTGGGCAGTGTGCGTATGCCTAGCTGAGTCTTGTTGGGCAGTGTGTGTATGCTTAGCTGAGTCTCATTGGGCAGTGTGCGTATGCCTAGCTGAGTCTCATTGGGCAGTGTGCGTATGCCTAGCTGAGTCTCATTGGGCAGTGTGCGTATGCCTAGCTAAGTCTCATTGGGCAGTGTGCATATGCCTAGCTGAGTCTTGTTGGGCAATATGCATATGCCTAGCTGATTCTCATTGGGCAGTGTGCATATGCCTAGCTAAGTCTCATTGGGCAGTGTGCATATGCCTAGCTGAGTCTTGTTGGGCAATGTGCGTATGCCTAGCTGAGTCTCATTGGGCAGTGTGCGTATGCCTAGCTAAGTCTTATTGGGCAGTGTGCATATGCCTAGCTGAGTCTTGTTGGGCAATGTGCGTATGCCTAGCTAAGTCTTATTGGGCAGTGTGCGTATGCCTAGCTGAGTCTCATTGGGCAGTGTGCGTATGCCTAGCTAAGTCTTATTGGGCAGTGTGCGTATGCCTAGCTGAGTCTCATTGGGCAGTGTGCGTATGCCTAGCTAAGTCTTATTGGGCAGTGTGCATATGCCTAGCTGAGTCTTGTTGGGCAATGTGCGTATGCCTAGCTGAGTCTTATTGGGCAATGTGCGTATGCCTAGCTGAGTCTCATTGGGCAGTGTGCATATGCCTAGCTGAGTCTTGTTGGGCAATGTGCGTATGCCTAGCTAAGTCTTATTGGGCAGTGTGCATATGCCTAGCTGAGTCTCGTTCACTGAGGGGATGAGATGTGAATGTTTGAGCTCACTTACTTGACAAGTACGTGTGATCCGTCACATTCAACTTCAAGTGTATGCACACATCTAGCATGTTGGTGAAACTGTGAGTGTCAAAAGCTAAGAGACATTGAAACTGTGATGTCAGTATCAACAACTGTCAGGTTATCAAGTGCAGTAAATGCTGGTTTTGATCAGTTCAGACGACTGGTGTTATTTATACACTGAAACCTTTGATTTGTTCAGTTTGATGCTCAAAATAGTATGCAAGATAAACTATTCTAAAATAGTCAGTGGGGGTCCCGCCCTGCCTAGCCACCAGAGTGTTCTACACTGTGTGGAATGTACTCGTGTGAAGGATGTTGTTGCATTGTTGTCATCGTGTGGTATTTCTACAAGTGCCTGTTTCAATGATACAACTCTCATGTGGTGCGTGTTAATGCGCATAAGTTTCTATGTTCACAATCAGTGCTGTAAGTCTTACGGGGCAGGTGGATTCTGAGAGATCAGACAGGTGCAGTAAGTCTTACGGGGCAGGTGGATTCTGAGAGAGCAGGCAGGTGCAGTAAGTCTTACAGGGCAGGTGGATTCTGAGAGAGCAGGCAGGTGCAGTAAGTCTTACAGGGCAGGTGGACTCTGAGAGAGCAGGCAGGTGCAGTAAGTCTTACGGGGCAGGTGGATTCTGAGAGAGCAGGCAGGTGCAGTAAGTCTTACAGGGCAGGTGGATTCTGAGAGAGCAGACAGGTGCAGTAAGTCTTACAGGGCAGGTGGATTCTGAGAGATCAGACAGGTGCAGTAAGTCATAAAGGGCAGGTGGATTCTGAGAGAGCAGGCAGGTGCAGTAAGTCATACAGGGCAGGTGGATTCTGAGAGAGCAGGCAGGTGCAGTAAGTCATAAAGGGCAGGTGGATTCTGAGAGAGCAGGCAGGTGCAGTAAGTCTTACAGGGCAGGTGGATTCTGAGAGAGCAGACAGGTGCAGTAAGTCTTACAGGGCAGGTGGATTCTGAGAGATCAGACAGGTGCAGTAAGTCTTACAGGGCAGGTGGATTCTGAGAGATCAGACAGGTGCAGTAAGTCTTACGGGGCAGGTGGATTCTGAGTGATCAGGCAGGTGCAGTAAGTCTTACGGGGCAGGTGGATTCTGAGAGAGCAGGCAGGTGCAGTAAGTCTTACAGGGCAGGTGGATTCTGAGTGATCAGGCAGGTGCAGTAAGTCTTACGGGTAGGTGGATTCTGAGAGATCAGACAGGTGCAGTAAGTCTTACAGGGCAGGTGGATTCTGAGAGAGCAGGCAGGTGCAGTAAGTCTTACAGGGCAGGTGGATTCTGAGAGAGCAGGCAGGTGCAGTAAGTCTTACAGGGCAGGTGGATTCTGAGAGAGCAGGCAGGTGCAGTAAGTCTTACAGGGCAGGTGGATTCTGAGAGAGCAGGCAGGTGCAGTAAGTCTTACAGGGCAGGTGGATTCTGAGAGAGCAGGCAGGTGCAGTAAGTCTTACAGGGCAGGTGGACTCTGAGAGAGCAGACAGGTGCAGTAAGTCTTACAGGGCAGGTGGATTCTGAGAGATCAGACAGGTGCAGTAAGTCTTACGGGGCAGGTGGATTCTGAGAGAGCAGGCAGGTGCAGTAAGTCTTACGGGGCAGGTGGATTCTGAGTGATCAGGCAGGTGCAGTAAGTCTTACGGGGCAGGTGGATTCTGAGAGAGCAGGCAGGTGCAGTAAGTCTTACAGGGCAGGTGGATTCTGAGAGAGCAGGCAGGTGCAGTAAGTCTTACAGGGCAGGTGGATTCTGAGAGATCAGACAGGTGCAGTAAGTCTTACAGGGCAGGTGGATTCTGAGTGATCAGGCAGGTGCAGTAAGTCTTACGGGTAGGTGGATTCTGAGTGATCAGACAGGTGCAGTAAGTCATACAGGGCAGGTGGATTCTGAGAGAGCAGACAGGTGCAGTAAGTCTTACAGGGCAGGTGGATTCTGAGAGAGCAGGCAGGTGCTGTAAGTCTTACAGGGCAGGTGGATTCTGAGAGAGCAGGCAGGTGCAGTAAGTCTTACAGGGCAGGTGGATTCTGAGAGAGCAGGCAGGTGCAGTAAGTCTTACAGGGCAGGTGGATTCTGAGAGATCAGACAGGTGCAGTAAGTCTTACAGGGCAGGTGGATTCTGAGTGATCAGGCAGGTGCAGTAAGTCTTACGGGTAGGTGGATTCTGAGTGATCAGACAGGTGCAGTAAGTCATACAGGGCAGGTGGATTCTGAGAGAGCAGACAGGTGCAGTAAGTCTTACAGGGCAGGTGGATTCTGAGAGAGCAGGCAGGTGCAGTAAGTCTTACAGGGCAGGTGGATTCTGAGAGAGCAGGCAGGTGCAGTAAGTCTTACAGGGCAGGTGGATTCTGAGTGATCAGGCAGGTGCAGTAAGTCTTACAGGGCAGGTGGATTCTGAGAGAGCAGGCAGGTGCAGTAAGTCTTACAGGGCAGGTGGATTCTGAGAGAGCAGGCAGGTGCAGTAAGTCTTACAGGGCAGGTGGATTCTGAGAGAGCTGACAGGTGCAGTAAGTCTTACAGGGCAGGTGGATTCTGAGCGATCAGACAGGTGCAGTAAGTCTTACAGGGCAGGTGGATTCTGAGAGATCAGACAGGTGCAGTAAGTCTTACAGGGCAGGTGGATTCTGAGCGATCAGACAGTTTCAGTAAGTCTTACAGGGCAGGTGGATTCTGAAAGACCAGACGGGTAAGATTCGGTCATTAAAACGGGGTGTGTGCTAATTAAGGCATATACGCTTAATAGGTCAAGTACATGTCATTTCCACAAATTTACCACAGGAGGTCAGTTAACTGACTTTTAATGTGCTTTGAAAGTTTAAAGAAAGTCATTGGACACAGTTTCCAAGGGCTCAAGAAATGCTATAATGATCGCCAGTGACAAAGGTGACTGTCGCTCTCCAGGCTTACATAGGCTAGATGGTCTTACTTTCAGAATACTTTTGATTCCTGATTTAAATGGATTTAATCACCTAATTATCTCCAAATTACATCTTCATAAAGTTATGCTAGATATCATATTATGTTATTGAACATGAATGTACAAAGCGTTATCTGTGCATGTACATTGAACATTAATAATATAGCCTTGATTGCTGTACACAGACCCATGTCATTTGTATCCCAGGACTCATTATACAGTCAGTATAGCAGTATCTATCCGCATTCCCAGACATTATCTGTCCACATTCCCAGACATTATCTATCCACATTCCCAGACATTATCTATCCACATTCCCAGACATTCCATTTATAAAGTCAGACTTATTTCCTTTGGTCCCAGCTCATTTAGAAAGAATGTTTAATTTTAGCTTCACTAATTATAGTCCAATAATATAGTTATATCCACCGGACCCACAGATAAGCTGACATGGGGGCAGTTTGTAGCTCTGTGGCATGTACGGATTTTCTTACATTTGATCTTTAGAGGTGACCAGCTCTACTGTCTGGCTTCACAAATGCCAGTGAACAATTGCTTTCATGTATTAACCTGTGTACTTAACACCCGGGTTATGTGGTAGGTTTACACAGCAGATTTCTCACTCAATGGGAGCAAGTTTAAACCAATGTAGGCAGCTGTAAACAACCGGAGATTTATAAGCAGCTTCCAAACAGCTAATCTGTTTTTCAGCCTGAAACCAGTGATTTCTTCCTGTGTATTTTGACTTGTGAACAACATACTGAGGGGTAGGAGTGCTGTTTGTTGTATGGAAACAAAGTGAGAATAATTATTTTAAAGACTTGTTATAATAGTTACCATCAACACATCTACTTTTGTCCTCTTTGTACGTTGTCTTGCTACTTAAAGGCTGCCTGTGTATCTTAAGTCTTTTCTTACTTGTTCTGGCCATTTGCGTTTTATGGTGAACTTGTATTCTTTTGTTCCTTCTTTGGCATAATAGGGTTAGAATATCAGACTGTCAACTGAGAATCCTCTTGTTGTAATTTTGACACAGTTCAGTTCACTTCAGGTTTCCACAGTTCATTCGGAGCTCTGTATTATGTACCAGGACCTGGCTGTTGACAATGGTGGTGCTCTCTAGGTGTGTAGCCTGGTAGTATCATTGTGCTCTCTAGCTGTGTAGCCTGGTAGTATCATTGTGCTCTCTACCTGTGTAGCCTGGTAGTATCATTGTGCTCTCTAGCTGTGTAGCCTGGTGGTATCATTGTGCTCTCTAGCTGTGTAGCCTGGTTGTATCATTGTGCTCTCTAGCTGTGTAGCCTGGTGGTATCATTGTGCTCTCTAGCTGTGTAGCCTGGTAGTATCATTGTGCTCTCTACCTGTGTAGCCTGGTGGTATCATTGTTCTCTCTAGCTGTGTAGCCTGGTGGTATCATAGTGCTCTCTAGTTGTGTAGCCTGGTGGTATCATTGTGCTCTCTAGTTGTGTAGCCTGGTGGTATCATTGTTCTCTCTAGCTGTGTAGCCTGGTGGTATCATTGTGCTCTCTAGCTGTGTAGCCTGGTGGTATCATTGTGCTCTCTAGCTGTGTAGCCTGGTGGTATCATTGTGCTCTCTAGCTGTGTAGCCTGGTGGTATCATTGTGCTCTCTAGCTGTGTAGCCTGGTGGTATCATTGTTCTCTCTAGCTGTGTAGCCTGGTGGTATCATTGTTCTCTCTACCTGTGTAGCCTGGTAGTATCATTGTGCTCTCTAGCTGTGTAGCCTGGTGGTATCATTGTGCTCTCTAGCTGTGTAGCCTGGTGGTATCATTGTGCTCTCTAGCTGTGTAGCCTGGTGGTATCATTGTGCTCTCTAGCTGTGTAGCCTGGTAGTATCATTGTGCTCTCTACCTGTGTAGCCTGGTGGTATCATTGTTCTCTCTAGCTGTGTAGCCTGGTGGTATCATAGTGCTCTCTAGTTGTGTAGCCTGGTGGTATCATTGTGCTCTCTAGTTGTGTAGCCTGGTGGTATCATTGTTCTCTCTAGCTGTGTAGCCTGGTGGTATCATTGTGCTCTCTAGCTGTGTAGCCTGGTGGTATCATTGTGCTCTCTAGCTGTGTAGCCTGGTGGTATCATTGTGCTCTCTAGCTGTGTAGCCTGGTGGTATCATTGTTCTCTCTAGCTGTGTAGCCTGGTGGTATCATTGTTCTCTCTAGCTGTGTAGCCTGGTAGTATCATTGTGCTCTCTAGCTGTGTAGCCTGGTGGTATCATTGTGCTCTCTACCTGTGTAGCCTGGTGGTATCATTGTGCTCTCTAGCTGTGTAGCCTGGTGGTATCATAGTGCTCTCTAGCTGTGTAGCCTGGTAGTATCATTGTTCTCTCTAGGTGTGTAGCCTGGTGGAATCATTGTGCTCTCTAGCTGTGTAGCCTGGTGGTATCATTGTGCTCTCTAGCTGTGTAGCCTGGTAGTATCATTGTGCTCTCTACCTGTGTAGCCTGGTAGTATCATTGTGCTCTCTAGCTGTGTAGCCTGGTGGTATCATAGTGCTCTCTAGCTGTGTAGCCTGGTGGTATCATTGTGCTCTCTAGTTGTGTAGCCTGGTGGTATCATTGTGCTCTCTAGTTGTGTAGCCTGGTGGTATCATTGTGCTCTCTAGTTGTGTAGCCTGGTGGTATCATTGTTCTCTCTAGCTGTGTAGCCTGGTGGTATCATTGTGCTCTCTAGCTGTGTAGCCTGGTGGTATCATTGTGCTCTCTAGCTGTGTAGCCTGGTGGTATCATTGTGCTCTCTAGCTGTGTAGCCTGGTGGTATCATTGTTCTCTCTAGCTGTGTAGCCTGGTGGTATCATTGTTCTCTCTAGCTGTGTAGCCTGGTAGTATCATTGTGCTCTCTAGCTGTGTAGCCTGGTGGTATCATTGTGCTCTCTACCTGTGTAGCCTGGTGGTATCATTGTGCTCTCTAGCTGTGTAGCCTGGTGGTATCATAGTGCTCTCTAGCTGTGTAGCCTGGTAGTATCATTGTTCTCTCTAGGTGTGTAGCCTGGTGGAATCATTGTGCTCTCTAGCTGTGTAGCCTGGTGGTATCATTGTGCTCTCTAGCTGTGTAGCCTGGTAGTATCATTGTGCTCTCTACCTGTGTAGCCTGGTAGTATCATTGTGCTCTCTAGCTGTGTAGCCTGGTGGTATCATTGTTCTCTCTAGCTGTGTAGCCTGGTGGTATCATTGTGCTCTCTAGCTGTGTAGCCTGGTGGTATCATAGTGCTCTCTAGTTGTGTAGCCTGGTGGTATCATTGTGCTCTCTAGTTGTGTAGCCTGGTAGTATCATTGTGCTCTCTAGTTGTGTAGCCTGGTGGTATCATAGTGCTCTCTAGTTGTGTAGCCTGGTGGTATCATTGTGCTCTCTAGCTGTGTAGCCTGGTGGTATCATAGTGCTCTCTAGCTGTGTAGCCTGGTGGTATCATTGTGCTCTCTAGCTGTGTAGCCTGGTGGTATCATTGTGCTCTCTAGTTGTGTAGCCTGGTGGTATCATTGTGCTCTCTAGTTGTGTAGCCTGGTGGTATTATTGTGCTCTCTAGTTGTGTAGCCTGGTGGTATCATTGTGCTCTCTAGTTGTGTAGCCTGGTGGTATTATTGTGCTCTCTAGCTGTGTAGCCTGGTGGTATCATAGTGCTCTCTAGTTGTGTAGCCTGGTGGTATCATAGTGCTCTCTAGCTGTGTAGCCTGGTGGTATCATTGTGCTCTCTAGCTGTGTAGCCTGGTGGTATCATAGTGCTCTCTAGTTGTGTAGCCTGGTGGTATCATTGTGCTCTCTAGTTGTGTAGCCTGGTAGTATCATTGTGCTCTCTAGCTGTGTAGCCTGGTGGTATCATAGTGCTCTCTAGTTGTGTAGCCTGGTGGTATCATTGTGCTCTCTAGCTGTGTAGCCTGGTGGTATCATAGTGCTCTCTAGCTGTGTAGCCTGGTGGTATCATTGTGCTCTCTAGCTGTGTAGCCTGGTGGTATCATTGTGCTCTCTAGTTGTGTAGCCTGGTGGTATCATTGTGCTCTCTAGTTGTGTAGCCTGGTGGTATTATTGTGCTCTCTAGTTGTGTAGCCTGGTGGTATCATTGTGCTCTCTAGTTGTGTAGCCTGGTGGTATTATTGTGCTCTCTAGCTGTGTAGCCTGGTGGTATCATAGTGCTCTCTAGTTGTGTAGCCTGGTGGTATCATAGTGCTCTCTAGCTGTGTAGCCTGGTGGTATCATTGTGCTCTCTAGCTGTGTAGCCTGGTGGTATCATTGTGCTCTCTAGCTGTGTAGCCTGGTGGTATTATTGTGCTCTCTAGCTGTGTAGCCTGGTGGTATCATAGTGCTCTCTAGTTGTGTAGCCTGGTGGTATCATTGTGCTCTCTAGCTGTGTAGCCTGGTGGTATCATAGTGCTCTCTAGCTGTGTAGCCTGGTGGTATCATTGTGCTCTCTAGCTGTGTAGCCTGGTAGTATCATTGTGCTCTTTACCTGTGTAGCCTGGTAGTATCATTGTGCTCTCTAGCTGTGTAGCCTGGTGGTATCATAGTGCTCTCTAGTTGTGTAGCCTGGTGGTATCATTGTGCTCTCTAGCTGTGTAGCCTGGTGGTATCATTGTGCTCTCTAGCTGTGTAGCCTGGTGGTATCATTGTGCTCTCTAGTTGTGTAGCCTGGTGGTATTATTGTGCTCTCTAGTTGTGTAGCCTGGTGGTATCATTGTGCTCTCTAGTTGTGTAGCCTGGTGGTATTATTGTGCTCTCTAGCTGTGTAGCCTGGTGGTATCATTGTGCTCTCTAGTTGTGTAGCCTGGTGGTATTATTGTGCTCTCTAGTTGTGTAGCCTGGTGGTATTATTGTGCTCTCTAGTTGTGTAGCCTGGTGGTATCATTGTGCTCTCTAGCTGTGTAGCCTGGTGGTATCATTGTGCTCTCTAGTTGTGTAGCCTGGTGGTATTATTGTGCTCTCTAGCTGTGTAGCCTGGTGGTATCATTGTGCTCTCTAGTTGTGTAGCCTGGTGGTATTATTGTGCTCTCTAGTTGTGTAGCCTGGTGGTATTATTGTGCTCTCTAGTTGTGTAGCCTGGTGGTATTATTGTGCTCTCTAGTTGTGTAGCCTGGTGGTATCATTGTGCTCTCTAGCTGTGTAGCCTGGTGGTATCATTGTGCTCTCTAGCTGTGTAGCCTGGTGGTATCATTGTGCTCTCTAGCTGTGTAGCCTGGTGGTATCATTGTGCTCTCTAGTTGTGTGATCATACAGCATCCAACTACGTGACACATTGACATAGATCATACAGCATCCGACTACGTGACACATTGACATGGATCATACAGCATCTAACTACATGACACATTGACATAGATCATACAGCATATAACTACTTGACACATTGACATGGATCATACAGCATCTAACTACATGACACATTGACATGGATCATACAGCATCCAACTACGTGACACATTGACAAGGATCATACAGCATCCAACTTCGTGACACATTGACATGGATCATACAGCATCTAACTACATGACACATTGACATAGATCATACAGCATCTAACTACATGACACATTGACATAGATCATACAGCATATACCTACTTGACACATTGACATGGATCATACAGCATCTAACTACATGACACATTGACATAGATCATACAGCATCCAACTATGTGACACATTGACATGGATCATACAGCATCCAACTACGTGACACATTGACATGGATCATACAGCATCCAACTACATGACACATTGACATAGATCATACAGCATCCAACTATGTGACACATTGACATGGATCATACAGTATCCAACTACATGACACATTGACATGGATCATACAGCATCCAACTACATGACACATTGACATGGATCATACAGCATCCAACTATGTGACACATTGACATGGATCATACAGCATCCAACTACATGACACATTGACATGGATCATACAGCATCCAACTACATGACACATTGACATGGATCATACAGCATCCAACTACGTGACACATTGACATGGAGCATACATCATCCAACTATGTGACACATTGACATGGACCGTACAGCATCCAACTACATGACACATTGACATGGATCATACAGCATCCAACTACATGACACATTGACATGGATCATACAGCATCCAACTACATGACACATTGACATGGATCATACAGCATCCAACTACATGACACGTTGACATGGATCATACAGCATCCAACTACGTGACACATTGACATGGATCATACAGCATCTAACTACGTGACACATTGACATGGATCATACAGCATCCAACTATGTGACACATTGACATGGATCATACAGCATCCAACTACGTGACACATTGACATGGATCATACAGCATCTAACTACGTGACACATTGACATGGATCATACAGCATCTAACTACTTGACACATTGACATGGATCATACAGCATCCAACTATGTGACACATTGACATGGATCATACAGCATCTAACTATGTGACACATTGACATGGATCATACAGCATCCAACTACATGACACATTGACATGGATCATACAGCATCCAACTACGTGACACATTGATATGGATCATACAGCATCCAACTACGTGACACATTGACATGGATCATACAGCATCCAACTACGTGACACATTGACATGGATCATACAGCATCTAACTATGTGACACATTGACATGGATCATACAGCATCCAACTACGTGACACATTGACATGGATCATACAGCATCCAACTACATGACACATTGACATGGATCATACAGCATCCAACTACATGACACATTGACATGGATCATACAGCATCCAACTACATGACCAGGTATCAAGTGCATAATTCATAATTGATTTGTTTAGCCAATTTGTTTCTCTGATACATTGTAGTCACCATTAGTATGCATGTGCATGTTAGTATGGTGTGTATCATTAGTATCATTAGTATCATTAGTATGCATGTGCATGTTAGTATGGTGTGTATTAATGGATTTGTCTGATCAGTGGCGACACACAATGAATTTATGTCAAATGTCTGAGCACTGTGCAAGTTTATTTGTTTTACCTGGAACTCTCTGGAATTGTGGGTCGTTCAGGGAGACTGTGATGGTTGTGTAGTTATTGGCCTGCTCAACAGAGTAGATCCTGTTCTGGCATTCAGTAGTTTTGAGTAAATAAACATCTCTCCCCAAAAATGTGCCATGCTAACAAATAGTTTGCAGTTAAGTGATATTCAGTGTATGCAGTAATCCTACATGTCCAGTGAATGAACAGGGTTAGAAAGTTCTGTATGTGACTGTAGCTCAACTGTTTGTATTTCTACTCTTGTAGACATCTGTGCAAAACATGGTAAGCAAACTGAAACAATGGCGGACATCGTGGCATCTAGAAGGTCGCACCGTTTAGAGTACCACAGTTTGAATCCTCTTGTTGCTCTTTCAAAACTTGGGCAAACGCTCAATAGAGTGTGTTGTGTTAGAACTGACATTCCATAGTTTTGAGCAAATAAAACACCTGAAATGTGCCATGCTAACAAATAGCTTGCAGATAAGTGATATTCAGTGTACACAGTGATCATATATATATATCCACATGTATGTGCTGGGTGTATAACTAGATGTGACTACAGCTCAACTGTTGGTATTTCTATACAGACAGGGGCAAAGCACACCCAGTGGCAGTGGTAGGCTACTAAGCAAAGCACACCTTTATAGACCCAGTGACAGTGGTAGGCCACACCTTTAGAGACCCGGTGTCAGTGGTAGGCTACTAAACAAAGCACACCTTTAGAGACCCGGTGTCAGTGGTAGGCTGCTAAACAAAGCACACCTTTAGAGACCCAGTGTCAGTGGTAGGCTACTAAACAAATCACTCCTTTAGAGACCCAGTGTCAGTGGTAGGCTACTAAACAAAACACACCTTTAGAGACCCAGTGACAGTGGTAGGCTACTAAACAATGCACACCTTTAGAGACCCAGTGTCAGTGGTAGGCTACTAAACAAAGCACACCTTTAGAGACCCGGTGTCAGTGGTAGGCTACTAAACAAAACACACCTTTAGAGACCCAGTGACAGTGGTAGGCTACTAAACAATGCACCTTTAGAGACCCGGTGTCAGTGGTAGGCTACTAAACAAAGCACACCTTTAGAGACCCAGTGACAGTGGTAGGCTACTAAACAACGCACCTTTAGAGACCCGGTGTCAGTGGTAGGCTACTAAACAACACACCTTTAGAGACCCGGTGTCAGTGGTAGGCTACTAAACAACACACCTTTAGAGACCCGGTGTCAGTGGTAGGCTACTAAACAAAGCACACCTTTAGAGACCCAGTGACAGTGGTAGGCTACTAAACAAATCACACCTTTAGAGACCCAGTGACAGTGGTAGGCTACTAAACAACGCACCTTTAGAGACCCGGTGTCAGTGGTAGGCTACTAAACAACACACCTTTAGAGACCCGGTGTCAGTGGTAGGCTACTAAACAACACACCTTTAGAGACCCGGTGTCAGTGGTAGGCTACTAAACAAAGCACACCTTTAGAGACCCAGTGACAGTGGTAGGCTACTAAACAAAGCACACCTTTAGAGACCCAGTGACAGTGGTAGGCTACTAAACAACACACCTTTAGAGACCCAGTGACAGTGGTATGCTACTAAACAAAGCACACCTTTAGAGACCCAGTGACAGTGGTAGGCTACTAAACAAAACACCTTTAGAGACCCGGTGTCAGTGGTAGGCTACTAAACAAAGCACACCTTTAGAGACCCAGTGACAGTGGTAGGCTACTAAACAATGCACCTTTAGAGACCCATTGACAGTGGTAGGCTACTAAACAAAGCACACCTTTAGAGACCCAGTGACAGTGGTAGGCTACTAAACAAAGCACACCTTTAGAGACCCAGTGACAGTGGTAGGCTACTAAACAACACACCTTTAGAGACCCAGTGACAGTGGTAGGCTACTAAACAACACACCTTTAGAGACCCGGTGTCAGTGGTAGGCTACTAAACAATGCACCTTTAGAGACCCATTGACAGTGGTAGGCTACTAAACAAAGCACACCTTTAGAGACCCAGTGACAGTGGTAGGCTACTAAACAAAGCACACCTTTAGAGACCCAGTGACAGTGGTAGGCTACTAAACAATGCACACCTTTAGAGACCCAGTGTCAGTGGTAGGCTACTAAACAAAGCACACCTTTAGAGACCCGGTGTCAGTGGTAGGCTACTAAACAAAACACACCTTTAGAGACCCAGTGACAGTGGTAGGCTACTAAACAATGCACCTTTAGAGACCCGGTGTCAGTGGTAGGCTACTAAACAAAGCACACCTTTAGAGACCCAGTGACAGTGGTAGGCTACTAAACAACGCACCTTTAGAGACCCGGTGTCAGTGGTAGGCTACTAAACAACACACCTTTAGAGACCCGGTGTCAGTGGTAGGCTACTAAACAACACACCTTTAGAGACCCGGTGTCAGTGGTAGGCTACTAAACAAAGCACACCTTTAGAGACCCAGTGACAGTGGTAGGCTACTAAACAAATCACACCTTTAGAGACCCAGTGACAGTGGTAGGCTACTAAACAACGCACCTTTAGAGACCCGGTGTCAGTGGTAGGCTACTAAACAACACACCTTTAGAGACCCGGTGTCAGTGGTAGGCTACTAAACAACACACCTTTAGAGACCCGGTGTCAGTGGTAGGCTACTAAACAAAGCACACCTTTAGAGACCCAGTGACAGTGGTAGGCTACTAAACAAAGCACACCTTTAGAGACCCAGTGACAGTGGTAGGCTACTAAACAACACACCTTTAGAGACCCAGTGACAGTGGTATGCTACTAAACAAAGCACACCTTTAGAGACCCAGTGACAGTGGTAGGCTACTAAACAAAACACCTTTAGAGACCCGGTGTCAGTGGTAGGCTACTAAACAAAGCACACCTTTAGAGACCCAGTGACAGTGGTAGGCTACTAAACAATGCACCTTTAGAGACCCATTGACAGTGGTAGGCTACTAAACAAAGCACACCTTTAGAGACCCAGTGACAGTGGTAGGCTACTAAACAAAGCACACCTTTAGAGACCCAGTGACAGTGGTAGGCTACTAAACAACACACCTTTAGAGACCCAGTGACAGTGGTAGGCTACTAAACAACACACCTTTAGAGACCCGGTGTCAGTGGTAGGCTACTAAACAATGCACCTTTAGAGACCCATTGACAGTGGTAGGCTACTAAACAAAGCACACCTTTAGAGACCCAGTGACAGTGGTAGGCTACTAAACAAAGCACACCTTTAGAGACCCAGTGACAGTGGTAGGCTACTAAACAAAACACCTTTAGAGACCCGGTGTCAGTGGTAGGCTACTAAACAAAGCACACCTTTAGAGACCCAGTGTCAGTGGTAGGCTACTAAACAATGCACCTTTAGAGACCCGGTGTCAGTGGTAGGCTACTAAACAAAGCACACCTTTAGAGACCCAGTGACAGTGGTAGGCTACTAAACAAAGCACACCTTTAGAGACCCAGTGACAGTGGTAGGCTACTAAACAACACACCTTTAGAGACCCGGTGTCAGTGGTAGGCTACTAAACAATGCACCTTTAGAGACCCAATGTCAGTGGTAGGCTACTAAGCAACACACCTTTAGAGATCCGGTGTCAGTGGTTGGCTACTAAACAACACACCTTTAGAGACCCAGTGTCAGTGGTAGGCTATTAAACAAAGCACACCTTTAGAGACCCAATGACAGTGGTGGGCTACTAAACAAAGCACACCTTTAGAGACCCAGTGACAGTGGTAGGCTACTAAACAAAGCACACCTTTGGAGACCCAGTGACAGTGGTAGGCTACTAAACAAAACACACCTTTAGAGACCCGGTGTCAGTGGTAGGCTACTAAACAAAGCACACCTTTAGAGACCCAGTGACAGTGGTAGGCTACTAAACAAAACACTTTTAGAGACCCAGTGACAGTGGTAGGCTACTAAACAAAACACACCTTTAGAGACCCAGTGACAGTGGTAGGCTACTAAACAAAACACTTTTAGAGACCCAGTGACAGTGGTAGGCTACTAAACAAAGCACACCTTTAGAGACCCAGTGACAGTGGTAGGCTACTAAACAAAACACTTTTAGAGACCCAGTGACAGTGGTAGGCTACTAAACAAAACACACCTTTAGAGACCCAGTGACAGTGGTAGGCTACTAAACAAAACACACCTTTAGAGACCCAGTGACAGTGGTAGGCTACTAAACACTTTGGTATTGCGTATTAAACAAGTTGTATACATTGTATACATATTAAACAAGTTGTATACATTGTATACATATTAAACAAGTTGTATACATTGTATACATATTAAACAAGTTGTATACACTGTATACATATTAAACAAGTTGTATACATTGTATACATATTAAACAAGTTGTATACATTGTATACATGTAGTAATTTCTAACACATATATATATATTAATAAATTCTCCTTTGTTTCTAGGGTGATGCCCCACCATCGCCCATCGACACAGGTGGCGCCACAAGTTCCACAGCTGATCGGAAGCTGGAGTTTCAGAAGAAGATCCGAGAAAGCAACTTGGCGATCCAGAATGCGGACTTCCACTGCGCCATACAGCTGTACACAGAGGCCATGACCCTTGACCCCGGCAACCACATCCTCCACAGCAACCGGTCAGCTGCGTACATGAAGACAAGTCAGTATGAGAAAGCGCTCCAGGATGCTCAGGAGGCTCGGAGACTGCAGCCCAAGTGGCCCAAGGTACGTGCTTCATGTCCAACGACAGGAAAATCTTTGTTAGATCAATTAATCCAGGTGGTGTGTAGTTGTGGGTTTTATTTATAATTGTTTTCATATCAGTGTAGGGTTGACCCTACATTGTTTCCCTGACCTCCAAAATTACCTTTATTGCCAGGTGCTCACTATAGCAGGTTTAACTTTAAATTACGCATAACATCATTTTATATTATACATTTTTCTCATAGTATAAAATTAGTTTGCACACATATAGTCACTTTAACAAGAGCTCTTGTGTATAGTTCTAAAGTCAGTCTGCTAGTGTGTGTATCAGAAATAGTGTAACATACAGCTGTGTCAATTAATGAATGACATTGGAATATCGTCACCATGCACTGTGCAGCAAAGATTGCCAAACAACTTTGTAACAAAACTAATAATACATTTGGCTGTCAGCATTTGTTCAGCTTCTATAGAGCTAATAGGTTTCAATAGGGCTATCTTCAAGCAGTATACCTGTTTGGGCATGCACAATAAAACATTTATTTTCATAGTATTTTCATGTTATCAGATTATTGATATGATATATAATACTGAAGGTGTGGATTCTGGGTGCCAAACGTTACACAGAATATATTGTGCTGTTTAAATTATAGCTTACAATACATTGACAATGTGCTGTGAACATATGGTGTTCTAAGAAAGGATTGAAGAGAAGGAAGATAAAAGCTGAAGTGGCACTCACGGTAGAAATATGGAAGTTGTCAAGTGTTGACAGAACTATCTACATTGCCTAGTTCGACTGTCTGGGAAATGACATGTTACACACACTGTGTACTTGTATAGAACAAGGTGGCTGGGTCTCAATGAGAACCCAAGTCAAGTATGTACTCAGCAGATCACACTTCAAGATGCTGGTATAAACATCAGTGTATAAATAGTGTAACGTTCAAGATCTGTTGGTGTTTGTGATAGTTGTGATATCTGTCAAAGAATGGTGGTAAGTTATTGTAAAGACATGCATAATTCATACAGTTATGTATTGTTGATACGAGCTGTTGTTCCGACATTTTGAGTATTTATTTTCCAAATTTATTGTTTCTGTAATGTTTGTTGTCATACATGTATTGCAACACACATATTTTGAACACATTCCATTCAAATCTTCCAGTTTTTATTATTTAAATTTATAGTCAACCATCATTTCTGATGCACAAATAGCTTCTCTTATATTGAGTTTAATAGAACATCCCTTAAGACATGTTCTGTATATCCGCTGATTGCAAGTTTGGCTGCTACTATTGAAGTCAATAAATGTCAACTTGAGATGCACCAGGAACAACTAGACTATCTCAACAACCATTCCCACTGCAATTAGTGTGATTAACTGGCCTCATTAACTGAGACCATGAATGTGGTCAGTGCCTCTTGTAGCTGTTGAAGTTAGACTGACAGATGGCTCTATTAAATGTCTGGTAATATTGGTAAGCATTCTGTTCAATTAAGCCACTGGCCATTTATTATTTATGGTGATGTGGTAGTTAACAGCTTTTGTTGGATGAACAGACCATAAAGATGCCAATGAAGTCTAATTATCCTGCGTATTCTGTTTAGATTCCTAATACTCCTATTAATATGTACCTATACTGAGTTTAAGAAATTTAGGTGATTCAAAGCAGTCGATATATGAAGAAGTGGGTAGAGCCATTGTCACAGGAAAATACAGGCAACTTACTGTAGTTGTTATTGTCACAGGACAATACAGGCAACTTACTGTAGTTGTTATTGTTTCGGTTCGCTGAGAACTGTATAAACGTGTACATGAATCTTCAAGACAGAAACACTGTTTGCTTTGTACAGAAGATGTGTGATGGGTGTGTGATGGGTGTGTGTGTGATGGGTATGGACAGAAACAGTTGTACGCCACCCTCCTGTGTCCTTAGCTCAGTGGTCAAGTAGTCTGTTGTTCCATGGTTTACAACCTTTCCTCTGTCCTGAGCCCAGTGGTCAAGTAGTCTGTTGTTCCACGGTTTACAACCTTTCCTCTGTCCTGAGCCCAGTGGTCAAGTAGTCTGTTGTTCCATGGTTTACAACCTTTCCTCTGTCCTGAGCCCAGTGGTCAAGTAGTCTGTTGTTCCAAGGTTTACAACCTTTCCTCTGTCCTGAGCCCAGTGGTCAAGTAGTCTGTTGTTCCACGGTTTACAACCTTTCCTCTGTCCTGAGCCCAGTGGTCAAGTAGTCTGTTGTTCCACGGTTTACAACCTTTCCTCTGTCCTGAGCCCAGTGGTCAAGTAGTCTGTTGTTCCAATGTTTACAACCTTTCCTCTGTCCTGAGCCCAGTGGTCAAGTAGTCTGTTGTTCCATGGTTTACAACCTTTCCTCTGTCCTGAACCCAGTGGTCAAGTAGTCTGTTGTTCCACGGTTTACAACCTTTCCTCTGTCCTGAGCCCAGTGGTCAAGTAGTCTGTTGTTCCATGGTTTACAACCTTTCCTCTGTCCTGAGCCCAGTGGTCAAGTAGTCTGTTGTTCCATGGTTTACAACCTTTCCTCTGTCCTGAGCCCAGTGGTCAAGTAGTCTGTTGTTCCATGGTTTACAACCTTTCCCTCTCGTGTTCTTTCCACTGTTTCTTTAAGTTTCCCAGTTAACCCGGTTTCCTTCTTGTCTGGAAGTGTAATTTTTATTAATATCCAAGAGTACTTTTATCCATGCATTTACCTCTCAGAAATATACCTGATCTGTGGATAAGGAGATGTATGTGCCCTCAGAGCTCCTTAGCTCTTAGAGAGGTAAATGTATGTCCAATAGATCTTTAGCTGTTAAACAGCGAAATGGTCCAAGACATGTAATTATGGACTATGACCGAGGTCTGCCCGTATGGCTAACTGTGTAATGCTAAAGTGGTCAACAGCATTCTATTGTCACATTCATTACTTCTTCATCTTGTAATGATAAACTTTTACAAACCCTTCATAGCGTGTCATATTCCCACGCGGCTTTACAAACTCGACCACTGTACCTGGGTCAGGCTACCATTTCTTACTGAGATTGTATACACTTGCAGTAAACGTTGGTTCACTAATGCATTCATTTGGAAGTGCAAATGACTACAAAAGGTAATAATTATATATGATAATAAATACACACGTGGTGGCTGGGTTATCTGGTGTATTTTAACTGGACCATTTTGAACCACTCAATATGTCAGATACGTCTAGTTATGGTCATGGGAAAATGTGCTGTGTTTTGGACTAATTTTGCCATTTTGACCCTTCCACTGTAGGGGAAGTTAGGCAAGTGTTTGTTATAAACGTTTATAGTTGGTGGACTCATTAAATGTGACTGTTATCTTTGGTTTAGTCAGTTCCTGTGATTGTGTAATAAAATTTTCATTCTCTTTTATCATTTCATCAAAGCAGATCAATAGAACTCTGGCCACTTGCGGTGTGTTTTCTACAAAAGGTACAATTGTTCTAATGGTCGGTTCATTTCCCTCAACAGTTACTTATTGACCCTACAAATGGTACAATTGTTCTAATGGTCGGTTCATTTCCCTCAACAGTTACTTATTGACTCTACAAATGGTACAATTGTTCTAATGGTCGGTTCATTTCCCTCAACAGTTACTTATTGACTCTACAAATGGTACAATTGTTCTAATGGTCGGTTCATTTCCCTCAACAGTTACTTATTGACTCTACAAATGGTACAATTGTTCTAATGGTCGGTTCATTTCCCTCAACAGTTACTTACTGACTCTACAAATGGTACAATTGTTCTAATGGTCGGTTCATTTCCCTCAACAGTTACTTATTGACCCTACAAAAGGTACAATTGTTCTAATGGTCAGTTCATTTCCCTCAACAGTTACTTATTGACTCTACAAATGGTACAATTGTTCTAATGGTCGGTTCATTTCCCTCAACAGTTACTTATTGACCCTACAACTATGCTGCATCAGAAGATTAATAACAGTCCTTCTGGTAATAGCCCAGATTATTGAATAAATAAGCCACTATTCTTATTATATATTTTTACTTCATATCATAATTATTACGAATACTTGTAATCTTATCATTACTTATTAAATTTTTTAATGATAAATTGGAAGATAATATTTATTTTGCAGAATGAATCATGCAACTTATCTGAGGTGTAGTACACAGTGTGCACAAATAAGTTCAAATCAGTCAATTAAATGTAAAATACCCTAAATATGATAACTGATGATAGAAATTTCTTTATTTGCTGAAGACCTAACAGCAACTTTAAAAATGAACTGTGTTTGCAGGTTTTGTTCTGTCAAACTGGCATTAGTACAGAACTTGAGAAAGTTGTTTATGTCACAGAGTGGTGTCAACTAGTGTCGACAGAGGTATGCTGTGTACACCCCTTGAAACATGGGTGTTGCCTTTTATGTGCAAAGTCTGTGATAAGTGTTCACCTATTGCCATAACCTTTAATAGAATGTCCATGATGTCATTTAACAAAGTTAATAGGTTTCTAAAATTGAAAACATCCTTGTTATGTGCTGACTGCTGATTGAACCATGTTGACACACTCTTGCAAATGTTGACATTTCACAACTTTCACACCAGCCATCACTAGCCATCACCAGCCGTCACCAGCCATCACCAGCCATCACCAGCCATCACCAGCCATCACCAGCCATCACTAGCCATCACCATCCATCACCAGCTATCACCAGCCATCACCAGCCATCACTAGCCATCCACCTTAATGTTGGTATTCCTCTTTTACTACAGCCATCTTCTGTTTTCTTTGTCAATCTCCGCTCCCTCATCCTTGGTACGTGTCCCGCCCACCACAGTCTGCTCCCACTACCTTTGTACTCAAGTCTTATTCCAATCTCTCCTCACTCATCCTTGGTATGTGTCCCACCCACCACAGTCTGCTCCCCACTACCTTTGTACTCAAGTCTTATTCCAAGCTCTTCCCACTCACCCTTGGTATGTGTCCCACCCACCACAGTCTGCTCCCCACTACCTTTGTACTCAAGTCTTATTCCAATCTCTCCTCACTCATCCTTGGTATGTGTCCCACCCACCACAGTCTGCTCCCCACTACCTTTGTACTCAAGTCTTATTCCAAGCTCTTCCCACCCACCACAGTCTGCTCCCCACTACCTTTGTACTCAAGTCTTATTCCAATCTCTCCTCACTCATCCTTGGTATGTGTCCCACCCACCACAGTCTGCTCCCCACTACCTTTGTAATCAAGTCTTATTCCAATCTCTCCTCACTCATCCTTGGTATGTGTCCCGCCCACCACAGTCTGCTCCCCACTACCTTTGTACTCAAGTCTTATTCCAATCTCTCCTCACTCATCCTTGGTATGTGTCCCACCCACCACAGTCTGCTCCCCACTACCTTTGTAATCAAGTCTTATTCCAATCTCTCCTCACTCATCCTTGGTATGTGTCCCACCCACCACAGTCTGCTCCCCACTACCTTTGTACTCAAGTCTTATTCCAAGCTCTTCCCACTCATCCTTGGTATGTGTCCAACCCACCACAGTCTGCTCCCCACTACCTTTGTACTCAAGTCTTATTCCAATCTCTCCTCACTCATCCTTGGTACGTGTCCCGCCCACCACAGTCTGCTCCCCACTACCTTTGTACTCAAGTCTTATTCCAATCTCTCCTCACTCATCCTTGGTATGTGTCCCACCCACCACAGTCTGCTCCCCGCTACCTTTGTACTCAAGTCTTATTCCAATCTCTTCCCACTCATCCTTGGTATGTGTCCCACCCACCACAGTCTGCTCCCCACTACCTTTGTACTCAAGTCTTATTCCAAGCTCTTCTCACTCATCCTTGGTATGTGTCCCACCCACCACAGTCTGCTCCCCACTACCTTTGTACTCAAGTCTTATTCCAATCTCTCCTCACTCATCCTTGGTATGTGTCCCACCCACCACAGTCTGCTCCCCACTACCTTTGTACTCAAGTCTTATTCCAATCTCTCCTCACTCATCCTTGGTATGTGTCCCGCCCACCACAGTCTGCTCCCCACTACCTTTGTACTCAAGTCTTATTCCAATCTCTTCCCACTCATCCTTGGTATGTGTCCCACCCACCACAGTCTGCTCCCCACTACCTTTGTACTCAAGTCTTATTCCAATCTCTTCCCACTCATCCTTGGTATGTGTCCCACCCACCACAGTCTGCTCCCCACTACCTTTGTACTCAAGTCTTATTCCAATCTCTCCTCACTCATCCTTGGTATGTGTCCCGCCCACCACAGTCTGCTCCCCACTACCTTTGTACTCAAGTCTTATTCCAATCTCTCCTCACTCATCCTTGGTATGTGTCCCACCCACCACAGTCTGCTCCCCACTACCTTTGTACTCAAGTCTTATTCCAATCTCTCCTCACTCATCCTTGGTATGTGTCCCACCCACCACAGTCTGCTCCCCACTACCTTTGTACTCAAGTCTTATTCCAATCTCTCCTCACTCATCCTTGGTATGAGTCCCGCCCACCACAGTCTGCTCCCCACTACCTTTGTACTCAAGTCTTATTCCAATCTCTCCTCACTCATCCTTGGTATGTGTCCCACCCACCACAGTCTGCTCCCCACTACCTTTGTACTCAAGTCTTATTCCAATCTCTCCTCACTCATCCTTGGTATGTGTCCCACCCACCACAGTCTGCTCCCCACTACCTTTGTACTCAAGTCTTATTCCAATCTCTCCTCACTCATCCTTGGTATGTGTCCCGCCCACCACAGTCTGCTCCCCACTACCTTTGTACTCAAGTCTTATTCCAATCTCTCCTCACTCATCCTTGGTATGTGTCCCACCCACCACAGTCTGCTCCCCACTACCTTTGTACTCAAGTCTTATTCCAATCTCTCCTCACTCATCCTTGGTATGTGTCCCACCCACCACAGTCTGCTCCCCACTACCTTTGTACTCAAGTCTTATTCCAATCTCTTCCCACTCATCCTTGGTATGTGTCCCACCCACCACAGTCTGCTCCCCACTACCTTTGTACTCAAGTCTTATTCCAAGCTCTTCTTACTCATCCTTGGTATGTGTCCCGCCCACCACAGTCTGCTCCCCGCTACCTTTGTACTCAAGTCTTATTCCAAGCTCTTCTCACTCATCCTTGGTATGTGTCCCACCCACCACAGTCTGCTCCCCACTACCTTTGTACTCAAGTCTTATTCCAATCTCTCCTCACTCATCCTTGGTATGTGTCCCACCCACCACAGTCTGCTCCCCACTACCTTTGTACTCAAGTCTTATTCCAATCTCTCCTCACTCATCCTTGGTATGTGTCCCACCCACCACAGTCTGCTCCCCACTACCTTTGTACTCAAGTCTTATTCCAAGCTCTTCTCACTCATCCTTGGTATGTGTCCCACCCACCACAGTCTGCTCCCCACTACCTTTGTACTCAAGTCTTATTCCAATCTCTCCTCACTCATCCTTGGTATGTGTCCCGCCCACCACAGTCTGCTCCCCACTACCTTTGTACTCAAGTCTTATTCCAATCTCTCCTCACTCATCCTTGGTATGTGTCCCACCCACCACAGTCTGCTCCCCACTACCTTTGTACTCAAGTCTTATTCCAATCTCTCCTCACTCATCCTTGGTATGTGTCCCACCCACCACAGTCTGCTCCCCACTACCTTTGTACTCAAGTCTTATTCCAATCACTCCTCACTCATCCTTGGTTGTGTCCCACCCACCACAGTCTGCTCCCCACTACCTTTGTACTGAAGTCTTATTCCAATCTCTCCTCACTCATCCTTGGTATGTGTCCCGCCCACCACAGTCTGCTCCCCACTACCTTTGTACTCAAGTCTTATTCCAATCTCTCCTCACTCATCCTTGGTATGTGTCCCACCCACCACAGTCTGCTCCCCACTACCTTTGTACTCAAGTCTTATTCCAATCTCTCCTCACTCATCCTTGGTATGTGTCCCACCCACCACAGTCTGCTCCCCACTACCTTTGTACTCAAGTCTTATTCCAATCTCTCCTCACTCATGCTTGGTATGTGTCCCGCCCACCACAGTCTGCTCCCCACTACCTTTGTACTCAAGTCTTATTCCAATCTCTTCCCACTCATCCTTGGTACGTGTCCCGCCCACCACAGTCTGCTCCCCACTACCTTTGTACTCAAGTCTTATTCCAAGCTCTTCTCACTCATCCTTGGTATGTGTCCCACCCACCACAGTCTGCTCCCCACTACCTTTGTACTCAAGTCTTATTCCAATCTCTCCTCACTCATCCTTGGTATGTGTCCCGCCCACCACAGTCTGCTCCCCACTAAATTTGTACTCAAGTCTTATTCCAATCTCTTCTCACTCATCCTTGGTATGTGTCCCACCCACCACAGTCTGCTCCCCACTACCTTTGTACTCAAGTCTTATTCCAATCACTCCTCACTCATCCTTGGTATGTGTCCCGCCCACCACAGTCTGCTCCCCACTACCTTTGTACTCAAGTCTTATTCCAATCTCTCCTCACTCATCCTTGGTATGTGTCCCGCCCACCACAGTCTGCTCCCCACTACCTTTGTACTCAAGTCTTATTCCAATCACTCCTCACTCATCCTTGGTATGTGTCCCACCCACCACAGTCTGCTCCCCACTACCTTTGTACTCAAGTCTTATTCCAATCTCTCCTCACTCATCCTTGGTATGTGTCCCACCCACCACAGTCTGCTCCCCACTACCTTTGTACTCAAGTCTTATTCCAATCTCTCCTCACTCATCCTTGGTATGTGTCCCGCCCACCACAGTCTGCTCCCCACTACCTTTGTACTCAAGTCTTATTCCAATCTCTCCTCACTCATCCTTGGTATGTGTCCCACCCACCACAGTCTGCTCCCCACTACCTTTGTACTCAAGTCTTATTCCAATCACTCCTCACTCATCCTTGGTATGTGTCCCGCCCACCACAGTCTGCTCCCCACTACCTTTGTACTCAAGTCTTATTCCAATCTCTCCTCACTCATCCTTGGTATGTGTCCCGCCCACCACAGTCTGCTCCCCACTACCTTTGTACTCAAGTCTTATTCCAATCACTCCTCACTCATCCTTGGTATGTGTCCCACCCACCACAGTCTGCTCCCCACTACCTTTGTACTCAAGTCTTATTCCAATCTCTCCTCACTCATCCTTGGTATGTGTCCCACCCACCACAGTCTGCTCCCCACTACCTTTGTACTCAAGTCTTATTCCAATCTCTCCTCACTCATCCTTGGTATGTGTCCCGCCCACCACAGTCTGCTCCCCACTACCTTTGTACTCAAGTCTTATTCCAATCTCTCCTCACTCATCCTTGGTATGTGTCCCACCCACCACAGTCTGCTCCCCACTACCTTTGTACTCAAGTCTTATTCCAATCTTTCCTCACTCATCCTTGGTATGTGTCCCACCCACCACAGTCTGCTCCCCACTACCTTTGTACTCAAGTCTTATTCCAATCTCTCCTCACTCATCCTTGGTATGTGTCCCGCCCACCACAGTCTGCTCCCCACTACCTTTGTACTCAAGTCTTATTCCAATCTCTCCTCACTCATCCTTGGTATGTGTCCCACCCACCACAGTCTGCTCCCCACTACCTTTGTACTCAAGTCTTATTCCAATCTCTCCTCACTCATCCTTGGTATGTGTCCCACCCACCACAGTCTGCTCCCCACTACCTTTGTACTCAAGTCTTATTCCAATCTCTTCCCACTCATCCTTGGTATGTGTCCCACCCACCACAGTCTGCTCCCCACTACCTTTGTACTCAAGTCTTATTCCAAGCTCTTCTCACTCATCCTTGGTATGTGTCCCGCCCACCACAGTCTGCTCCCCGCTACCTTTGTACTCAAGTCTTATTCCAATCACTCCTCACTCATCCTTGGTATGTGTCCCACCCACCACAGTCTGCTCCCCACTACCTTTGTACTCAAGTCTTATTCCAATCTCTCCTCACTCATCCTTGGTATGTGTCCCACCCACCACAGTCTGCTCCCCACTACCTTTGTACTCAAGTCTTATTCCAATCTCTCCTCACTCATCCTTGGTATGTGTCCCACCCACCACAGTCTGCTCCCCACTACCTTTGTACTCAAGTCTTATTCCAAGCTCTTCTCACTCATCCTTGGTATGTGTCCCACCCACCACAGTCTGCTCCCCACTACCTTTGTACTCAAGTCTTATTCCAATCTCTCCTCACTCATCCTTGGTATGTGTCCCGCCCACCACAGTCTGCTCCCCACTACCTTTGTACTCAAGTCTTATTCCAATCTCTCCTCACTCATCCTTGGTATGTGTCCCATCCACCACAGTCTGCTCCCCACTACCTTTGTACTCAAGTCTTATTCCAATCTCTCCTCACTCATCCTTTGTATGTGTCCCACCCACCACAGTCTGCTCCCCACTACCTTTGTACTCAAGTCTTATTCCAAGCTCTTCTCACTCATCCTTGGTATGTGTCCCACCCACCACAGTCTGCTCCCCACTACCTTTGTACTCAAGTCTTATTCCAATCACTCCTCACTCATCCTTGGTATGTGTCCCGCCCACCACAGTCTGCTCCCCACTACCTTTGTACTCAAGTCTTATTCCAATCTCTCCTCACTCATCCTTGGTATGTGTCCCGCCCACCACAGTCTGCTCCCCACTACCTTTGTACTCAAGTCTTATTCCAATCTCTCCTCACTCATCCTTGGTATGTGTCCCACCCACCACAGTCTGCTCCCCACTACCTTTGTACTCAAGTCTTATTCCAATCTCTCCTCACTCATCCTTGGTATGTGTCCCACCCACCACAGTCTGCTCCCCACTACCTTTGTACTCAAGTCTTATTCCAATCTCTCCTCACTCATTCTTGGTATGTGTCCCGCCCACCACAGTCTGCTCCCCACTACCTTTGTACTCAAGTCTTATTCCAATCTCTTCCCACTCATCCTTGGTACGTGTCCCGCCCACCACAGTCTGCTCCCCACTACCTTTGTACTCAAGTCTTATTCCAATCTCTCCTCACTCATCCTTGGTATGTGTCCCACCCACCACAGTCTGCTCCCCACTACCTTTGTACTCAAGTCTTATTCCAAGCTCTTCTCACTCATCCTTGGTATGTGTCCCACCCACCACAGTCTGCTCCCCACTACCTTTGTACTCAAGTCTTATTCCAATCTCTCCTCACTCATCCTTGGTATGTGTCCCGCCCACCACAGTCTGCTCCCCACTAAATTTGTACTCAAGTCTTATTCCAATCTCTTCTCACTCATCCTTGGTATGTGTCCCACCCACCACAGTCTGCTCCCCACTACCTTTGTACTCAAGTCTTATTCCAATCTCTCCTCACTCATCCTTGGTATGTGTCCCGCCCACCACAGTCTGCTCCCCACTAAATTTGTACTCAAGTCTTATTCCAATCTCTTCTCACTCATCCTTGGTATGTGTCCCACCCACCACAGTCTGCTCCCCACTACCTTTGTACTCAAGTCTTATTCCAATCTCTCCTCACTCATCCTTGGTATGTGTCCCGCCCACCACAGTCTGCTCCCCACTACCTTTGTACTCAAGTCTTATTCCAATCTCTCCTCACTCATCCTTGGTATGTGTCCCACCCACCACAGTCTGTTCCCCACTACCTTTGTACTCAAGTCTTATTCCAATCTCTTCCCACTCATCCTTGGTATGTGTCCCACCCACCACAGTCTGCTCCCCACTACCTTTGTACTCAAGTCTTATTCCAATCTCTTCTCACTCATCCTTGGTATGTGTCCCGCCCACCACAGTCTGCTCCCCACTACCTTTGTACTCAAGTCTTATTCCAATCTCTCCTCACTCATCCTTGGTATGTGTCCCGCCCACCACAGTCTGCTCCCCGCTACCTTTGTACTCAAGTCTTATTCCAATCTCTCCTCACTCATCCTTGGTATGTGTCCCGCCCACCACAGTCTGCTCCCCGCTACCTTTGTACTCAAGTCTTATTCCAATCTCTCCTCACTCATCCTTGGTATGTGTCCCACCCACCACAGTCTGCTCCCCGCTACCTTTGTACTCAAGTCTTATTCCAATCTCTCCTCACTCATCCTTGGTATGTGTCCCACCCACCACAGTCTGCTCCCCACTACCTTTGTACTCAAGTCTTATTCCAATCTCTCCTCACTCATCCTTGGTATGTGTCCCGCCCACCACAGTCTGCTCCCCACTACCTTTGTACTCAAGTCTTATTCCAGTCACTCCTCACTCATCCTTGGTATGTGTCCCGCCCACCACAGTCTGCTCCCCACTACCTTTGTACTCAAGTCTTATTCCAATCTCTTCCCACTCATCCTTGGTATGTGTCCCGCCCACCACAGTCTGCTCCCCGCTACCTTTGTACTCAAGTCTTATTCCAATCTCTCCTCACTCATCCTTGGTATGTGTCCCACCCACCACAGTCTGCTCCCCACTATCTTTGTAATCAAGTCTTATTCCAATCTCTTATCATAATTCCACCAGTCTCCTTCTGTCATCTTCTTCCCTTGGCTCTTGGAAAATCGAAGCTGATACCAAATAGGCTTGCAATACTTTCCCCTTTAGCTGTTTCTACAACTTTCTACCCCACATCATACCTTCTACCCTCTTCCATACTGCTGCTGTGAGATCAAATTTTCACCCCATAAATCCTCAACTCCGGGTGAATATTTCATATGGAATTTTATAATAGAATATTCACGTCCTCTGTGAAATTTTCACCGCCTTCAAATTCATGGCCTAATTGTTTTTTTATTAATTAATAATCTTAATCTTATTTTTATCTGATATACAGATAGCTATATCTATAGACCTTTCAAACATGTAGACATATAAAACATAATAACCTGATGACAATAAACAGTGTTCACAAGTCAGCAGTAATGCTGTTTTTTTAAATTGGTGAATATTTTATACCATGTCAGATAAAATGTTCACCCCCACCAAATCATCACCCCCAGGTGATGTTTTATATGAAATAAACAACCCAGGTGAGGATTTTTATGAATTAACCATTTGTGTAAATTAATCATAGCAATTTAATTAGCACTATCATTTAGATCTTTCAACACAAGGATTGACAAAATTAATGATTTTGTAAAATAAAGGTGGGGAGAATATTTCATAGAGGAGGTGATAATCTCATAGCGAAATCTTCACCCCAGGGTGAATATTTTCTACTTGCGACATCCTCTGTACCTCTTGGGTACTTCCTTTCTCCTCACACACTCTTCCTCCTAATACACGCTTACTGATTATTTAACACATAATATATCTCACAACTATATAAAGTTTTTTAAAAAGTTATTTTAGTCTCTGTTTGTCATTCTTGACAATGTTCTTCCAAGTACACACTTATAGAATATTTAAAATATGTCTCAACTTTATAAAGTTATTGTTACAAGTTATTTCTGTACCTGTTTTGTTACACTTGACAATTTTGGTGGGATTTGAATAAAGGGAACATGAGACCTGCAGTTCTTACAAGATCTCATCTGCTTTGAGTTGCAGCCAGGCAGTTGTTGAATGCCTGATATGTAGTTTGTCTGTAGGCCATGTGAAGTATTGTGATGTTGTGAATCCACAGGTCACGGTACAGCAGGTGGACCATGACCACATGGAATGATATGTTGAATGTGGTCACTGGGTGGTTGAGTTAGCCTAGAGGCAGGTCTTGGGCGGTCACTGCTGGTCAGTGTCTGGAGTTGTTTGTGAAATAACCGTCCTAAAGTGGGTCCATTTCTGTGACCAAGAATGGTTAATGGATGGGTAGTTAGTCGTTATTGTGTTAACTAGTGGTTAACTTATTTGTTTTGTAATCGGGTGGTTAATTAATGGTTAAGGTATTTGTATTACATGATTAGCTCCTAGTTGATGGTATGTCCTGTGGTCTGGTGGCTAGCTAGTGGTTACAGTTTTGTCCTGTGGTCTGGTGGCTAGCTAGTGGTTACAGTTTTGTCCTGTAGTCAGGTGGCTAGCTAGTGGTTACAGTTTTGTCCTGTAGTCTGGTGACTAGCTAGTGGTTACAGTTTTGTCCTGTAGTCTGGTGACTAGCTAGTGGTTACAGTTTTGTCCTGTGGTCTGGTGACCAGCTAGTGGTTACAGGTTTGTCCTGTGGTCTGGTGGCTAGCTAGTGGTTACAGTTTTGTCCTGTGGTCTGGTGACTAGCTAGTGGTAACAGGTTTGTCCTGTGGTCTGGTGGCTAGCTAGTGATTACAGTTTTGTCCTGTGGTCTGGTGGCTAGCTAGTGGTTACAGGTTTGTCCTGTGGTCTGGTGACTAGCTAGTTGTTACAGTTTTGTCCTGTGGTCTGGTGACTAGCTAGTTGTTACAGTTTTGTCCTGTGGTCTGGTGGCTAGCTAGTGGTTACAGTTTTGTCCTGTAGTCAGGTGACTAGCTAGTAGTTACAGGTTTGTCCTGTGGTCTGGTGACTAGCTAGTGGTAACAGGTTTGTCCTGTGGTCTGGTGGCTAGCTAGTGGTTACAGTTTTGTCCTGTAGTCAGGTGACTGGCTAGTGGTTACAGTTTTGTCCTGTGGTCTGGTGACTAGCTAGTGGTTACAGTTTTGTCCTGTGGTCTGGTGACTAGCTAGTGGTTACAGGTTTGTCCTGTGGTCTGGTGGCTAGCTAGTGGTTACAGTTTTGTCCTGTGGTCTGGTGACTAGCTAGTGGTAACAGGTTTGTCCTGTGGTCTGGTGGCTAGCTAGTGGTTACAGTTTTGTCCTGTGGTCTGGTGGCTAGCTAGTGGTTACAGGTTTGTCCTGTGGTCTGGTGACTAGCTAGTTGTTACAGTTTTGTCCTGTGGTCTGGTGACTAGCTAGTTGTTACAGTTTTGTCCTGTGGTCTGGTGACTAGCTAGTGGTTACAGTTTTGTCCTGTGGTCTGGTGGCTAGCTAGTGGTTACAGTTTTGTCCTGTGGTCTGGTGGCTAGCTAGTGGTTACAGGTTTGTCCTGTGGTCTGGTGACTAGCTAGTTGTTACAGTTTTGTCCTGTGGTCTGGTGACTAGCTAGTTGTTACAGTTTTGTCCTGTGGTCTGGTGGCTAGCTAGTGGTAACAGTTTTGTCCTGTAGTCAGGTGGCTAGCTAGTGGTAACAGTTTTGTCCTGTGGTCTGGTGGCTAGCTAGTGGTTACAGCTTTGTCCTGTAGTCAGGTGGCTAGCTAGTTGTTACAGGTTTGTCCTGTGGTCTGGTGGCTAGCTAGTGGTAACAGCTTTGTCCTGTAGTCAGGTGGCTAGCTAGTTGTTACAGTTTTGTGCTGTGGTCTGGTGGCTAGCTAGTGGTAACAGTTTTGTCCTGTGGTCTGGTGGCTAGCTAGTGGTAACAGTTTTGTCCTGTGGTCTGGTGGCTAGCTAGTGGTTACAGTTTTGTGCTGTGGTCTGGTGGCTAGCTAGTAGTAACAGTTTTGTCATGTGGTCTGGTGGCTAGCTAGTGGCTACAGTTTTGTTCTGTGGTCTGGTGGCTAGCTAGTGGTAACAGTTTTGTGCTGTGGTCTGGTGACTAGCTAGTTGTTACAGTTTTGTCCTGTGGTCTGGTGACTAGCTAGTGGTTACAGTTTTGTCCTGTGGTCTGGTGACTAGCTAGTGGTTACAGGTTTGTCCTGTGGTCTGGTGGCTAGCTAGTGGTAACAGTTTTGTCCTGTGGTCTGGTGACTAGCTAGTGGTTACAGTTTTGTCATGTGGTCAGGTGGCTAGCTAGTGGTAACAGTTTTGTCCTGTGGTCTGGTGACTAGCTAGTGGTAACAGTTTTGTCCTGTGGTCTGGTGGCTAGCTAGTGGTAACAGTTTTGTCATGTGGTCAGGTGGCTAGCTAGTGGTTACAGGTTTGTCCTGTGGTCTGGTGACTAGCTAGTTGTTACAGTTTTGTCCTGTGGTCTGGTGACTAGCTAGTTGTTACAGTTTTGTCCTGTGGTCTGGTGGCTAGCTAGTGGTAACAGTTTTGTCCTGTGGTCTGGTGACTAGCTAGTGGTTACAGTTTTGCCTGTGGTCTGGTGACTAGCTAGTGGTTACAGGTTTGTCCTGTGGTCTGGTGGCTAGCTAGTGGTTACAGTTTTGTCTTGTGGTCTGGTGACTAGCTAGTGGTTACAGTTTTTTCCTGTGGTCAGGTGGCTAGCTAGTGGTTAAAGTTTTGTCCTGTGGTCTGGTGGCTAGCTAGTGGTTACAGTTTTGTCCTGTAGTCTGGTGGCTAGCTAGTGGTTACAGTTTTGTCCTGTGGTCTGGTGGCTAGCTAGTTGTTACAGTTTTGTCCTGTAGTCAGGTGGCTAGCTAGTGGTTACAGTTTTGTCCTGTGGTCTGGTGACTAGCTAGTGGTTACAGTTTTGTCATGTGGTCAGGTGGCTAGCTGGTGGTTACAGGTTTGTCCTGTGGTCTGGTGACTAGCTAGTTGTTACAGTTTTGTCCTGTAGTCAGGTGGCTAGCTAGTGGTAACAGTTTTGTCCTGTGGTCTGGTGGCTAGCTAGTGGTTACAGTTTTGTCCTGTGGTCTGGTGGCTAGCTAGTGGTAACAGTTTTGTGCTGTGGTCTGGTGGCTAGCTAGTGGTTACAGTTTTGTCCTGTGGTCTGGTGGCTAGCTAGTGGTAACAGTTTTGTCCTGTGGTCTGGTGGCTAGCTAGTTGTTACAGTTTTGTCCTGTGGTCTGGTGGCTAGCTAGTGGTTACAGTTTTGTCCTGTGGTCTGGTGGCTAGCTAGTGGTTACAGTTTTGTCCTGTGGTCTGGTGGCTAGCTAGTGGTAACAGTTTTGTCCTGTGGTCTGGTGGCTAGCTAGTTGTTACAGTTTTGTCCTGTGGTCTGGTGGCTAGCTAGTGGTTACAGTTTTGTCCTGTGGTCTGGTGGCTAGCTAGTGGTTACAGTTTTGTCGTGTGGTCTGGTGGCTAGCTAGTGGTAACAGGTTTGTCCTGTGGTCTGGTGGCTAGCTAGTGGTTACAGCTTTGTCCTGTGGTCTGGTGGCTAGCTAGTGGTTTCAGCTTTGTCCTGTGGTCTGTTGGCTAGCTAGTGGTAACAGTTTTGTCCTGTAGTCAGGTGGCTAGCTAGTGGTAACAGCTTTGTCCTGTGGTCTGGTGGCTAGCTAGTGGTAACAGTTTTGTCCTGTGGTCTGGTGACTAGCTAGTGGTTACAGGTTTGTCCTGTGGTCTGGTGGCTAGCTAGTGGTAACAGTTTTGTCCTGTGGTCTGGTGACTAGCTAGTGGTTACAGTTTTGTCCTGTGGTCTGGTGACTAGCTAGTGGTAACAGTTTTGTCCTGTGGTCTGGTGGCTAGCTAGTGGTAACAGTTTTGTCATGTGGTCAGGTGGCTAGCTAGTGGTTACAGGTTTGTCCTGTGGTCTGGTGACTAGCTAGTTGTTACAGTTTTGTCCTGTGGTCTGGTGACTAGCTAGTGGTTACAGGTTTGTCCTGTGGTCTGGTGGCTAGCTAGTGGTTACAGTTTTGTCCTGTGGTCTGGTGACTAGCTAGTGGTTACAGTTTTTTCCTGTGGTCAGGTGGCTAGCTAGTGGTTAAAGTTTTGTCCTGTGGTCTGGTGGCTAGCTAGTGGTTACAGTTTTGTCCTGTAGTCAGGTGGCTAGCTAGTGGTTACAGCTTTGTCCTGTAGTCAGGTGGCTAGCTAGTGGTTACAGTTTTGTCCTGTGATCTGGTGGCTAGCTAGTTGTTACAGTTTTGTCCTGTAGTCAGGTGGCTAGCTAGTGGTTACAGTTTGTCCTGTGGTCTGGTGGCTAGCTAGTTGTTACAGTTTTGTCCTGTGATCTGGTGGCTAGCTAGTTGTTACAGTTTTGTCCTGTAGTCAGGTGACTAGCTAGTGGTTACAGCTTTGTCCTGTAGTCAGGTGGCTAGCTAGTGGTTACAGTTTTGTCCTGTGATCTGGTGGCTAGCTAGTTGTTACAGTTTTGTCCTGTGGTCTGGTGGCTAGCTAGTGGTTACAGCTTTGTCCTGTGGTCTGGTGGTTAGCTAGTGGTTACAGCTTTGTCCTGTGGTCTGGTGGCTAGCTAGTGGTTACAGTTTTGTCCTGTGGTCTAGGGTACATTGTGGTCTAGGGTACATTGGAGTCATTCACAGTGATCTTACGCATATCTTCTACTGACTTTGGTACATTGGAGTCACTGACAGTGATCTTACACATATCTTCTTCTGACTTGGGTACATTGGAATCATTGACAGTGATCTTACACAGATCTTCGACTTGGGTACATTGGAATTGTTGACAGTGATCTTACACAGATCTTCTTCTGACTTGGGTACATTGGAGTCATTGACAGTGGTCTTACACAGATCTTCTTCTGACTTGGGTACATTGGAGTCATATACAGTGATCTTACACAGATCCTCTTCTGACTTGTGTACATTCGGATGTCATTCTGCCAGCATTACATTTCTCTGTCCAGTATCATCAAAGATGGTTATTTGCTAAAATCACATTTTGTGGCAAGTTTCCCAACTTTCTAGTAAATCTGGCTTTACTTTATGGCATCCTCTTGTGGCTATTGAGTGAAGACGTTTCATAAAGCTTTACTTTATGGCATCCTCTTGTGGCTATTGAGTGAAGACGTTCCATAAAACTGGTGAATGAAGAAAAAAGGAACTACATTTATCTTTAACAAAGAAAATAACTTGGCTGTCATGCATGACTAGATTCAGTGGCATCTTTTGTTATTCTATTGCATTACAGCACTACTGGTGTTGTATAATTGCATTCAGGTTATTCTTTTGTGCAATAGAATGTGTTCAACAGAGTTTATGAGACAGAGTGTAGCAGTGAAATAATTGGTGTGCAGCCAAGCATGACACAGACAGTAGGTTAGCACAGACTGCCTGTGATATACAGAAGAACAAAGGACCTGGCTGGAGGGTACAAGAAATATAAAATATCTGCTTTTCGGCAACTGTCATGAATGTGCTGTTAATGACTGTGCGAATGTGTACCACGGCAAGATAACACAGCAATCTATGGACACTCAGTGGTTTCACAGATTGAGAAGCCAAATGGATTAAGCTTTTGATTTCCATAACATTTAAGTATCCGATTCGGATCATCCATCAACATTTTATTTAGATGTATTTTAATTGTTAGATAGTGACTATTAAAAAATATTCTAGGGTCGTGGTTGACTTGGCGTGTGTGCGTGCTTGCGTGCGTGCGTGCGTGCATGCATGTAATCGGCTAGTTTATTACATAGGCTATGCCTTTTCATTTCTGCTAGTTAAGCTATGATGGTACAAATAGGATGACTGATTGTACTTATGTAAAACAGAAGAATAGATCTACATAAACTAGTCCTGCTGTTGTTTTGTTGTGTTTAGACCAAATGTGTACCTGTTCCAGGGCAGGTTTCAACAATGCTGGAGATGTGTACCTGTTCTAGTGCAGGTTTCAACAATGCTGGAGATGTGTACCTGTTCCAGTGCAGGTTTAAACAATGCTGGAGATGTGTACCTGTTCCAGTGCAGGTTTAAACAATGCTGGAGATGTGTACCTGTTCCAGTGCAGGTTTCAACAATGCTTTCATATTCATCACATCAGGAAATATTCAAATGTTAGATCAACAGATTGTTTGCAGTGTGATTTCTGTTGAATAGCAGTGCATTTTTTTAATGGTGCTTTTCTTTGTTAAGCCGGCCACAATAGTGTCAAGCTGGCTGATAACATTTCACCACATTTCCTGTGTGCAATTACTGTGAAATGTGTTTCAGTGTTGATTTAAAATCATAGTAATTGGTAGAGACATCCTGGTAATTGTTGTCTAAATCCCCACTTAACGGAATGTACCAGTTGTAGTTCATAAGGACAGAGACAGCTTCGTGCATTGCCATAATATAGCTCATCAAGATCCCTCATAGCTACATATTTGTGCATAATTCTCTGGGGCGTCTTGTCCTCCTGTGTGTACACAACAAGCTATGTACCTGTGTCTTGTCCTCCTGTGTGTACACAACAAGCTATGTACCTGTGTCTTGTCCTCCTGTGTGTACACAACAAGCTATGTACCTGCGTCTTGTCCTCCTGTGTGTACACAACAAGCTATGTACCTGTGTCTTGTCCTCCTGTGTGTACACAACAAGCTATGTACCTGCGTCTTGTCCTCCTGTGTGTACACAACAAGCTATGTACCTGTGTCTTGTCCTCCTGTGTGTACACAACAAGCTATGTACCTGTGTCTTGTCCTCCTGTGTGTACACAACAAGCTATGTACCTGCGTCTTGTCCTCCTGTGTGTACACAACAAGCTATGTACCTGTGTCTTGTCCTCCTGTGTGTACACAACAAGCTATGTACCTGCGTCTTGTCCTCCTGTGTGTACACAACAAGCTATGTACTTGTGTCTTGTCCTCCTGTGTGTACACAACAAGCTATGTACCTGCGTCTTGTCCTCCTGTGTGTACACAACAAGCTATGTACCTGTGTCTTGTCCTCCTGTGTGTACACAACAAGCTATGTACCTGTGTTTGTCAGAAGATGTCATTTGATGCCTTATCAACATCAATAGGCAGGTGTAAGGTGGGACACTACCACTTTGATAACAATATTTATTCTTTGGTTATGCAGTAGCAGCAGACTGTGTGGAATTAGAGGGCCTTGCTGTGGTGCACTGGTTGTTGTATTGTCTTTAAAGGTGGCTTCAGTTTGTCTGTGGCTGGGCGGTGTCTTTCATCTTTCCATCCCTGTCATTACTATTCATTAAATAGAATGAAACAAAGTCATGAGAAGAAGACACATGTAGTTACTTGCTAAGCTGTAGTTGACATTCATACTGTAGCAGTTAGTTGGAGTAGGGTGCGACATGGAGTAGGGTGCATAGTTACATACCCTTCATCATGTGGGATTACTGACAAGAATGAAGCCAACTAGCCAGGGAGAGGGCCATGCTTTTGTGGTAGGAACACATTGTTTATGTTGTCCTTTTTTATGTTGTTCTGCATATATTGCACTTTGTTCTGCACATATTGCACTTTGTTCTGATGTGTGCTTTTGCTTTGCCCATGTGTATGTGTTGCTGTTGTTGATGTTCTCCTCTTTGTGCTGATGTCTGGGGTGAGGCTAGGCTGGTATTGGACTCTTGATAAGCCAAGGGCTTCCTTGTCCACTTGCCAAGGGCTTCCTTGTCCACTTGCCAATGGCTTCCTTGTCCACTTGCCTTTGTGCTGATGTCTGGGGTGAGGCTAGGCTGGTATTGGCCTCTTGATAAGGGCTTCCTTGTCCACTTGCCAAGGGCTTCCTTGTCCACTTGCCAATGGCTTCCTTGTCCACTTGCCAATGGCTTCCTTGTCCACTTGCCTTTGGCTTGGATGGCAGTTTTGCTAGATATTGTTAAATTTATACTTGCTTTCCTTCTCCTAAGTATGCCAACAAGTCTAATTAGCTATGTTATTGTAGTCCTACTGAATATGAATGTAAGTTTTGGTAGAGGAAATGTGGATATCTAAATATTTTTTTTGTGGGCAGTTTGACACTGTTTTGTACAATACACCAATTGTGTTTTCTGCCATGTATTGACTTTATGTGATCTACTGAAACGTAAATGTTTATGTACAGAAGTAAGACATTTATTGTTTTTGTTATTTTTGAGTGACTTTAAGAAGTACTCTATTTTCCTAAATCAGCAACATAAGTGTTCTGATCCTTGCCACTCAATCAACTCTGTGTACAACTACTAGTATAATGGGATTGATCCACATGGGGGCAGCACAAGTTATGCTCCTGTAGGCAGTTAGCGCTTGATTGTCCAGCAGGTGTCACCACTATTCACCAGTTTACATTGTGTTGAAGTAAAAGGACTTCATTTCGTATGTTTGTTCATTGCAGGCTATTATGAGTTAAGTTGGTTGATTTCAGAGTATTTCTCATCATTGTTTTTTTTATCAATATGAAGATGTTAGGAAGTGTTGTACAATATTTACACTCTGATTAATGATTTAATTTATCAGAAGCAAGGACATTAATATATTTTATGATATTAAATGGTAAGATTTAATGATCAATGGTTGGTAAACTTGGTAGATGTAACTAACATGATTTTCATATTAAGGTGAATGTGTATTAATTATGTGCTTCATGTGTATATTTTATTATATTGTCTGAATATTTCAATGAGTTAGAGAATACGATATATATTACATTGTAGTGTGTCTATGGTTCATGGTCTAAAAAGTGGGTATCTCTGAGACTACACATCAACGTAATAGAACATTAACTCCCAGCTGTTACTTTTTTATAGATACCCCCCGGGCAGTTATACAACTCATCATTAAACAAAACATTTTCTTGGCAAATATGTATAACCAGTATTGACATTTACATTGACTGAATGCCTGACATTGCTAACATTTCCTGCATTCCTGCCCTGACTGACTTCTGGCTGTGGACCTGTCTGGAAAGGTGTCATTAACTCATAAGTATTCATGATGAGTGGTCGTCACTCTGGTCAGTCCGTGGCTACTCCTAGCTGTTGACAGTGATTGCAGCTTGCTTGGCCAGTGTCGTGGGCATAGATGTCATTATCAGTTAAAATTAACAACACCTTTGTACAAGTTTGGTAAGAACTCGTTGACCGTATGTTATCATTGGATGTTAACTTACAGTGAACAAGTACTTACTAATATGATTGTAACTTGATCACTTCAGTGCATGAAAACTACATCCACTTAATAATAATGTATGTATGTATGTGTTTGCTTGAATGTGTACATGTGTCTATGCATGTACATATGAAATTATGAATATGCATATGCGTACACACACGCGTACACACGCATGCACACACATTACATGCATCCATGTATACATACACATGTATGCATACACATGTATGCATACACATGTATGCATACACATGTATGCATACACATGTATACATACACATGTATGCATACACATGTATACATACACATGCTCTAGCATTAGTTATTATTTATTCTTCATTTGTTAACTTGTCTGACTATTCCATATATTCACCCAAGTAGAGTAGTATGATCATTTTCTCATTGTGTTTGTAACCCAAACCCACTCCCCCACCCCCTGGGGGTAAACTAACTGAATAGAATGAGTCATCATAAAGACTGCTGTGTCGTAACTTTGATCATAAGTTGTCTTCAATAGAATACTTGTCTGATATCAGCTCTAGCTGGATAACAATCAGTTGCCTTACATGTAAACATCTATGGTGTAAGGGATGGTCTCAGCACATTTGTTTATTATTTAGTGTTTACTGTATGGACTGCGGGTGGGTGGTCCCTTCATAATTTTATACATCATCATTGATGATGCACCTAGATATGTAGGTATGAATATAGGACCCAGATATAGGGATTCTTGTTGTGCTGAAAACCAGATATAATGAATGACATACATTGGCATACGTTTCATTGGAAAAATTATATTCTTGGTAGTGGGAAAACCAATTAATATATCTGTGGGATATTCCCACTCTCTAAAAACCTGTCCTACACCCCTGTCCTACATCCCTGTCCTACACCCCTGTCCTACATCCCTGTCCTACACTCCTGTCCTACACCCCTGTCCTACACCCCTGTCCTACACCCCTGTCCCTGTCCTTGATGTATTTGTAGAGGGAGGTCCACAACTTTTATAAAAGCTTTAAAAGGTAGAACATATTGAGTTGACTGTTTCAGACATACCTAGGTGGGGAAATATTGGTTACAATTGTTTTACTTATCAATCCTGTTTCCAAATATAATATCTCTGCCCTTCCTTAGGTTACAGTGACATTTCAAACAGCTGTAGGTGTTCAAAAAACTGTTGTATTATTTACAAGTCAATCACAGCATGAGGCGTGCCAAAGTCTCTTTTTACAACTAACAATAATGATCATGCAATCACAAGCAGCTGCTAGTTTTTTCTACAAAATGGTTGACTTTGAGGAAATTGGTAGTTGCTAAATGTAATTATGGTAGTTGGCTGCAGAACAGAAATTGCTGCACTTTTCTCTGTTGTAAAAGTTTTACCATTTGTGACAAAACATGAGCAGATCCCATGTTGGGGAATAAACACACAAACAATTGATGCAGTACCTCCATATACTGTTGATCACAACTAATGTGGATTGTGTGGGTGGTGATTGTGTGGGTAGGGATTGTGTGGGTGGTGATTGTGTGGGTGGGGATTGTATGGGTAGGGATTGTGTGGGTGGGGATTGTATGGGTAGGGATTGTGTGGGTGGGGATTGTATGGGTGGTGATTGTGTGGGTGGTGATTGTGTGGGTAGGGATTGTATGGGTGGTGATTGTGTGGGTGGTGATTGTGTGGGTGGGGATTGTATGGGTGGTGATTGTGTGGGTGGTGATTGTGTGGGTGGGGATTGTATGGGTGGGGATTGTGTGGGTGGGGATTGTATGGGTGGTGTTTTGGGATAACCCATTCTTTTCTGTATATTATTTGGCTGTTTGAGTAATATTTCTCATAAACAATCATCAAATCCACATTGCCTTTAATTTTATTATTTGATATGGCCTTGTATGATGTGTGGATGTTATGGCAGCAACTTGAGATGTCACCAGACTATGTGACTGTGGCTTGTGATTAATGGTCAACGGGAGCTAGTTTTACTGCATTAATGGAAGGAACTATTTCATTCTTGGTCATTCTCTGATCTGTGTTGTTAATCAGAAGACCTGATGGTCTTACACAGGGAGACATGTTTATGACTCAAGTACTGGCATATTGGCACCAAGTTTAGTGAGCAACAAGACATAAAATGGTGAAATTACATGGCAAGATGTTAGGGCAGTGTGCAGGATTCATGGCTGATATTGTACAGCATTCGTGCTGTGGATATAAATGCTAAATGTAATGCAGGTAATAACAATCTGTTGTTTATGGAATGAAATTGTAAGTAGAAATAAGTAAAAGTGCGTAAGGAAGGATTATATTACGTCATATAATATGTAATACATAACTTTTATACAATATATATATATATGTTTGTTAACACTATATATATATACACATATATATATTATAATTATATATATATATATAAAAATTATATATATATATATGTATATATTACATATGTATATATATATGTATATATTACACATATATGTATATATTACACACATATATATATATAATTATTATATATATACATGTAGTGTTAACAGGCGCACAAACCGTGAAACAACAGACAACTTGACTACTCGGCTCAGGACAGAGGAGGGTGGCGTACAACTACTTCTTTCCATACCCATCACACACACACCCATCATACACACACCCATCACACACACATACCCATCATACACACATCCATCATACACACACCCATCACACATACACCCATCACACACACACCCATCACACACACACACCCATCACACACACATCACACACACCCATCACACACACACCCATCACACACACATACCCATCATACACACACCCATCACACACACACCCATCACACACACACACACCCATCATACGCATGCACACATTGATGAAGGTGAGTGAGTGAGTGAGTGAGTGAGTGAGTGAGTGAGTGAGTGAGTGAGTGAGTGAGTGAGTGAGTGAGTGAGTGAGTGAGTGAGTGAGTGAGTGAGTGAGTGAGTGAGTGAGTGAGTGAGTGAGTGAGTGAGTGAGTGAGTGAGTGAGTGAGTGAGTGAGTGAGTGAGTGAGTGAGTGAGTGAGTGAGTGAGTGAGTGAGTGAGTGAGTGAGTGAGTGAGTGAGTGAGTGAGTGAGTGAGTGAGTGAGTGAGTGAGTGAGTGAGTGAGTGAGTGAGTGAGTGAGTGAGTGAGTGAGTGAGTGAGTGAGTGAGTGAGTGAGTGAGTGAGTGATAGTCACTTGAGTGATAAAGAATTTCACCTGTCTTCGTATATCACCTGTCTCTGTATCTCACCTGTCTCTGTATCTCACCTGTCTCTGATTCTCACGTCTCTGTATCTCACCTGTCTCCGTATATCACCTGTCTCTGGCCAGGTGAATCATTGTAATCCCCAGAAAAACACCTCAGTGAGTCATTGTCCAGATGACACATCCAGACACTGTCCAAGAGTAAGTTTGTCTCTATTTACCTGTGTGTGATATCTGCACTGCTTTCTACATAGGTCATTGTCACCATTGTTGGAGTAACAATGACAGTTTAGTGCGAAAGTGGATTCTGTTTGCTTTCTTTAGTTTCTGTGGATATATGTAATGAACTGAGACAATATATGAACTGAGGTAAGGTGAAGGTGTATTTGTTTAATCTGACAGTGTGAGACATTCCAACTGTCATAATTATTTATTGTTGACCAAAGCTGTATAAAGACATTGAAACAGCCAAGCTATGTATTCTCTGCGTCATCCACAGAACGGGTCATTTCAGACACTACCGGATGACGATAAGTAAATATTATTAATACAACTACATACATAGGCCTGTTTGTTCGCTAGTAGGATCTATAGGCCATCAACAAAAGTTTTCCACTCTATCCTGTTTTGTTGCATCGTCATGGCTTTGTTCCAGGTGTAATCCACCCTCTTAATTTAATATAATATATATAATTATAAGTTAAATATACATAATTATTTTTTTTCTTAAGACATGTTGCCTATCAAAATGTTTTTATATATTCAGCTGTGCCACTTTTGATATGGACATGTTATCCCACAATGACCCCCCTCCATACATATTGCATAATATTATTCTACTTTATAGTGTCTAACAACAGCTACAACTCCTAATGGTGTGCCTCTGCTTGTGAGGCTTGCAAGGATTGTGTCCCACCC
Source organism: Lamellibrachia columna (assembly GCA_963662155.1). Lineage (NCBI taxonomy): Eukaryota > Metazoa > Annelida > Polychaeta > Sabellida > Siboglinidae > Lamellibrachia > Lamellibrachia columna. Next base: position 2,443,073 of record OY759269.1, read on the forward strand.
CCCACCCCCTCACACACACACCCTACACATATTATGTGTTGTGTCTTGGTAGCTGGGGTAGTTTATATTTAACAGCCACCTTGTAATTTAGTTAGAATTATTGCAGAAGTTGATGTGATATTTACTGCTATTTTGAAGACTACAATGATGTTGCTATGAAGTAAACTAGCCATGTAGGCTGGTGACATAAGTATCATAGCTGTGTGGCTGTTGCTCCATCCAGAGTGAATTGAGTTAATAGCATTAAGCACCCAACTGCCCCTCCAGGGGTAACACAAATTAGTGCAGTCCATCAAAGAACAGAGGAAACAATCTATCTAATTTGCCCCACCTTCAGGGGGTAATTCCAGGATCACTGAGAGGGCCCCTATCATCCCATTAAGGAGTCTGACTCCCCTCCCCTGGCTGGGCATGTTTACCTGTAATCACCAGGTATTGATGAGCCAACAACAGTTCTCATTAGTTGTACTACCTGTCATACTTGTGGCTTTCCAAGTGACATATCTGTTTACATCTGTTGAGGGGGCTGGACTTGGACTTGTGTGGTGTGGCACAGACCTTGTGACATATTACCTGTTGGTTGTGTGGTGTGGCACAGACCTTGTGACATATTACCTGTTGGTTGTGTGGTGTGGCACAGACCTTGTGACATATTACCTGTTGGTTGTGTGGTGTGGCACAGACCTTGTGACATATTACCTGTTGGTTGTGTGGTGTGGCACAGACCTTGTGACATATTACCTGTTGGTTGTGTGGTGTGGCACAGACCTTGTGACATATTACCTGTTGGTTGTGTTGACATTACTCTCAGTGGTTTAGAGGAGTTGTGTCTGTACAAATTAAAAATGACAATTTTAACTTTAAATGAGCATATTCATATATTGAATGATTCACCTGTTAAAGTACTGTTAGTTTGTCTGTACCTTGGTATATCTTTTGTTTGGAGTATTTGCTACAGTTTAGTGGGATTATTCAGTGATAGGAACACATAAAAGTGTGCGTTTTACTGTAAATGTGTGTTTTACTGTAAGCAGATGCAGAACCACTCTATCATTTCTCTCCTTCTCTTTATTATTATATAATTTGTTCTTTTTGCATAATCATTGGCCTGACATTGGCCTGACATTGTGATACTAATAATACTATTTATTTGCTCTACATTTACTCTGTCGTTGTACAAGGTATTGTTGGATTTTTTCATGGTATAGTTGGAGTTTTTAGATAGCTTTATGTCAGGTGTAGAGTTACAGGATCAGCAACAGTAGCACGGATAGTCAACATGTTCCAAGACATCAAGATATACACATACATGCAATGTGTACACACTGGTGGCATTTAGTCAGTTACTGATGGTATTTTTATTGACAACTTCATTAATTAAAAGTCCCTTGCTTTGTGCTTTATACTGAAGTGTGAACAGCCAGAGTTGAACTTACAGGTACCAAAGCTCCTGGGGTGTGTGTGGAGGCATTAATTGACTGGTAGCTCCCAGGAGTTAGATTAGCCCAACAAAGAATTAAGTAGCTGCAGCCTGGTGCTGTGATCACTCATGCGTGAACAACAGAGGCCACCCTGGCCATTGATCTAGAGGACTGTAGTGGCGGCTGTGAGTGGAGGCACTACCTCTGTGCTTACTGCAGTACATGTTTGGTGGGCAGTCAGGCAGGTGGTGACTGCAGTAGTGTCTCAGTGCAGTAGAGTGCTACACCTGGATTTATACTATTGTATGAGCATGTTGTAGTCATGGAGTAAAACACTCACTGATCCTGCTCATCCGAGGATTATCACACATTGAGAGCTGCCCTGGGATTGACTGGCTTTGTGATCGACAGGCTTTGCTTAAGCTGAGGAAATCTGTCTTCACATCGCAAGGGTAATGATCGGCATGGAGTATGCCTTGTGGTCATCACACAACTTTCTCGTGTGCTTCAATACGTCTAAACAACATACACTGGATTACAATGGACATGTCATTCTGGCCCAATCATTTTACTTGCATCTTCAGCCGTGTGGACATTAGTGGCTATATATTTCAAATTTGAAGCATCAACATGACAAGAGACTGGATGGATACATTGGCCTGCACTGATGGATGGATACATTGGCCTGCACTGATGGATGGATACATTGGCCTGCACTGATGGATGGTTACATTGGCCTGCACTGATGGATGGATACATTGGCCTGCACTGATGGATGGTTACATTGGCCTGCACTGATGGATGGTTACATTGGCCTGCACTGACGGATGGATACATTGGCCTGCACTGATGGATGGTTACATTGACCTGCACTGATGGATGGTTACATTGGCCTGCACTGACGGATGGATACATTGGCCTGCACTGATGGATGGTTACATTGGCCTGCACTGATGGATGGTTACATTGGCCTGCACTGGTGGTGGATGGTTACATTGGCCTTCACTGATGGACTTCAGCTGCATTGGTTCTAACTCTCATCAGAGTGTGGATACTCAGTGTTTAGCTAGACACATGTGGTGATGATACGCTGCTTCCTCTGATACAGCAACTGTTGCAGCCATCTTTCAGATGGTTGATTTGATCACTTGCAGGCTGAGTTAGATGTCACTGGTGTGTCTTGCCTGTCATGTACACCAGAAGAGACCTGTACGGATATTGGATCAAGCACATTTACCTTTATGACACGGATCATTGGTTGTAGCTCAGGAAGAAATGTATTAACTCTGTGGAATGATAAGACGACAGAGGTATCAGTGATGTTTATGGTCCGGTGTTTATGGTCCGGAGGCTGGTGTGTTTAGAAAGTCCAGTCTTTGTGGTTGTTCAGACATCATGATGAAATGGTCTTTCTCCAGCAAGATTAACACTGGCGGCCACTGTAAGAAGGTAAGTGAATGACTACTGCTGGGTGAGAGGTAGAGTGTTACATGCGTGTGGGGTTGGGTGAGGGGTAGAGTGTTACATGGGTGAGGGGTAGGGTGTTACATGGGTGAGGGGTAGGGTGTTACATGGGTGAGGGGTAGAGTGTTACATGGGTGAGGGGTAGGGTGTTACATGGGTGAGGGGTAGGCTGTTACATGGGTGAGGGGTAGAGTGTTACATGGGTGAGGAATCAAGAGTGGTTGGGTTTGTGCGAATGAGCGAGCGAGTGACGGAAGAATGGACAGACAACATACAGATACATGGCCGCGGTGGCACAGTGGTTAGAACATCAGACGCTCAATCAAGAGAACCCATTTCCGAATATTCTTGCTGCCTTTTTAAAGCTTTAGCAATTTTGTTCACTTCACATTGCCTCAGTTCACTGAGCTGGAGTAATGAGTGCCTGGCTATATACAGAGGTATATGTGAACAAAGGAAGGAACAAGTTGGCATAGGAAGGAACAAGTTGGCGTAGGAAGGAACAAGTTGGCGTAGGAAGGAACAAGTTGGCGTAGGAAGAAACAAGTTGGCGTAGAAAGGAACAAGTTGGCGTAGGAAGGAACAAGTTGGCGTAGGAAGGAACAAGTTGGCGTAGAAAGGAACAAGTTGGCATAGGGGTGACATGTAAGGTCTGCCAGGGGTGAAGTGTAAAGGAACAGATCTGCTAGGGTGTGGAGTGTAAAGAAACAAATCTGCCAGGGGGTGACATGTAAAGGATCATGTCTGCCAGGGGTGAAGTGTAAAGGAACAAGTCTGCCAGGGGGTGAAGTATAAACGAACAGGTCTGTCAGGGGTGAAGTGTAAAGGAACAAGTCTGCCAGGGTGTGAAGTATAAACGAACAGGTCTGTCAGGGGTGAAGTGTAAAGGAACAAGTCTGCCAGGGGGGCGAAGTGTAAATAACAGGTCTGCCAGGGGATGAAGTGTAAAGGAACAGGTCAGCCTTTCCAGGTAGAAAAAGATTGAGATAAGAATTATATCAGTACACACTGTGGTCACACATCAGTGAATTCCATAGATTACATCTTTTTAAGTAGTAAGGTGAATAATCTTTTAAACTATTACGCAGCAGCAAATAACAACCAGGTGTGTGTGTGTGTTTGTATGTGTGTTTGTGTGTGTGTTTGTATGTGTGTGCGTACATGCATGTGTGCATGCATGTCTTTGGTACTTTGCGTCTCATTCAGCGAGCCAGACCTTCCATTCAGTGAGCCCATATGATATCACCTGCCCCTGAAGTGAATACAGGGATCTGTAGGTGGGAACAGCAGGAGACCCATAAATGTAGAGGACAAACCTTAGTTTATGGGGTTTAAAACAAGCACTGCAGCCTGAATCACTGCAGCCACTATTCTTGTACCTGGCCCAACACAGTCCCATTGTAAAGGTTTGGTATGTAGCTGAGGGTATATTAGACAGCTGCAGGAGGAAGTTACCTGTCTGTATTATGTGCTTCTCTGATCAGGCTCTTAAATGAACATTTGAGCCATGTTTGGGGTGTTTGAACATACTAGACATACTTACACTACAGAGAGGGTCCTAGAGGGATTGGACTGTGGAAGAGAGGGCCCAAGAGGTATGGGACTGTGGAAGAGAGGGCCCAAGAGGTATGGGACTGTGGAAGAGAGGGCCCAAGAGGAATGGGACTGTGGAAGAGAGGGCCCAAGAGGTATGCGACTGTGGAAGAGAGGGCCCAAGAGGTATGGGACTGTGGAAGAGAGGGCCCAAGAGGTATGGGACTGTGGAAGAGAGGGCCCAAGAGGTGTGGGACTGTGGAAGAGAGGGCCCAAGAGGTATGCGACTGTGGAAGAGAGGGCCCAAGAGGTATGGGACTGTGGAAGAGAGGGCCCAAGAGGTATGGGACTGTGGAAGAGAGGGCCCAAGAGGTGTGGGACTGTGGAAGAGAGGGCCCAAGAGGTATGCGACTGTGGAAGAGAGGGCCCAAGAGGTATGGGACTGTGGAAGAGAGGGCCCAAGAGGTATGGGACTGTGGAAGAGAGGGCCCAAGAGGTGTGCGACTGTGGAAGAGAGGGTCCAAGAGGTATGGGACTGTGGAAGAGAGGGCCCAAGAGGTATGGGACTGTGGAAGAGAGGGCCCAAGAGGTGTGGGACTGTGGAAGAGAGGGCCCAAGAGGTATGCGACTGTGGAAGAGAGGGCCCAAGAGGTGTGCGACTGTGGAAGAGAGGGCCCAAGAGGTATGGGACTGTGGGAGTGAGGGCCCAAGAGGTATGGGACTGTGGGAGTGAGGGCCCAAGAGGGATGGGAATGTGGGAGTGAGGGCCCAAGAGGTATGGGACTGTGGGAGAGAGGGCCCAAGAGGTATGGGAATGTGGGAGTGAGGGCCCAAGAGGGATGGGACTGAATTTTAAATGTTCACTTATAAAACCCTTGTCTCCAATATGTCAGGTGTGAAGGGGGAGACCAAAAATAGAAAGTTTGCTCTCTGTGGAAGATTACGCTGTCCTTTCGGAGAACCTTCCATTCATGATGCGACTTGCTACCCAGGGTCATTAATCATCTGAGGGTATTATTATGGAACAGCGTTCAGCTTGTGAGTGTCATCTTGTCACATCGCATTTGTCCCTTCACTAAACTCCCCCCGCCAGCATGCAAAGATTTACCCCGTCAATGGCGGTTAACATTTCACCCCTTACAGTCCCCTCTCACAGAACATCTGTGCTCTGGCCCCTCCCATGTTCCCGCTGGGTACAGGGTTATTGTAATGAGATTTACCTGTCCACAATGTATGTGTGTTCGGTGGAACGGCTCCTCTTCTGCCCTTCAATTGGCACAGGGAAATTGGTGTAGTCACGCCAAGAGTTCTCCCAGTAGGGTGAGCATTAATTGCTGAGTACATAGTTGTATTTGTTGTGATCGCATGCCATATTTTCATTGACGGAAAGTGGAAGAAAAAGCAACACAGTCGAGCCTGTGTTGCCTGTTTGTGTTAGGATGAAAGCGATGTTCTTTTCCATACAGAACTAATTACCAACGGTTCTGCATAATCGGTGACCCATATGGACAGACTCTCTGTGTAGGAAGACAACAACAGGAGGGCATCTGATCAGTTCGTGCTACCCAAGGAAACAGAACAGTGGCTGTTCATGTCGTGCTATATCAAAGACAAGGAAGTTGTTAAGATTTGTACTTTTATTTTTGTTGGTTTTCTTAATTTCTATGAAGCCACCTGCAGTGTCAATATGCGTTGGCTACAACAAAACAGAACACACTCTCCAGACCTATGTGAGGACAGAGGACCTTGACACTCTTCAATGGTCTCCACAGTAGAAGCAATAACAGCTTTTACTTGGATTGTATTTGCAAGTGTTTGGAAGGAATTCCATTGACTATTTGTACGGACCTTACCTGTGTGTTCCAACCCAAACAGAGAGGATGTGATAGAACTGTTCAAGATTTTAACAAGATTGCCATCCAAGGCAAAGGCCCAGATGGCAAGTGGACAAGGAAGCCATTGGCTTATCGAAAGTCCGACATTGTTCATCTACTTGTAACCGGCCCCCTGAGATAATATTATGTGTCAACCTTGTTTTTAAACATATTCACGCTGCTAGCAGTTACACAATCTGTAGACAATTTGTTCCATTCATTTATGTGAGAACGAGTGCTTCCTGATGTCCAATCTACATTGATCCTTTACTAATTTTACCTCATGTCCTCTAGTTCTGCTATCCTTCTTGAGTGAGAAAAACATATTTCTATCAATATTTTCATACCCATTCAATATCTTAAAAACTTCAATCTGATCTCCTCTTAACCTCCTTGTCTCTAGAGTTGTTAAACCACATTCTTTCAGGCGTTCTTCATAACTAAGGTCTCTCAGTTCTGGAATCATTTTAGTTGCTCTCCTTTGTATGCGTTCAAGCGTATCTATATCCTTCTTACGATATGGTCTCCATGCTTGTATACAGTATTCTAAATGAGGTCTAACTATTGCTTTATAAAGAGGTATAATTAACTTTTTTCCCTTGTATGTTATGTTTCTTCTAATCAATCCAAGAATTTGATTACCCTTTGAAGCTGCAATACCACACTGCTCTGAAACTTTCATATCAGCGCTTATTGTAACTCCTAAGTCCTTTTCTTTTACAGTAGTACCCAGAACAGTATCTCCCATTTTATAGTGTACATCCAAGTTCCCATGTCCTGTATGTAGGCATTTACATTTCCCAAAATTTAACAACATCTGCCATTTCTCAGACCATTTCACTAATCTGTCTAGATCGTTTTGTAAATGTTGTTTATCACCATCAGTATTAACCTTTCTAAACAGTTTTGTGTCATCCGCAAATTTCAGTACGTTACTTGTTATACTGTCGTCCAAGTCATTGATATAAATTAAGAATAATATAGGTCCTAATACTGATCCTTGAGGTACCCCACTCAAAACCGATTTCCAATTTGAAACTTCTCCATCTACTACAACTCGTTGTCTTCTGTCAGTCAGCCATTGTTCTATCCAGTCAGTTATGCTATCCCCGATACCATGGGCTTTTAATTTAAGTAGTAATCTTTGATGTGGCACTTTGTCAAAAGCTTTCTGAAAATCTAAGTAGATAATATCTACTGGCGATCCCACGTCTATCCACTTAGTGATTTCTTCCAAAAAACATAACATATTTGTTAAGCATGACCTCGCTTTAAGGAATCCATGTTGGGATGAATTTAATAATTTATGCTTAACGAGGAAGTCCACCATATGGTCTTTAATTAACCTTTCTAATAATTTACAAATCACTGACGTTAAACTCACTGGTCTGTAATTCTCTGACTTATTTCTCAAACCCTTTTTAAATAATGGTATGATGTTTGCTTCTTTCCATTCAAACGGAACAACTCCCTCTTTTAATGACAAGTTGAATACTCTTGCAAGTGGTATACTGATTTGTTCTACTGTTTCCATTAGAAATTTTGGAGGAATCCCATCCACTCCCGGTGATTTGTAAGGTATTAGGCAGTACTACAGATCTATATCTTTCAACCATTTTTTCCAGTCTCCAAAATAAATAAAAATAGCAGTGTTTTTTTTACTTAGAACCAACTTAGTCCGAGGCAGTAGGGCCAGAGTCCTTTCAAGAGGCATGAATGACCCTGCCTAGTTGTGTGTCATGTCCATTAAATCCATTCTGTGTCAACTGTCTGTGTGCCAAGGAAAACATTACCAGAAGCAGTTGAGAGGTGCTCATGTATGCCAGCGGGATAGAGAGAAATAGTTTGTCTGTCAGTCACTTGCTACGCAGAGAAATGACATTTTATTTGTATTGTAGTGCTTTCAAAGGGTGGCCTACTTCAGTATTACCCTAAGTCTAACATCACATTTCTTTCAACAAGTCTTGGATGAACTTGAAAGAACTAAATTTAAATTCATTGAATTCTAATGAAAAAGCAGGAAGTTTACAAGGAATTTTTTTATACTTCAGCTGCACTGCAACAATGTATTGTCTTTATGCCTGAGGCTTATAAATTGTTATAGAACTTAAGTGGAAAGTTATTAAGTTTAAGTAATTTATTGTCCAAGCCTAAATTATTTATAAAATATATTATTTTATGACCACTTAAAACTATTATTCTCCATTGACTCACATGATTGATGCATAGTTTGAAGAAGGCATATTAAAAAATACTGGTTTGCTGATTTTTATGTTTATAATGAAATAGCATTCTCAACCAAAATTCGTCCAGGTATTTTTGAATTTTTTAGAGGAACTCACAAGTTCTGCACCAGACCATGTGATTTGTTAATAAAGACATTATGTGGCCTAAATAATGTCCCATTGCCATTATCTTTCCAGTAGGTTGACCCCCCCAGAAGGCGAGATATGGGCAAAATGAACTCTGTCACAGCTGTGGAGCAGTATTTGTATACTGGTTGAGTAGTGAGGTTCTCTTGTTAGATTATGATGCTGTCATTTCACATTAAAATTATTAATGTAGTTGAAACATGCACAAGTCATTCAGTCGATGCTGGTGACACGTCCCAGGTGCCACATTACTGCATGCGTGTCAGCAGTGTCTTCCACTTCATGTCATCGAGACTAAAACTGTGACAGAAACGAGGAATGTGGCCTGTACTGTGTTCATTTACACTCGGCAGATTTCTATTGCTAAAAAGTCTTTTCAAAACTGTTTTTTGTCTACCAACCCCGCATGGGTTTAAGCATTTCCATACAGTCGACACTGAGCATGACACATCTACTCACAAACATGCGCATGTGCGTGTGTGTGTGTTTGCATACATGGTTAATTATGTGTGCTGGGTATTTGTGCACACACCACACATAGAGGAACCCTTGTGCACACGCTGTCTTGTTAGCAACGTAGTTTCTTCACAAAACATGAAGGCTATTTAAATTGTGGTATCATATTTGCTCTTAATATGACTACATAATATTATGTGCCTGTGATATAAGATCACATGTTGCTGTACATACTTGTACATACTTGTACATACTTGTACATACTTGTACTCACACCCATATCATCTCAACTTCTGATGCCCCCATTATTTCTGATGTGATCTACTACATATGCACTTAAAACATCAGTGTTCTCAATAAAGATTTCATATGCTTTCTTTTTGTAATATGATCTAAATAGTCTTCTTTAAAGATCTTTATCTCAATAAGGCTCTTATGTGCTTCACAATTTGTAGTAACATGCGTGGGTTTCTTAGAAAACACCCTAATGTCAAGGAAGTTAATTATTTCTTTCTTGTAATATGATCTATAAGAGTTCTTTAAGAGGCTTTAAGAAGTTTAAGTCCTTTCTACATGCTACATCTGAAGAAGGTTTTTCAATAGTATGATTTAATCCCAACTGGTGTTATTGTGGCAACATCCTGGGAATGGAAACTAGTCACGCGGAACGATGTTGTCCATCGTGATTCACTAATGCGGAACACACCCAGGGAAACACCTTAATGCTATCATATTACATCCAGTGGTCAGAAATGGTCAACAAATGTGTCAATATCTCAACAGGTATATAGAAGTGTCGGGTCTGGACTGTGTCATCGCTGATACCAGGTGTCGCTGGTGCATGCCGAACATATTTGAGAGATGTTTCGCCATACAAGTGATTTGTAGGGTGTGGCTGGGCTTCCTTCATTGAGCTGGGCTGCTGCATTCATTAACTTCTGCTGCATGTCTTGTGGCTTTTGATGCACTCAGCTCACTACATGGACACATTCAAATGTTGCATAACTGTTGGTTTACTTGCTTTCTGTAGTGACTATGGTGTCTTTTTTAAGAGCGACAGGGACAAGTATTAAGTCAGCCTGGCAGCGTTGTAGCACCAGTAACAGTACTACTATTAATAATAATAACTCTCATTGTAGCATCATTGTAGCATCATTGTAGCATCATTGTAGCACCAGTAACAGTACTACTATTAATAATAATAACTCTCATTGCAGCACCAGTAACAGTACTACTATTAATAATAATAACTCATTGGCATCCGTCTGTCTCAAAATATAATGGAGCTCATGACTCTACTCAGTAGCATATTACCTCCTCCCCCCATCTTAAGGAAGAAGTCAATGCCTTGATGCCTTGCATCAATACCCACCTCCAGGGAGGAGATACAGCTGCTCAGCCAAGGAAGAAGTCAATGCCTTGATGCCTTGCATCAATGCCCACCTCCAGGGTGGAGAGACAGCTGCTCAGCCAAGGAAGAAGTCAATGCCTTGATGCCTTGAATCAATGCCCACCTCCATGGAGGAGAGACAGCTGCTCAGCCAAGGAAGAAGTCAATGCCTTGATGCCTTGCGTCAATGCCCACCTGCAGGGTGGAGAGACAGCTGTTCAGCCAAGGAAGAAGTCAATGCCTTGATGCCTTGCGTCAATGCCCACCTCCAGGGTGGAGAGACAGCTGTTCAGCCAAGGAAGAAGTCAATGCCTTGATGCCTTGCGTCAATGCCCACCTCCAGGGTGAAGAGACAGCTGCTCAGCCAAGGAAGAAGTCAACGCCTTGATGCCTTGCGTCAATGCCCACCTGCAGGGAGGAGAGACAGCTGCTCAGCCAACGAAGAAGTCAACGCCTTGATGCCTTGCGTCAATGCCCACGTCCAGGGTGGAGAGACAGCTGCTCAGCCAAGGAAGAAGTCAACGCCTTGATGCCTTGCGTCAATGCCCACCTCCAGGGTGGAGAGACAGCTGCTCAGCCAAAGAAGAGGCATATATAGAAAAAATAATAACTATTGTTTAATCACGATAACCTTATGAAAAGTGCAGTATATTTTTCTGATGTTAAAAATACCAAAAACATAGCTGAGCCAAAAATGTAATAATTTTTTTAGTTGTATTGCATTATTAATTCATATATGCAAGTGAGGTATAAAGATGACTGAAATGTCCTTGACCATAGTGCCAGAAGACATGTTGTAATGAAGCAAAAGACCTTGGAGTAAAATGGAATGGAACACCTAGTTGTTGCATGCCTAGATAAAATGACTTGAACATGATTTGAATTACAAAATGATATGTAGCATTCAGTATTATAATTATATGTCAGACCATTTTGACTACAGATGGCTTCAGTGCATTTAGCAATGCATAGTAAAATTATACATAAATTTATAAACATAAGAAAAAACTGTTTGCTCAGCAAAGAAATTATCTCCAAATCTAGAGGCGGTTTGTAAAATTAAAACAAAACTGCAGATTTATATGTATCCTGGCATTCATGGAACAAACTATATAAATTATGATGTTCCTGCCTAAAGTGAATTTGTTCAGTATGTTTAATTGTTACTAGAAACTTCCACATTCTTTGTTTGGCTTTAAACAATTGAACCAAACTATTATAACATTGCCATATGTCAATGTGACAGGTGAAAGTTGCTATGGACAAAGAAATGTTGCCTTTTTCAATTTGTATGGCTGTCAACAAGAGACAGGAAGTGAACTGACATTGATCATGGGGGTGTGACCTTTTAACTTGGGGTCATCACATATGTGAAAGCCTGATGCATTGTCACGACCTCATTTATTGGCTGCCTCACAAAGACAGGGTTGTAGTGGGTAATCAAAGTGGTGTAGTTTATATCAGTTGATACTGATTAGATGGGTGGTGATCTGATGGGTGGAGGCAGAGCTGGTCTCGAGATAACAAAATTAATATAGTCTGCACCAGATGCACAGGTTGCCCTTAATGTCTGCTATCAAGATCAGGCCAGAGATTGTTACAGGAACATCTGAAGACAGCTGACATTAATCAATTTGTTTTTTAGCTTTGTTGTGACCTTTCATGTGCAGCATTCAGGTTGTTGGACTACCCGAGTGAATCAAGTTTTTTGGCCATCTTTAAATGCTGTGTCATTTGTATTAAGTGACACCTGTGTGCAGCATTATGAACATCAATGATGCTTTTGTGAAATACCATTTGTTGATGATCATATGATCACCATAATGATGATCATATGATCACCATAATGATGATCACAACACATGCGTAAATAAAATAAATTATGGATCATTATGTGCAGCACATGAAGTAAACGTAAATCTAAGGTAAACATTATAAAAAAAATTTTGTCTATTCAACAATTGCCATACACACATGTGTGACACTAAAATAGTTTTTACATGTATTATTGAAGGAAATGAGAGGAGTGGAGAATGTAGTGGGGTGAAGAATGTGGTGGGGTGAAGAAAGTAGTGGGGTGAAGAAAGTAGTGGGGTGAAGAATGTGGTAGGGTGAAGAAAGTAGTGGGGTGAAGAATGTAGTGAGCTGAAGAAAGTAGTGGGGTGAAGAAAGTAGTGGGGTGAAGAATGTGGTAGGGTGAAGAAAGTAGTGGGGTGAAGAAAGTAGTGGGGTGAAGAATGTAGTGAGCTGAAGAAAGTAGTGGGGTAGCAATAGAAGGAAGTTGTGTAAGATGGGGGTTAATTACAGTCAGATTTGTAATGAGTCAGTTGATAATTAAAAGACAACCCTAGTGTACAAGTCTAGTATTAGAAGTTAACAAATGCTTGTTATTAAGTAGTAGTTTAGTAATTAACTACAATGGACACATGATCAAAGTATGTCAGTAACCCACAGAGAATCCCTTGCCTTTGATGATTGGTTGCAGTTGAGGGATTTAATTAATGGGGCTGTGTGGGGAGCTTACAGGGAATGAAGGTATAATATCCCTTGGTGCCTCCATCCTGTGGAAAATGGAAATCAGGTAATCTAGTAAGAACAAATGCAGTGCAGGTAATTTTAGAACCAACATTTAGTGAGAAATAATTAGGTCAGGCATTTGTTAGCAATGCTAGGAGCTTATAGCCAAAGCCGTGATTTAATTTAGATTCACCACTATTACTGGCCATCCATTTACTAAATATCTACACCCTGATATATCTTGCTATGAGAAAATAGTAAGCATTAATAATATTATTTTTTTTTTAACAGTATTACATTTATTGCCATTAATTGACTGTCTGACGTGGAAGCCTTGTTGACAATTACACTGCAGGAAGTATAGAATCCTATACTCACCTGTACAAAGAGATATTGAGTCCTGACAATACAGAACCCTAAGGCCCTTAACGTTAACAACCCTAGTAAGTTGGTACCAACTTACATGCTGATATCTGTAGTAAGATTGAACAAGATTGTCATGTAAAGCAACAAGTCCACATGCCATGTGTCATACAGGGTTTTATTTTTACTTATATGCACTCACCCCTGCAATGTACCCCTCCTGTGCCTCTATATGTAGCCCTCTGTGTTCCCCTCCTTTCTCCCCCTGCCATATAAGGTGCTTTACAAGGAATGTGTGATCAGTCAAAGCAGAGATATAGACACAGCTGAAAGCAGCTACAATTAATCATTACATCCGGTGTTTCATCATTGAAGGTTTTGGTAGCCGTAGCTCTCCCTGGCTTTCTCTGTTTCCCTCTGATGTCACCCTCAGTTACTGCCGCTCATCTAACTGTTGTTATATCATACCTGTTGCTTGCCTGCATGCATCCACTCATAGATCCATCCACTCATAGATCAATCCACTCATAGATACATCCACTCATAGATCCATCTGCTCATAGATCCATCCATTCATAGATCCATCTGCTCATAGATCAATCTACTCATAGATCCATCCACTTTTAGATCCATCCACTCATAGATCCATCCACAACTTAAACTTAAACTGTGCCCTACATTTGTGTGTAACACACCAGGAAGTCTAACTGAGGCATGATCCCTAATGTTGTCAAAACTGATATTTGCTGCACATCTGGAGGAGGTTGTCATGTCATTTCTTGCAACCAGCTGATTTTTTCACCTCTACTGGAAAGCTTTGGCTACTTTAGGGGTGATTATATACTTTCAGTTACACCATAGAAATGATAATTTTGTAATTTTTATTTGCCATAAAGAATGATCTATTTGGAGAACTTCAAGAAGAGCTGCACCAGGTGTGAGGTACATGGCCAACACCCCATGAGATGTCAAGGTGGGGTCTTACTTGATGACACCCTGGCTTCTGCATGGCAGTCTTGCCGTGTAGAGTAACTTGCTGAAACCAATCTTGTCACCCCTCAGGGCACATAGGTTTGAATAAGAGGGTAATCACAAGTTGTGTGGACATGTGAGAGGTGGACTGACGGAGTTAAACACTGCAGGGTCTCACAGCCTCTATACCTCGCCCCGTCACGCTAAAAGCTACACATTTTTTATCATTACTAGCACAGTGTATCTTGACAGAGAATCAGGCCCAATTCTCTGCTTACCTTGCCAATGGAATTCTCATCAAATAGCTTTTAAACGGCTGACATGCTTGCATTGTCAAATAAGGCGTCATCCGTAGAAAGTGACGTCGTATTTTTACCACATTGGGAGTTGGTATGTGTAAGATATGCCACTAGACAGCCCGGTATTGTGTGGAGTGGCATATTTATTGTATCTGTAGGGTATTTTCCCCAGGTTACAGCAATTATGTGTATTTCTCAGGAAAAAGTAGATTCACTATGAATGGAGCCGTGTAGCAAGTACAGTTTAATGAGAGAGGAAATGTAAGCTGTAGTGTGATAATAAAACATAATAATATAGGCAGACATGGTCCGACATAGAATACACATGTTAAGTAATGTCTAGAAACTTGTTGTAATTGATGTTGGGATCGTAGTTATAAATACACGAGTGAGGGGTCAATACGGCCTAACTTTTAAGACAAATCATACATCAGAATTTGTTCCTTACTGTCATAGTATACATACTGTAGATTTTGATCAGGATAATTGTCATAATTAAGATAAGCTCCATTAATATAGATTTTCTTTTAAACAACTACTAAAGATAAGCTCCATTGAGAATTCCTTTCTCTGTCAACAGTCACTGGACATACATTATCTAGTTATTATTTATTGGACATACATTATCTAGTTATTATTTATAGGACATGCATTATCTAGTTATTATTTATTGGACATGCATTATCTAGTTATTATTTATTGGACATGCATTATCTAGTTATTATTTATTTGACATACATTATCTAGTTATTATTTATTGGACATACATTATCTAGTTATTATTTATTGGACATACATTATCTAGTTATTATTTATTGGACATGCATTATGTGTTTACATGAGGGTTTCTCTGATAATGATTGCCGAAGCATATATATTTAGCTATCCATAACTGTCACAAGACCAGGTGATAGCGGAGGGTTGAGTGAGTGATGGTATATCTATGCGAGATAAGCTCAAGGGAGACAGTTACAATCATTGCTTCATTTCCCAGTCTTTGTCATATTATCTCTGTTACATGACCCCGAATGACCTTTATAGGGTCAGTACGTCTGGGAATGTTTCTGCCAGCTCTGGTGGTGAATAGCAGCACCTGCTGAAATAACAGTGTCTGATGCCCGGTGTGTGAGAGTAACCGTATACGTATGTAGTTCTGTTAACATGTTGGCTAAGTGTATTTTTTGCTACATTTGATGCCATTTATAGCATGTTACTTTCCCGTTTCAAACAGATGAAGTGTACAGACACGATCGTTTTACTTAGCTCAAAATTACAGCATTTTTTTACTAGACAATTTTCTCAGTGCTAATGGAGAATGTGTGAAAAACGTTGACAAGGAACAAAACTAGTTCTCGATGTCGTTCTTACACTGACATGAGTAACTTACATAGTAAGTTAAATGTGAAAGTAAAAACAGATTTAATTCTATAAACCAATAAAGGTATTTATAAAATTGGTTTATCGAACATATTCATTTTCCTTAGTTGATCATATTAGACTTATCATATTAGACTTATCATCTACAGTAGGAGGAGATAATTAATGAAAATGATCAGGAAAATAGTACTGTCTGGCACCTAATGAGCTTTGAAAAAGTGATAATTGAAAGAAAAATCAAAGCCAGAGGCATTCAACAATTGACACAAATATGACCAGGCCCCAGATTTACTTGCTTAGACACATTAGCTGGTTGCACTGCACGCCACAGTGATCAATCTCAGATTTACTTGCTTAGACACATTAGCTGGTTGCACTGCACGCCACAGTGATCAATCTCAGATTTACTTGCTTAGACACATTAGCTGGTTGCACTGCACGCCACAGTGATCAATCTCAGATTTACTTGCTTAGACACATTAGCTGGTTGCACTGCACGCCACAGTGATCAATCTCAGATTTACTTGCTTAGACACATTAGCTGGTTGCACTGCACGCCACAGTGATCAATCTCAGATTTACTTGCTTAGACACATTAGCTGGTTGCACTGCACGCCACAGTGATCAATCTCAGATTTACCCGAAATGCTTTTACAAATATTTACATATTTTGTGGCAACAATTTATCAGTTAAGGCATTTTCTAAAACAGAATCATACAGTTCTAAAGACCGACACTGCAGGACCATTAGACAGTGGTATGTGTTGTTACACATCTATCACCTGTTGGCAAACTAACTCTGATGTATCAGTGTGTCACGTTATAGTATGTTTTCCTGCATAATAAAAGCTCACTCACTGTGGTTTGTCTGAGTTTATTCATGCTCGGGGCCATGTGAAGCCCGGCCCGATGCCATGTGTAGCCCGGCCCAGGTGTGAAATAACAGTGCTCTTGCATTCATTCATTGTCGCAGTTCTGACACGGTCACTGTCGATTAGTGAATGAGCCAACACAGCGTCGATGTACATATGTCAAGTATGTCAACACCCAATTGTACAATTCCTTGACAAATTTGCTGTCAGTTTGGTGACAACGTGCACTTATGTTCTTCTGACCGGATGGTCTTTTGTTGGGTTCGGCAATAAAGTAATTGTGTCCAGTCTGTGAGGGCAGCACATTGAAACCGCGACCACATGGGCTAGGGTGCTAGACTGACACATCAAGGGTTTGGGACTCTAGACTCTATGGCATGTAGGATATGGAGTGTTAGATAGTGACATATCCTAAGAAGTGTTTGGAGCCCTGAATTCTATGAGAAAAACCTTACACTACAACATGAAGGGTTTGTGGCCCTAGACTATGGCATGAAGGATTTGAAGCAGTAAACACCTTTGTGTGAATAAATTGGGTCCTTAGACTGTGACATGAAGTGTTTGGAACCCTAGACTCTGTGGCATGATGGATTTGAAGCAAATAAACACTTTTCTGTGAAAGAAGTGGGTGCATAAAGTGACATGAAGGCGATGAAGCCCTAGTCTCTGTGACATGAATGTCTTGGGAGCCACTGACATGAATACATTACATGGAATCAAGGGACTGGGGCCTAGACAACGTGACTTGGGTTTGTAGCCCCAGACTCTGTGACATGAATAGACCCGTATTGACATGACTTGAATGGAGCCATATGAAGGCATTCATGTCACGGAATGAAGAGACTGGACTCAAGACTTTGTGACATGTTCCACAATTGTATCAAGTAGAGCAATGACTGTCATCAACTGACATCTGTCTGTCCGAATCAAAGACGAGCCAGATTGTCATCTCTCTATTCTCCCAACTCTTGCTAAATGACACACTACCCTCCCCAGTTGGCCATCTTGGGTTGAGGTCTAGGGTCAGGGCAGTGACCCTTCCACCACACCTGTAGGGAGGACAGTGGAGGGGGGCGACAGAGTCCACCCCTTCTTCCCCCTTAAGAAAGCAGGATGCTCAAGTTGCTCCACCAGGGTAACAGTATATGGGTAGACATCTAAGGATCATTCATCAGCTACTGTTTAGCTCTATGTAGCAGCAGGGGTAGGGTAATAACAGAGGGGGGTAACTCAAGTGCAGGGCATTCAGTAGCCTTTTTACATCAATGGTCAATTATTACTTTACCCCTTGTCTGATGAGGGGAGACAGGTGGGGTTTGATGAGGGCCAGGTGTGACGTTCTCCCAACCCTGCTGTCAGGGGAATGGGAGTCGTTGTGGTCAGAGAATAATTGGGACTCATCAGGGATAATTTTGTTTTATTATTGCAGTAATATTGTGACCAGTGGATTAGTTATTGATCTAGAAACGTTGACAAAGTGTGACAAAGGTGTGTTATAATGTCACATGTATTGGTGGTCATTGCCTGTTAGCAGAGTCACTCCACTTGATATTTTTTAGTCACCCCTAACAACTCTCTTACCCCACCATTGTTTGTTTCCAGGCATACTTCCGGGAGGGTGTGGCACTGCAATGTTTGGCACGAGAGACCGAGGCGATGGCCTCGTTTGCGGCGGGGTTGGCAGAGGACCCAAAAAGCCCCCAACTTCTGCATGGCTTGGTCGAGACAGCTCTTAACAGCTCCCTAAAAGGTAACTTTAAACTTCAATTTCTTCAAGTCTGTATATTTCCAGCAATAAATTAACTATATTATATTGAATGTTCGAAAAGAAATAAAAAATTCACTTCATTATTAAAGTTAAGATATATAATAACATTTAATTTAAGAAATTAATAGGAAAATATGATTAAGAAATAACTAACTTTTTTATTTTGTGAACATTTCCAGATGAGTTTGTTCCGCTTCATGCACAACTTCAGCGCATGAAATTGGACCAAAGTCCATTTGTCATCATCTCTGTGATTGGCCAATCACTGCTGGCCCGCTCCGAGTATGCTGCAGCCCTCGTTCTACTCGAGTCTGCCCTGCGTATTGGCACATGTAGCCTCAAGTTGCGTGGCTCCGTGTTCTCGTCCCTGAGTAGCGCCCACTGGGGCGTCGGGAACATCGACAAGGCCATCGCCTGTATGCAGCAAGACCTCGCCATTGTCAAGTCTCTAGGTGATTTTAATAGATTTTTACATGAATTGTCCTGGTGAAAAATAGCTATGTGGTCTAGCATTTCTTCTACTTATTAATCGTGTTTATTAATTTGTTTACATTTATTTTTTGTATGACATTTTGTCAGATCTAGACTACATTTGGTAACTGCAGAAAAATGTTGCAAAATTTTGGGGAATAAAATAAAAAAATATTGATGCACATATCCAGGAAGCCGTTATGTACAAGATATGCACAATGCCATTCTGCATAAATCAAATAATCATGAACTTTACCAACTTTGTAAAACAGCATAAAAGTATGTCTACACATGTTGTAAACAATCAAATAAATGTTAAATGTACTTTGGGTTACATTAAAGATGCAGCATAAAATTATCTAAAAGAAAAACAACAAAGTGTTGCATAAATGGCATTATGTGCTGTACATATCTGCTAATGAAAAGGAAAGTGCATGGTAAAATAACAGTTTAATTATTTTTAAACAAGATATTCTGTTCTTATGTGGAGCAAAAACAAATTTAATCAAGACAACACATTAGTAGATCGTGTCTGCACTTTTTAGATTATTTACTCTGTGTAACAGGGAGTTTGCAAACCCTGCAACTTATAGATTCAAAAAACATCTATCACACAAACCACACCCAGGCTACAACTGGGCTAAGTCGTAGAGACATTTGAAGGATGTTCTTGTTCCAAAGCTGGTAATGACCACTTTTAGTTTGCAGTTACTGGAATAAACCATCCGTACATAATTTTTTTGACAACAGCTGTTAGGGACGTGAAAACCCAGAGCCCAAAATAGTCGGAATTACCCAAGATCGTCTCGACAGTATTGCGTGTCATGTTGACGCACCAGATGACATGACACTGACAACGACTTCCTTGTTGTCATAATCTGTCTCCATCGAGGCATGGCACTGTCCAAGAATGACGTATGTTTGTCGCAGAGATAGACATTTACCCGAACACACATGTAATAACGGGTATCATGAGACAGTGTTTTATTTAAAAGCCCCCATAGGCTATAGTTTTGATTCTGCTGGTGGATTTTATCTGTGTTTGTCTTTTTAATTGTAGTGAGAGTAAAGTGCTGGTTTGACTGTGTCTTTTCATGTCATGTGTGACATGTGACAGACGTCCAGTGTCTGTAGGTACGGGATGTGACACAGGTCTATTGTGTTAGTGAATGGACAAAGAATTGCATCAAAGACTTCTTATAATTGTCATCACAATATTAGAATTAGAGATAAATTCTGCTAGTACAAACTAACTCTAGTAACTGCAATAATGTTTGTACACATAGAAATTCTAATGATAGTTTTTGGGAAAATAGTGCTCACGTACTTCATCAACTCGGGCGTGCCCATCAACTTGGGCATGCTCTTGTACTAAGTCCTTTCCATATTTTTATCTTGTTTCTCTCCACTTCTTCAGTTAAACTGTTGTCTCAACGACAATTACTCATTACAACCGTGGCTGTTTCTGTTGCCTAGGTGATGCGGAGGGAGAATGTCGTGCCCATGGCAACCTGGGAGCAGCCTACTTCTCCAAGGGCAGCTACCGTGAGGCGCTGCAGCACCATCGCAGCCAACTAGTGCTGACAATGCGACTTAAAGACCGTAAGGGTGCAGCCACCACCCTCAGCCACCTCGGCCATGTCTACACGGCAGTGGGTGACTACAGCAATGCCCTGTCCAGTCACAAGCAATGTGTGCTACTTCTGAAGCAGTCCAAGAATCGCCTGCTTGAGGAAGCGCGTGAGATCGGAAACGTTGGTGCCGTCTACCTGGCAATGGGTGACTTCAGCAGCGCCCTCGAGTGTCATAATGAGCACCTGAAACTGGCGAAGCGGCTCGGTAACAAAGTGGAGGAGGCTCGTGCATTCAGCAACATTGGCAGTGCATACCATTACCGGCGCGACTTTGAGAAGGCGATTGCGTTTCACAACCATGTGCTGAACATCGCACTTGAGCTGGATGATCGGACGTTGGAAGCACGTGCGTATGCCGGGCTTGGACATGCCAGTCGGTGTATGAGTGACTTGTCCCGGGCCAAGTACTACCACGAGAAACAGCTAGACAACTCCTTGGTGACACGTGACAAGGTGGCAGAGGGACGTTCCTGCTCCAACCTCGGCATTGTTTACCACCAGTTTGGTGACTTTGATGCAGCTCTGAAGCTACACAAGGCTCACCTGCGAATTGCCAAGGAGCTTGGTGACCGGGCAAGTCAGGGGCGTGCGTACGGTAACATCGGCAATGCATACAGCGCGCTGGGGCAGTACGAGCTTGCTGTGCGCTTCCACAAACAGGAACTGGAGATATCAATGGAGGTGAATGACAAACACTCAGAGTCGTCGACTCACGGGAATCTGGCAGTCGCGTACCAGTGGCTACAGAACTATGACAAGGCTCTACAGCACTATGCAACTCATCTACAAATGGCAAAGGAACTACATGACACGCCAAGCGAATCCCGTGCCCTTAATAATCTTGGTAACTTCCACAGTCTGCGGAAGCACTATGCACAGGCAATCCCGTACTACGAGCAGTATCTTGTGCTGTCCCAAGAGCTCGGAGATGCTGAAGGTGAAGGGAAGGTCTGTCATAGACTCGGGTATGCTCACTACTGCATTGGCAGCTACAAGGAAGCAGTGCGATATTACGAGCAGGACCTGACACTGGCAAGGGACGCTGACAATCAGGGCAGTATTGCACGTGCCTACTGCAATCTTGGGCTGGCCCATAAAGCACTGGGTGACTTGAGACGGGCGCTTGACTGCCAGCGACAGTGTCT